>CM054166.1:2943847-3038847 GCA_028751875.1 Rapana venosa
AATTATCATACACAAACCCAGGTGGTTTTGAATTGATTTCATGGGAAGACACATGCAAGTTAGAAGGAAAAACTTCAGAACTGCTTTCGGATGGACCTTTTTAACTTATGAATCAACAAAATCATTCCAGCTCATTCGTGCTGCTGTTACCAATCCCTTTTAGCTAGATCGATAGATATAGCTTTTGTTGAAAAAGATTGATAGATACAGCTTTCTTGAAACAGATCAATAGATACAGCTTTCTTGAAAAAGATCGATAGATTTAGCTCTCTTGAAAAGGATCAATACATACAGCTTTCTTGAAAAGAACCCATCATGAGCTCAGAAAGTACAGGAGATGCCGACACTAGACATTCAGATTTGCTTTGGTAGCAGCACGACTATTTGCCAAAGCCACACCATATGGAAACAAGCTGTGTGCTTCATCAACTGTAGCCTATTGGTCAGGAGTTATAGCTTATTGTATGAAATGGTATAACCATTCTGGTGTGTGTGCGCGTGTGCACATTTGTGTGTGAGTGTGTGGATACAGATGTCAAGATATTCTCTTTATAAGAATAGGTAACAGTTTGCCTGAGACTGTGATACAAGTTTGTGCTAGATAATGTGGTGAACATGTACCTGCTTAGTAGTTTGGTCTTTTTTAAGGTATGCTTGTAAGCCTCTTGGATTTCTCGTATTTTTGAGATAACCAAATGGTTGTATCACATAATACAAATAGCAATATTCCTATCTGCCTCCAACACGTTTGCATTGTTTGCATACTTAACAGCCAATGACAGCCTTGATAATTATGGTCTCAGCAATTGCTTGCACTATAAACACCATTAATTTAGACCAACCCCCTTTTTTATCTGAAGATTACAAAATTGAACCAACTTTAATCTTTAAAAGAAACTGTGACTATCTAGAGATGCCAATACTGATAACACATTGCATTTGCTATGATATTGAAAGAAGAAGAATGAGAATTTAACTACAGAGATAAACTGTTGAAGATCAGTTGCTGAAACAGTTTTTTTCAGTCAGTGGTAGGAAAGTTATCACAGAATCTATGTATTGGATATATTTCATCTTTCTTTTAACCATTCACCCTCTCCACCATTCTCTACATTCATTTTGAATAGGTCTAGGTAGGTTTTTTGTTGTGAATGGACTTTACCTAAACGAGAAGAGAAAGAAGAAGAAATTTTTGTTCAAACATTTTATAAATATTACGTGAGTCATTTCTGGACTTTTTTCTTAGCTGTCATGAACTTGTACTGATTGTATTCTTGAGGACTTACCGATTTCGTAACTGGTACACAGGTTGAGGGTGACCAAGGTCTGGAAGACTGGATGGTTGCACTTTAACGCTGCACAGGAATGACGTCTGGTGCAAGTTTGCTGGTCTGGTTGCCCCTACACCAGCAGCTTGCAGTGCTGGGCTTTTTATAACTGCTTGTCTCTCAACACTGTCCCCAAACCCAAACAAAACATTCAACGTGGCTAGGTCTTCTTCTCCAATAACCCATGTATGCCCAAAGATGAGTGTTCAGTGACGTTGATTGGATGTTGCAGCACATGACGTCACATGTCAGTGTCACGTGGCATGAGCCTTGAGTTTGATTGGCTGTTGAAGAGCTTTTGTCCACGTATAGGCTGCCACAGACGGAGGTCAATAGGTCAAGTAGTATCTACATAGTTGTGCTATTGTAAAAATCCTCTTGTTAATTTGAAGCAATTTCAAAATTTGACTTTACTTGACTTGAGTTGATTTAACTTCTTTAGTGCACAGCTGTGAAACATTCAGAGAAAGTGTGTCTAGGAAATGCTGCACTGACCTGGTGAAGCCTATTTTTCTGCAGGTCATAGATTGCATGCTGGGTATGTATACATCATCCACACCACCATACATGGCAGACACACTCTTCCTGAAAGCTGAGGGGAGGGGGGGGGGGCGGTGTAATATACGCAAGATGCTACACTCAGCTTAGCAAAGGGAATCTCCATTTACAATCGCAGCCAAACGATTTTGCTGGGGAGTGGAATCAGTATTGATGTTAATTCTAAAAGATAAAAAGTAAAGATTCCCTGAAATGGAAACTTCAGCATAGAGTATAACCCGCGCCTATAGAAAACCCTCTTACTAGGAATCCAACACTAAGAGCACTAGGCCACTCTGCCCTAGGCTAACGTTTTCATCAAAAATTAAAATCTTCTCTTCGTTGCTTTCTTGGGAGGGGTGTGTAGTGCCTGGTCTTCTCCTGTGTATGTACCTTTGCAGGAGGTCAACCTGCTGGCCTCAGCCGACACATTCTGATTTCAGAGTGGCTCACTTTTTTGTACAGGATGTATGCCAGGTATGTTTGTGCTTCAAAACACACCCAACGATGACATGAGTTGTGGGGTCATAGGCATGCATATTTGATCCTCTGCATGTGCATTATATACAAAGGGAATGAAGGCTTTGGGAGGTCTGCACATGCATTGACTTGGAAGATTGTAAAAAATTCCCACCCTTAGTTCACAATGTGTGTGTGTGTGTGTGTGTGTGTGTGTGTGTGTGTGTGTGTGTGTGTGTGTGTGTTGCAGAAAAGCTGCCAGAGATCTCGTGGAGAAGCTAGCAAACATCTTCAATGCCGACTTCACCATCTTCCTCTACCATCCCCGGCCCAGTGATACTTTTCTGCTTTTTGGCGATAACGTCGTTCCATCCAATCATTCGGAGACTGTCTCGTAGTTTCTGTGTTTTGGCAACTGTATTTTGGGGTAAGATGCATGGAAAGGATGCTGTGTTGATGTGGAAGATGATTTCGTAAATGATCTGAATGAGTGTGATAAGTTTTTGGATGATGATTTTTTTCTTGTTTCAAAAAATTGTTTGATAGTGAAATAGTGCAACGATATAAACCTGTGTGTACTGGATGTAAACACAACTATGCGAACCTGCAAGCAGGCTCTTACACACACACACCTACACACACGCGCACGCATGTGCACGCACACTTACACACACTTACACACACACACACACACACACACACACACACACACACACACACACACACACACACACACACTGTAATGTCAAGTGTCAAAACTCGAAAAATGTTACAAAACCCCTATAAATATGAAGGGAATCCAGGACACACTACACAGGGAAACCTTAGCGAGCCTCATGGGATTTAGCGACTCTTCTGATCTCAAGCAGTTTTACCTTGGCTGACAGTGTGTGTGGCAGAGACTTGGCACAAGAAATGCTCGGAATGTCGTAACAAATCTGGACAGTAAAGAGTTTCGAAATTAGCTGTACATTATGAAGATCAATGCCGTGGTTTCCATGTCATGTAATTGCGTCGTGCTGCGACACTTGGCTGCTGTATGAGCTTATCAGCTTAACGGCAAGAAAATTTCGTTATCGTTATCTCTTTCTCAATACATCAGACTGGGTCTCTTTGCGCTGTTTTTGTGTACCTGGGTGTGTGAATAAAATACAAAAGGTGTGTGTGTGTGTGTGTGTGTGTGTGTGTGTGTGTGTGTGTGTGTGTGTGTGTGGTCTTCGATCATTATCTTTGGGGGAATTGCGTTCTGACTTAAGAGATAAAGGAATTAATATGCATTAAGTTTGGTTTTGAAGTGACTGTTAATACAATGTTTTGAATTGAACAGGGTGGCAGCTGTAATATTATGGTTGTCGTGGTTAGCTGGGCTAGAAACAATATAAAATGGGGAGGGGGGGATTAGTGTGTGTGTGTGTGTGTTAGTTCTTCAGTTTAATGTCCTTCAAAAAGTGATATCAGAGGCTTAAGTGTGTATCTGTGTGTCTGTATGTATATGAGTGTGTATAAGTGCGTGCGTGTATGTGTTTGTATGTATGAGTGTGTGTGTGTATGTTTGTGTGTGTGCGTGCGTGTGCGTGCATGCTTGTGTGCATGTGAACGGCGGACGGGATAGCCTAGTGGTCAGAACATTGCGCTCGTAGTCTGACAACCCAGGTTCGATTGCCGTTCAAGGGGATATTTTCCTCTGGAGTTAACATCAGTGCAGACTCCACTCTCCCCCAAAGTCCTTCGGATGAGACTATAAACCGAGGTCCCGTGTGCGAACGCACGCAGAACATCTTGTGCACATGTTAAATCCTGTTCTGCTTTTCGTAAGAGTAGGCCATTGTGTGCCGGTGGGAACAGATGACAGAATTCACAAATCTGCATACACACGGGGACTGGATGTAAAAAAGCACATAAGTGCTTATTCCATTATCCTCGATATAAAAGAATAAAATAAATTAATAAATTAAAAACTATTCTGAATATTTTTAAGTGTCTAGAGCTGGGAAAAGGCTCAGCAGCATATATACACACACGAAAGGATATGGGAAGGGGATTTTAAGTTTATGTTGAAGACAAACTGAGGGGGGGGGGGGAACTGCAGTTTATTCATGTTCCTATTTTAGGATGTGGAAAAAGACAGAAAGAAAAGGATTGACCGGGTCTGTGCATTGCAGAAGTGCTCACTGCTGATGAGGAAACAGAGGGAGTCAGAGCAGAAGAGCATCCACACCAAGAAGAGCAGCGGTGGCATAAGCAACAGGAACAACACGAGCAGCAGCATAAGCAACAGGAGCACCAGCAACACGAGCAGCAGGAGCACCAGCAACGCGAACAACGGGAGCAAGAGAACCACGAACAGCAGCGACCAGAAGAACAGCAGGAGCAGCAACAAGGAGAAGAACAACAGCAGGAACAAGAACAACAGGAGGAGCAACCGCAACAAGAGCAGTTACAAGAACAACAACAGCCAGAGCAACAAGAACAACAACAGCCGAACGAGGAAGAAGAACAACAGCCGGAGCAACAAGAGCAACAACAGCTGAACCAAGAAGAAGAACAGCAGCCGGAACAACAAGAACAACAGCCAAACCAAGAAGAACAACAACAGCCAAACCAAGAAGAACAACAACAGCCAAACCAAGAAGAACAACAACAGCCGAACCAAGAAGAACAGCAACAGCCGAACCAAGAAGAACAGCAACAGCCGAACCAAGAAGAACAACAACAGCCAGAGCAACAAGAACAATAGCTGGAGCAACAAGAACACCATCTGGAGCAGCAACAAAAACAGCAGGAACAACAGCAAGAACAACCCGCGCAGTAACAATTACAGCAGGAGTAGTAACAAGAAAAAAAGCAGAATCAATAATGACAGGAACACCACTACCAAGAACAACATCAACAGCAGCAACAACAGCAGCAGAAGCAGCAGCAGCAGCAGCAAGAGCAGTCAGCCCGATTAAAGGAAAGAGCAGCACGAATGACAGCCACAGCAACAGCATGAGCGAAAACAAGAGCGTCAAGAAAAGCAGCTGCAAGAGCATCAGCAGAAACAGACACAAGAGAAAAAGCACAAACAGCTACGAGAACAGCGGCAGCAACAGCAACAGCAGGAGCCGCCGCTGCAGCAATGAAAACAGTAGGAGCAAACAAAAAACAAACAGTGGCAGTATCAACAAGACTTGCAGAATAAGCAGTATCTTAGCAGCAGAAACAGTAACAAGGTTACTGCCGCAGCACCTGCAGAAACCGAGGAGAAGAGTCAGCAATAGGTGGGTGTTTGTGTTGTGGTTGTGTTGTGCTGTGCTTTGCTGTGCTGGTCTGTGTTCATGTGTGCATGCGTGCTTGCAAAAATTTATTTTAAAATGCTGCGCAACTTAAGCTTTTGTTCTTTTTTAAACATCATACTCATTTTTTAGATGAAAATACCCCCTGTTAGTCAGAATGCGCTTCCTTCATCTAAATCTCTTTCTCATTGCTCCCATAACCCCCTTGGGATGGTGGGAACACTGCAGTGACGAACGTTGCACCAGTTGGCTCTATTTGCAGGGGTTTGTGCAAGTGCCTGGGTTGTGGAGAAGCTTTCCCGGTCCATTCAAGTGATGTTGTTGCCCTTTTTCTTCTTTGGCCTGCCCCCTTCTCTTCCCCTGCACTGTTTTTGCAGTATGGTTTTTGGAGGCATCTGTCTTGTCATTGATTAACCTTTTTTTACAGAAACTTGGCTAAATTACTGGGGCACGAACAAAGATAAAATAGCTGGCTACAAAACTCTTTCTTTCCCCCGACTCTCCTGTGGAGGTGGCATTGCCATCATCTACAAAGACACACTGCATCCAGCTCTTTATTTCTGCCACTCCCTTCCTTTTTCACCCGAATCTTTCAAAGTCTGTGAACTCAACCTCACCTTATCTGGCCACTCTGTTATTTTCTGTTGCCTTTACCATCCGCCTCCCAACTTTAGAAACAATTTAAATTCTTCATTTTTTCCACCAAGAGCTTCAGTCACTCCTTGACCATTACAGCTCTCTCCAAAAAAAACTTATCATTCTTGGAGACTTTAAATTCCACTTCTACAACCAGTCATCTCTGATGTCAAGCGCCTTTCTCTTTCTTTTGTATCTGTGTGTCTGTGTTTTTTAAAAAATGTGTATACATGTGTGAGTGTATGTCTTTTTATTTATGAGTGTTTTGTGTAAAAATTTAATATCCTTTAATGGTGTGTGCGTTCGTGTGTGTGCATGCTTGGGGCGCATGTGAATGGGGGACAGGATGCATAGTGGTCAGCCTTTGCGCTCGCAATCTGATAGCAGGTTCGATTCCCGTTCAAGGGGAAATTTTCCTCTGGAGTTTCACATCATTTCCTTGACCATTCAGCCCCCTCTACCAAAAAATTATCATTTTGGAGACTTTAAATTCCATTCTAAAACCCAGTAAATCTTGATGTAAAGCCCCTTTCTCTTTTTTTGACAAATCCCTCCCCTTTCCCCAGTGGTAAATGAACCAAACACCAGATCAGGTCACATTTTAGACGGGCTTATTACCATATTTCACAAGGTCTGTCACATTCTCAATCTATCTGTCAGTGACGAATGCTCTCTGATCATTTGTTTTTCTTTTTTTTTCTCAACATTGCAAAGCCTATCAGAAAGAAGTGCATTTCCCTGTTACAACTTCAGGGCCAAGATATTCAAACTTTCTTTCCTAGTGTGAACACCTTTCACAAAGCCTGCCCATACTGACCTTCTAAACACTTACAATACCGTCTCGGAAACTCTTGATGAGCATCCCTCTACTGACCTTTCCCCTGCCTGATAGGCCATATACCCATGGTAAAAACTGGTGACATCCTGGTTGCAAAGCGCAAACGCCTTTAACTAGAGCGGCAATGGCAAAAAAACCCTGAAATAAACAAACAGCTTCTTTGTAAACAAATCAACAAAGTCAAAACCTTAATTCATTTAGTAAAAACAAAGTATTACACTTCTCAAGTTCTTGATGTCATGTCTATGAAATATCTCTTTTCCCTTACATCCACTCTTCTTGGATATGCGAAGGCTAGTCTTTTGCCTTCTATTCACGACAACTCTGAACTTCCTGTTATGTTTTCTGCATTCTTCTCTGACAAAGTCTGCAACATTTTGGATCAGACTCTTTTCCAGCCTGCAACTTCTGATCCCCAATTCTCTGGCACTCCTCACTTTTTCTTTCATTCAGCAAACGAGAAAGAAATTGAGAAAATTTCTGAAAGAAGGTATAAAAAATTCTTTGTGGTCTTGATCCCTTAATGCTTCTCTTTTCGCAAAAGTGTTTGCCACAACTTTATACCCACTATCACTAAAATGTAAACTTTTCTCTCGTTTTGGACTGTTCCTTCAGCTCTAAAATGCTATAGTCACACCTTACTCAAAAGCAGGGACCTTGCCCCTAACTGTGAAAACCCATAGCCTACCTTTTATCTCTAAAGTCCTTGAAAAAGTAGTTCTAAAACAACTCAACCACCACCTACTCTCCAACAGTGTCCTTCCTGTGTTTCAGTCTGCATATCGCGTCAAAAAGCACTAAAAAACTACCCTTGTCCCAACCTTAAACACATTTCAACTTCTTCAAAACTCGTGAAAAATCTACCTTCTCACTCTACTTGATTTTTCTGCACCCTTCGACACTATTGACCATCTATTCTTCTCTCCTTTCTACAAAAATTTGGGTGTTACTGGAAAATCCCTTACTTGGTTTAGTTCATACCTTACTGACCAATTCAGACAGTTGCAGAAAATGGATTCAGTTCAGTACCTAAGAGCTTGGAATGTGGAGTTACACAGGGATCTATTCTGGGCCCTGTTCTTTTCACCTCTACTTTGCTCAACTGTCACATTAATTAACTGTCATCAGTAAACCATCATTTTTATGCAAATGACTCTCAGATTCTAGCAGTGACACTCCTGAAATTGCCTTCTCTCTTGACAAAATATGGCCGACTGCTTTAAGATATCTAAAATTGCTTGATACAGAACAAGTTACAGCTAAATGCAGATAAAACGGACACAGTTTGTGGGACCAAACACAAAACTTCTTCCATTACAAAGTTTTCAATACAATTTGGCAATGCATCAGTCCCTCTATCCACTGCTGTGAAGTATCTAGGGGTCATTATTTACAACACTCTTTATGCAAAATTCACCACGAAGACCTGCCAGTCATGCTACTATCAATTACGGTGTATTAGTACAATTCGAAAGTACCTGTCCACAGATGCAACATCCAAACTCGTTACGTCTCTCATTCTTTCACATCTGGACTGTTGCAATTCTCTTTTGGCTGGTCTGCCAGCATCACCCAATCCACTCCCTTAACGTTTACCAAAACTCTGCAGCTCAACTAGTCCTCAGAAAGAAAAAATCTGAGACATTATCCCTCTCTTGCATTTTCCATGGTGGTTGTCCCAAACTTAAGATCATACCCTCTGTTACAAATGTCTCCACAAAACTGCACCCTCCTCCCTTCACATGATTCGTTTGTACACTCCTCTTTCCCCTCGCTCTACTGCAGATTCTTGTCTTATAAATCCCAAGTTCAGCCAATCCCATCAGTCGTTACTCTTTCTCTAGTTCTGCTCCATCGATTGGAATACCACTCTCTCTCTTCGCCAAAAAGCCTTTTATGACCTTTTTTAAATCCGGTCTCAAGACTTTTATTTAAAACCTAAAAATGTTCCTGTCTGGTTCATCTCTAGCTTTTCCTGCCTTCTCAGCTGAGATTCTATCACCTGCCAGGATGTGTGGCATGTTTGTGTGTGGGGTGTATGTGTGTGTGTTTGGTGTGTGATGTGTGTGTTTGTGCAGTGCGTTGTGCGTGCGTGTACATTTGGGCTTGTTGGAACTCGTTGTATGACTGTGTAAGAATGAGTTGAGTGCAAGTGCTTTGATATGTCTCTGCAAGATATAGTGCTATATAAATTCCGTTTATTAATAATAATATTATTATTAATATTATTATTATTATTATCATTATTATTATTATCATTGTCACATGTCCATAGCATCTGAGCTTCCTTTTCTAGACTGTGGTCAGCAGGTGTTTGTGCTGTTTTACTTGTTGGGTGATGGTTTGTCGGACTTCTTCGTTGGTAATGTGGTCCGTGTATGAAATGCCAAGTAGTCTTCCAAGGCATCTCATCTCAAAGCTGGATCCTCTTTATAAAATCTGATTCAATGTCCGGACTTGCAGGGACACAGATACAGGAGATGGACAGTGCATGCTTTTAGCTTGACTTGGTTTGAGGGGATTATTTTTGGTTTCAGATGGTCTTGAGTCCCACATTGCTTTATGTTTGTGCAGCTCTTGCGAGGATTGCAGTCTTTGAATACTTCACTAAAAATAGCTCAAGGTACTTGAAGTGTCTAATCCTCAAGTTCTTTTCCCATGACTGTGATCTTGGTAGTGATTGGCTGGGCATGTTTGTAAATGAGCTTTGTCTTCTCGGCTGATCTCCATGCCATATCTAGGGATTTTTTTGTTCAGGTGGTACTTTTAGATTGGCTAGTTCTGTTCGTTTCCTGCCAGTCCGTTGATGTCATCAGCAAAACTGAGGTTGGTGATTGTCCACCCTCCAATACTGACTCTGCCAGTGTGATCTTCTAAGGCATCAGTCATTATACACTCAAAGAAGACATTGAACAGTGTCGGCAATAGTAGACAGCCTTGAAGGACTCCCAATGAGGTATGGAACCATTCTTCAACCATGCCTTGGGCAAGCACTGCGTGGTGGCTTTTGTGTATAGCTCTTTGTTGGTTTTGGATGATTTTTTACCATGTTGTACTTCTTCATTGGGGCCCAATAATGGTGCTGCAATAACACGGTCAAGTCCCTTTTTGAAGTCGATGAAGGAGGGGTACAGTTTCTTTTGGTGCTGGCTGCATTTTCACAAGAACTCACGGGTTGAAAACGGTCGATACGAAAACCCACATAGGTGAACCGGGAGCTTAGCTGAGGAAAAGAAAAAGATGAGATATCAACACAGTTTCTGAATATTTTGAAAAAAAAAGAACAAAAACACAATATCAAAAATGGCCAATGGGATAAATTAATACATTAAAATATAAACTCCAGTTGTAGAATAATAATTTTAAAAAAAGAAATTACACACCATTAAAAATGGCCAACGAATTTAATAATAATAATAATAATAAATGGAACTTATATAGCACTATATCTTGCAAAGACAAATCAAAGCGAATGCATTCAACCATTATCTTACACAGTCATGCAATCAATGATAAATAATCAATAGTTTAAACAAACAGATATTACAAACATGGTGCGCTGCAGAGAAAATCTATGAAATAAAATTTCGATAGTCAAATGTTTTTCAAAAGCACAACACTTACAGGTCGTATACTTAGCAGGGTGATAGGAATGGGTTTATGAAGGTGGGATGTTCTGTATGAAAGAAGAGTGGGGGGGGGGGATTTAGGTTTGAAATAAATATGTTTTGAGGCTGGATTTAAAAGTGTATAGCTGGCTTCTGGCAAAGAAAAGGAGGGAGTCATTCCAGGTCGTGGCCGGAAAATAGAGAAGAGCCGGGCCAACGGTGGATGGTTTGGATTCTGTATTCGTAGCAAAAGGTATCTTCAGGGGGGGGGAAACGTGAAGAGTGCAAGGTTAAGACATTACAGAGGTAGGAGTTGCGGTTTTGTGGAGCATTTGTAACAGAGGGTACTGATCTTATAATTACTCTCTGTGGCACAGGACCCAGTGGAGCGATCGCAAGAGAGGGGTAATGTGCTAGATTTTTTTTTTTCTGAGAACTAGTCGAGCTGCGGACTTTAGTATACGTTGGGGGAGTGGATGATGATGTGGCAGACCAGACAAAAGAGAATTGAATGTCCGACGTGAAAAAATGAGAGAAGTGACAAGTTTGGCTGTTGCATCGTGGACAGGTACTTTTGAATTGCCATAATACACAGAATTGATTGTAGCATGACTGAAAGGTCTTGTGATGAATTTTTGCATAGAGGTTGTTGGCGATAACAACCCTAGATACTTCACAAAGTGGATAGAGGGATGATGTATTGCCGCGTTCTATTGAAGCTGTTGTAATGGAGGAGAGTTTGTGTTTGGTCCCTACAAGCATGGCTTCGGTTTTATTTGCATTTGGCTGTAATTTGTTCTGTGTCATCCAGTTTTGATTATCTTCGAAGCAGTGGGCCATATTTGATTTGTCTTTGCAAGATATAGCGCTATATAAGTTCCATTTCTTCTTCTTCTTATTATTATTATATTTGTAAAGAGGGAAGGCAGATTTTCAGGTGTAACACTGCTTTCAATCTGAGAGTCATCTGCGTAAAAGTGATGGTTGATTTGATGACGGTTTATTATATTTGACAGTGGGGCAGTGTAAAGAGTGAACAGAACAGGGCCTAGAACTGATCCCTGTGGGTCTCCGCATTCCAGTTTGGCAGGTATTGATTGAATCTTGTTCACTGCATAGTGTCTGAAATCGGGGCAGTAAGGTTGAATTAAACAGGTGAGGGCTGTGCAGTGACACGAACGTTTTTTGAAGATGGGAGAGAAGAATTGAGTGGTCTATAGTATCGAAGGCTGCTAATAAGTCAAGTAGAGTGAGAAGGGAGATTTTCCCTGAGTCAGAAGCGAGTAGAAGTGTGTTTAAAGTGTGTACTAGGATGGTTAGGCAGGCTGAAACTCAGGAAGAAGATTGTTGGAGAGAAGGTGGTTGTTAAGCTGTTTGAGAACTACTTTTTCAAGGACTTTAGAAATAAAAGGTAAATTGGAAACAGGTCTATGATTCTTCAGAATGTTAGGGTCAAGGTCATGCTTTTTGAGTAGGGTGTGCTATAGCAGTTTTGAGAGCTATGGAACATTTCCCGAAAGAAGAGATGAATTTACTATTTTCGGATAGCGTGTATAAGTTGTGGTTTGGCACTGTGTGAAAAAGAGAGGGGTATGGGATCAAGATCACATGTTTTATAGTAATTTCTTTCAGAATTGTCATGATTTCTTTTCACTTGTCGGATGAAAGAATATTCTGCAACCAGCTCCCCCCACTCCTTTCAGTTTTCAGTTTTCTGCAGTCGTTCCATTCCAAGCCAATCCACTGTTGTTTTCTTCCCATCGTTTTTCTTTGTCTCCCTCTGGTCTCCCTCTTTGTACTGTTCCTGTGGGGACAGTTTTGGCCCACTCCAGTGTTTTGTTTTCAGGTGCCCATACCACTTCTGTTTGCTTTTTTTTCAAACTATGTCAGGAGTCTTCATGTAGCCCAAAGGCGTTTTTAATTCTGGTTTTCACTTCCTAAGAAGTTTGCAAAAAATGTTTCCTCTTGATTGCCCGTATTCTTCTTTTAATGTCGTGCTTGGCCTCATCACAGGCCTCGGGGGCGGGGTTGCGAAGTGGTTTGATCGCTTAAGTTGCACATGAGGCTATAAACCCAGGCCCGTGTGCGATCCACGCAGGAATTTTGTTACACACATTAGAAAAAACTGATCTGCCCCTCAAAGTGTAGGCCATTGTGTACCAGTAAGAAAGCGCCCCCAAGGAATATCCTAAGCCACAGAAAAAAACTTTAGAGACAAATGCAAAGCCAAAAAAGTTTCCAGATTGGTCGAGGCCGGGTTACAAACGACCCCGTTTCCATTGATCAACACCAGGGTGGAAGTGACAAGTAGCTACTGGGGTTAAAACATTACTTAAGCTCCCTAGAGAAACAATCACCATTGGTAATGGAAGTCGTACATACCGTGCGGAAAAATCAAAGAACTAGTATGAGCTTAGCCGCTATAACTGGGACATTATTGGACTAGGAGAAGTGAGATGGACAGGATTTGGTTTAGGGAATTGACTGAAGAAGGCAACAGATCTTGGTACAGTGGCCAAGAGGGAAAAATCACCAACTAAGTGGCATTTATTGTCAGCAAGGAAAGTAGTGGGGGGGCATTATCGTGTACACGGCTTCCCGCAGGATTTTCAGCATCGGGTGTCGGCCAAGCCAAGAATCCATTATAAAATCTATGCACCATCATTGACCCTGCGATGAAGAAGTAGAAGAATTTTATAAAGATCTTGAAGAGACCATTATGGGAAAATTTCCAAGAAGACAGCATCATCATTCAAGGGGATTTTAAAAAGCCAAAGTAGTCTGGGCTTTACAACAATGGGCCGAGCAGTTGGTCAGTTTTGGGAATGGGGAGACCAGCGACGGGGACTAGTCTGCTGGAGTTTGCCTGCACCACCAGACTTCCATTGCCAAAACCTCTATCCCACAAGCAGTCAGGAGGACAACCCGGCATGCGCCAAACGGCAAGATCCATACCAAATAGATTTTATCTTAAAACCCGGCACTTCAAATCCAGCATCACAAGCCAGAACAAGAAACTACCTGGAGCTGACATAGGCAGCGACCATGACTTGTGCTGCTGGTATTCAAAATGAGAAGAAAACAAAACAGCCTACAAACCCCGTATCCAATTTGACGTGGGAAAAACTGAAAGATTTCCCGATGTCGAGGAGATCTTCCCAAACTAAGCTTGGCGGACGTTTTGCAGCATTAACCGTCCTGGACAATGACATCAATGACTCCAAACAACTTTAAAAGGGCCCGTCGAGAAACAGCAGGGAGGGTACTCGGTGTTAGAGGAATAAACACCAGCCATGGATACCAATGACTCTTGGACCTTTGCATACAAGAAGGCACTGAAAACAACCCGGTCTTCCAACCCTAAAAAATACGGGAGGCCAACAATCTTTTGAAGAATTCAATGTTAAAGGCCGCAGAAAAGAAGTGGATCGTGATCAATGTGATGAGATCGAAAAAGCATCAAAGTGGGCACAGTAAAAAAAAGGATACGACACCTGAAGAAACTCACAAAACCACTTCAAACAAATCATCAGTCATTGAAGACAGTTCCGGAAAACCCCCTCACAGAAAGCTCAGCTGCATTGAAAGGTTTTGAATATTGTCAAGAATGTACAAAACCCAAAACAACCTGACAAGAGATATAGAAGAGGGAGCAGCAAAATCAAGGCACCCTCGCCCTTACCTATATGAGGGAAGAAGTGGAAAAAGCCATCCGCAGCTTACCAGTAGGAAAGTCCAGGAGCAGACAATATACCCGCAGAGTGCTCAAGCATGGTGGCGAAGCAGTCATCACATATGTTACAGTATTCTGTCAGGGAAAATTTGGGAGACAAAACAGTGGCCCAAAGATTGGACACAAATCATCATCATACCCTGCCAAGAAGGGGAATTTACGCCAATGCTAAAGCTATAGAACAATCAGTTCATCAGCCACGCCAGCAAGATCATGCTCAAAGTTATTTGAATTGACTAAAGAAGGGGGCAGAAGAAAACCTTGCAGGGAAAAAAGCTGGGTTCAGGGCGGCAGGAGCACAATCGAACAGATTTTTAACTGCCACATCCTGATGGAAAAACATCTTCAACATCAGAGAGACCCGTTCCAAACTTCATTGACTTCAAGGAAGGCTTTCGAAGAGTATGGCACGAAGGCTGTGGCAGGTCCTCAGAATGTTTGGCATTGAGAAGGATAGTGCAACCATTCAAGCCCATAAACACCCCAGCATGCAGTCCTTCTGAACAATAGGTCGGAAAATACTTCAAACCACGTTGGGGTCCGCAAGATTTCTGTTTTTCTCCAGTCCTGTTTTTTCTGTTCTTGGAAAACATTTGGGGAGACCCATACTCTCCTTACCTTCTTGGGCACCCAAACTTGCGGTTTGCGATACTTAACCTCATGGGCGGAGAAACAAGTTCAAGATTTAAACCAGACTTGGGAAAGAGCGGAGCATATGGGATGGAGGTGTGTCGGAGAAAATTAAAGTATTGGAACGCACGAGCAACGCCCCTGCTAAAATTTACAGAACGGGCAACAACTTGAGGAGGTGATGCTTTAAATACTTGGCGCTACACTCACAGGAGGGCGTCAACGACAGAATCAAAGTCTGAATGCCAGGCACATTTCCATGACAAAAACTCACCACATATGGAAAAGTAAAGAGTCAGTTCCAATCAAAACTAAGCTCTACAAGTCCTAAGACAACCCGCTGTACGGAATGAAACTTGGACATTGACTGCTGAACAACTAGCGAATCAGTCATTCGAAACAAAATGCCATAGAAAACTACTGGCATATCTGGAGAGGGAAAGAAAGACCAAATAATTTGTCAAGAGTCAATAACAAGGCTTGGCAGGCACAGGAACCCCCTTTTCACCATCGGGCAAAAGAAAGTGACATGGGTTCGGCCAAAGTCACCGCAGAAACTTGCCAAAAACAGTACTTTCAGAAACATCGAGGTGGGAAAGGAGGGAAGACGAACAAGTCAAGGATGGAAACATTTAGAATGGACCAGGATGAATGATCGGCCTATGCGGAGCGAGGACGAGATGGATGGAGGAGGCTTACAAAGACTTCTTTGTGTTTCCACGAGCCCAAAGGGCACGGGTTGGATGATGTGAAGAAGAATGATATACAAATTGATACAAACGATTCACACAAATGTCATGTTTAAGACACCATCCCCAAGTTGTTAGTACCTTTTGGGAGAAAAAACGGTGGTTATACAAATTCTATTGAGACCTCGGAGCTCTAGCCAGGAGGGGAGGAAAGGGGTGCTATTGACATGAAACATTGCAGGGTCTGTATCTAGTTGACAAGGGATTGTGTGACAGGAGCGGAGTGTACACTATCTGTGAGTGTCTGAAAAGGGTGTTATCCTGTTGTATCATTCTCCACCACATCCACATTATGAGTTACAGAAAGCAAACAACACCAAGGTTTCAGTTGTCATTGGGGTTTTTAGATTTTTCCTTTCAAATAAACCGCCAGATTCAGTCAAAAAAGTAGATTGGATCTTTGAAGGGGTAGTCGGCTGAATCAAGATACATGATAAATTAATAAATAGCAATAGATGTAGTAACAAAAATGACAAATTAGTTTAAAACTTCGATGTTAAGAATTAGATAAAATGAAATTTTTAAGCAACATGTTAGTTTTAACCTTGCAACTTGACTTAAAAGTTAAATGAATTAATGAGTAATAAGCATGGATGCAAAGATGAAAATATAATTACCTAACTCCATTTCCCAGTACCAGCTTATGTGAACCTAGCACAAAGAATAAACGAAAAAGATTAAATTTCAGATTCCCCCTCCCCAGGGGAATGTGGGGGGTCTTTCAGTATAATTGACCCCTTCAAGAAATTTTGTTAGGAATTCCCTCTTTTCTATCCCTCTCTTTGTTTCTGCCTCGTTTCTTTTCTTCCTATCCCCTCCTTCTTGGTCCATTCTCCTGACATTTTTTTAGGAAAGGCTTTGAAGGTAATAGTTCTCTCCCACACTAAAGTTGAATGCACTAGACCTATATCTATATTTTTTAAATATCCATCTATGTCTTTATATCAGTCACACAGAGCATCTTGTGCACACGTTAAAAATCTGCTCTGCCTTTTGTAAGAGTAGGCCATCATGTTCCAGAGAAACTGATGACAACCCCTCCCCCCCCAAATAAAAACCCAGCATGCACACAGGTGTCATGTTTAGACACCTCCCCAAAGACAGAATGCCACTACCTATATGGTGGGGGGGGGGGGGGGGAAGGGTGGCATACCCAAAAATCTCACCATTGGTCAACCTCAGAGCTCTAGCCCAGGAAGAAAAGAAATCTGTCTGTCTGTATGTCTGTCTCCCCCCACCCTCTCTCTGTCTCTCTCTGTCTCTGTCTCTGTCTCTCTCTCTCTCTCTCTCTCTCTCTCTCTCTCTCTTCTCTCTCTCTCTTCCATTATCCTCGATATAAAAAAAATTCTCTCTCTCTCAGATTAAGGATCCTTTGACAACCAGCTTGCCTGGACTTTGGGGAAGTGTTGTTTGTTTAGGAGAGAGGGTAGTGGGAAGGGGAGTTTTTCTTGTTTAATTGGTCTTGTTTATTCATTTGATTTTTCGATTTCTTGATTTTGCAACAATTGAAATGTAGTTTGAGTGATTCATTTCATTGTTATTTGAAATTATCTTCTTTATTAATTTATAGATTTATTTATGTTTGGTTTGGATTTCCCCATGGGGGCCTGGTGTAAAGAAGCCTCTGGCTTATCCATTTACCCTCATTAAAATAATCGAGTTCGAGTTATCTACCCTCTTGTTGAACCATTCAACTCACCAGCTCATTTTCATGAAGTCAGCCCCTTACACTCTTTGGTGTAGCCCCTGTGTCCTCTTCACAAGGTTGTGAGTTCAACTCTTAATCACTGCCTGTCAAAATGCCATTTACACTGTACCTGCTTGATTGCTATAGCACCTGTGTCTTTCTCAAAAGGTTCTGAGCTCGACTCTTTATCACAGTGCCATTTACACAGTACCATACCAACACGTAGTTGAACTGGATGTTCAGTGTAGTTTAAAATCTTGGTCACAGCATATCACAATACCATTCACACTGCACCATACTAACACGTAGTTAACTTGGATGTGCAGTGAAGTTTTAAATCTTGGTCACTGCATATCACTATGCCATTCACACTGCACCATACTAACACGTAGTTTAATTGGATGTTCAGTGTAGTTTTAATCTTGGTCACTGCATATCACAATGCCATTCACACTGCACCATACTAACACGTAGTTAACTTGGATGTGCAGTGAAGTTTTAAGTAGGTGCTCCTTTCTTAAGTGTCTGAGCTTCATTATCTCCCCTGACCATATGATGAAAGTGGTTGCTGATGTATAGTTTCAATTCTTGTAATTTGGGTGGTAATTTCTGCATCTTTTCATCGAAAGTATATATACATTTTTTCTTTCTCCTACTGGAAAAATGGCATAGACAAATTCTACATTTTGTACCTGAGGAGTGGTGGGAATGTTGTGGGTGACGTCATGACTACCTGATCTCAGGAGGGTTGAACTTATTTATTTATTTTATTTTTTATTTATTTTATTCTTTTATATTTCATTATTTTATATCGAATAAGCACTTATGTGCTTTTTTACATCCAGTCCCGTGTGTATGCGTTTTTGTGAATTCTGTCATCTGTTCCCACGGCACACGATGGCCTACTCTTACGAAAAGCGGAAAAGGATTTCACGTGTGCGCAAGATGTTATGCGTGCCTTCGCACACGGGGCCTCGGTTTATAGTTTCATCCGAAGGACTTTTAGGGAGAGCGGAGTCTGCACTGATGTTAACTGCAGGGGAAAATATTCCCTTGAACGGGAATTGAACTCAGGTTGTCAGATTGCGAACTTAATGCATCATGCCGGTTACAGAGGATGATTGTGACAGATGGCATTCACGTTTTGTGTGAGGCTGTTTCTGTGATTGTCTTTGGCCATGGTTTCTTGGTTTGGGTTTTGTTCTTGGCTTTTTTTTTTGCTGCTTTTATGTATATCTGTGTTTATGATGTGTGTTTGTTTGCCTCTTGGGCTCTCTCTCTCTCTCTCTCTCTCTCTCTCTCTCTCTCTCTCTCTTCTCTCTCCTCTCTCTCTCTCTCTCTCTCTCTCTCTCTCACACACACACACACACACACTTATATATATATATATTATATATATATATATATATATATATATAATATATATTATATATATATATATAAATATACATACATACACACCAACACACACTGACACAGGACACTGTAGAAATGTGTATTTCTTGCTTTGTATCGCTTTATTTTGGGGACGTGTAGGTGGATTTTTGTCTTCCTCTTTTTAAAAAATGCTGTTCTTTTGAAGAAAAATGCAAACGCATGACTTAATTACTGTATCATCTGGAAATGAAAGTTTGAACTTGAAAAAAAAGTAGACAGCTTTGGACTCGAAGTTTTCTAAAGAGATAGGCCAACTGCCCTCAGTGAACTACCCGTTCAATAATTTGCCTACCTCAGTAAACAGTTCAGCTATCTTAAGCAATGGCTCCAGGTACTTTCTCTTCTGGGTGCTCAGTTGGGCCAAGTGGTCTGTGCCAGCGACTCGACGAGAGAGGGTGTTGGGTTCCATGTTGCCATGTAGGCTTTCTCTTGCTAGAAGCTCGGAGACAGCCAGTGTCAGAGACGCTATCAGTAGCAGAAGGCGGAAGGTCGCGGCCATACCTGCGTCAGGACACAGTTGTGTGTGAATGAATGAGTGAAGCAACAGATAGGTGGATGGATAAGTAGATAGATGGATGGATTGATGGTTAGATGGATGGATTGTGTGGTTGGAGGATGGATTGGTGGTCGGATGGATGGATGGACACATAATGGATAGGTAGAGAGAAAGACATCAATTGTTAGATATATTAGTGGATAGACAACTAGATTGATAGATATAGCTTTTTCTGAAAAAGATCAATAGATATAGCTTTTCTGAAAAAGATCAATAGATATAGCTTTCTTGAAAAGATCGATAGATAAAGCTTTCTTGAAAAGATTGACAGATATAGCTTTCTTTACAATATTTTTTATCGATATAGCTTACTTGAAAAAGATTGATAGATATAGCTTTCTTGAAAAATGTTTATAGATATAGCTTTCTTGAAAAGGATAGAAAGATATAGCTTTCTTGAAAAGGATCTGTATAGCTTTCTTGAAAGAGATCAATAGATAGAGCTTTTTTTGAAAAAGATCAATACATAAAGGAGGAGGAGTCCCATAACCTATAAGGTCGTAGGGGAGCGAGGCGTCAGAGACCTCACTTCTTTAGGGCCAGCATATTGACGGCGGCGCCCATCTCCTCTCCTTCGCTGCTTTACCTTCCCTGACCCTAAAGAGGGCAGGTACCCATTTACAGCTGGGTGAACTGGGGGAACTGTACTGAAGCCAAGGCGCGCAAACGGTCACCCATCCAACTGGTAACCACGCTCGACGCTGCTTAACTTGGCTGGGGGAAAGCGAGTGCTCCGACCACTGAGCTATCCCGTCCCCCTATACATAAAGCTTTCTTGAAAAAACCCACGATCAAGAGCTCAGAAAGAACAGATACTGACACTAGACATCAGATTTGTTTTGGTAGCAGCACAACTATTTGCCAAAGCCACACCATATGGAAACAAGCTGTGTGCTTCATCAACTGTAACCTATTGGTCAGGAGGTATAGTTTATTGTATGACATGGTATAACCATTCTGGTTGTGTGTGTGTGTGTTTGTGTGTGAGTGCGTGCGTGCGTGTGTGTGTGTGTGTGTGTGA
Source organism: Rapana venosa (assembly GCA_028751875.1). Lineage (NCBI taxonomy): Eukaryota > Metazoa > Mollusca > Gastropoda > Neogastropoda > Muricidae > Rapana > Rapana venosa. The sequence goes on from CM054166.1 coordinate 2,964,342, forward strand.
GTGTGAGTGCGTGCGTGTGTGCATGTGTGTGGATTAGATCCAAGATATTCTCTTTGTAGAATAGGTAACTGTTTGCCTGAGACTGTGATACCAGTTTGTGCTGATAATGTGGTGTTTGTACCTGCTTAGTAGTTTGGTGTTTTTTAAGGTTGGTTGTAAGCCTCTTGGATTTATTGTATTTTAGATAACCAAATGGTTGTATCATATAACACAATAGCAATATACTATCTGCCTCCAACACGTTTGCATTGTTTGCATACTTAACAGCAATGACAGCCTTGATAATCATGGTCTCAGCACTGCTTGCACTATAAACACCATTAATTTAGACCACCCCTCTTTTTTATCTGAGATTACAAAATTGAACAACTTTAATCTTTAAAGAAACTGTGACTATCTAGAGATGTCCCATACTGATAACACATTGCATTTGCTATGATATTGAAAGAAGAAGAAGAGTATGAGAATTTAACTACTGAGATAAACTGTTGAAGATCAGTTGCTGAAACAGTTTTTCAGTCAGTGGTAGGAAAGTTACCACAGAATCTATGTAATGATATATTTCATCTTTCTTTTAATTAATCACCCTCTCCACCATTCTCTACATTCATTTTGAATAGGTCTAGGTAGGTTTTTTTGTTGTAAATGGACTTTACCTAAAGGAGAAGAGAAAGAGAAGAAGAAATTTTTGTTCAAACGTTTATACATATTACTGAGTCATTTCTGGACTTTTTCCTAGCTGTCATGAACTTGTACTGATTGTATCTGAGGACTTACCGATTTCGTAACTGTACACAGGTTGAGATGACCAAGGTCTGGAAGACCTGGATGGTTGCACTTTAACGCTGCACAGGAATGCGTCTGGTGCAAGTTTGCTGGTCTGGTTGCCCTACCAGAGCTTGCAGTGCTGGCTTTTTATACTGCTTGTCTCTCAACACTGTCCCCAAACCCAAACAAACATTCCACGTGCTAGGTCTTCTACTCCAATAACCCATGCATGCCCAAAGATGAGTGTTCAGTGACGTTGATTGGATGTTGCAGCACATGACGTCACATGTCAGTGTCAACGTGGCATGAGCCTTGAGTTTGATTGGCTGTTGAACAGCTTTTGTCCACGTATAGGCTGCCACAGATGGAGGTCAATACGTCAAGTAGTATCCACATAGTTGTGCTATGTAAAAATCCTCTTGTTAATTTGAAGCCATTTAAAAAATTTGACTTCACTTGACTTGAGTTGATTTAACTTCTTATAGTGCACAGCTGTGAAACATCAGAGAAAGTGTGTGTCTAGGAATGCTGCACTAACCTGGCAAAGCTCTGCAGGTCATAGATTGCATGCTGGGTATGTAACACATCATCCACACCCCCAGACATGACAGATACACTCTTCCATGAAGCTAAGGGGAGGGTGGGGCGGCAGTGTAATGTACACAAGATGCTACATTCAGCTTGGAAAATGGAATCTCCATTTACAATCTTAGCCAACGATTTTGCTGGGAGTGGAATCAGTATGATGTTAATTCTAAAAGTTAAAAAGTAAAGATTCCCTGAAAACGGAAACCTCAGCTAGAGTAAAACCCGCGCCTATAGAAAACCCTCTTACTAGGAATCCAAACTAGGCACTAGGCACTCTTCCCTAGGCTAACGTTTTCATCAAAATTAAAATCTTCTCTTCGTTGCTTTCTTGGGAGGGGTATGTAGTGCCTGGTCTTCTCCTGTGCGTGTACCTTTGAGGAGGTCTACCTGCTGGCCTCAGCTGACACATTCTGACTTCAAGTGGCTCACTTTTTGTACAGGATGTATGCCAGGTATACTTTGTGCTTCTAAAACACACCCAACGATGACTGAGTTGTAGGGTCATAGGCATGCATATTTGATCCTCTGCATGTGCATTATATATGAAGGAAATGAAGGGTCTACACATGCATTGATCTTGCAAGATTTTAAAAAAATTTGCACCTTAGTTCGCAATGTTGTGTGTGTGTGGTGTTGAGTGTGTGTGTGTGTTGTGTGTGTGTGTGTGGTGTGTGTGTGAGAGGGAGAGAGAGAGAGAAAGAGAGAGAGAAAAGCTGCCAGAGATCTCCTGGAGAAGCTAGCAGACATCTTCAATGCCGACTTCACCATCTTCCTCTACCATCCACGGCCCAGTGATACTTTTCTGCTTTTTGGCGATAACGTCGTTCCATCCAATCATTCCTAGGCTGTCTCGTAGTTTCTGTGTATTGGCATCTGATTTGGGGGGAAATGCATGGAAAGGATGCCGTTATTGATGTGGAAGATGATTTCGTAATGACTGAATGAGTGTGATAATTTTTGGATGATGATTTTTTTCTTGTTTCCAAAAGTTGTTTGATAGTGAAATAGTGCAACGCTGTAAACCTGTGTGTACTGGATGTAAACACAACTATGCGTATCTGCTAGCAGGCCCTTACACACACACACACACACACGTACACACACGCGCGCATGTGCACGTACACACTTACACACACTTACAAACACTTATCACACTTACACACACACCACACACACACACACACACACACACACATACATCACACACACCACAACCACACACGTAATGTCAAATGTCAAATCGAAAATGTTATAAACCCGATAAATTGAACCAAAGCAATGAAGTACAAAATTGAATGGTTTACTGGTACTAACTTTTTTCATTATTTAATCGTTCTTTCTGTCTGTCCGTCTCTCTCTCTCTTCTCTCTCTCTCTCTCTCTCTCTCTCTTCTCTCTCTCTCTCTCTCTCTCTCTCTCTCTTCTCTCTACTCTCTTGGAATAAGTAATTAATAATATATAATAAATGGAATTTTAGGAAATCTGCAAACTGCAAATCCCCATTTTTGAAAGAACATAAATGAAAGGGGCCATCAATGTAATTTATAGGATGAATATTGATAGATTATACTTTTCTGAAAAGTTATGTTAGCTTTTCTGAAAAGGATCAATAGATATAGCTTTCTTGAAAAGATCGATAGATAAAGCTTTCTTGAAAAGATTGACAGATATAGCTTTCTTTACAATATTTTTTATCGATATAGCTTATCTTGAAAAAGATTGATAGATATGCTTTCTTGAAAAATGTTTATAGATATAGCTTCTTGAAAATAGGATAGAAAGATATAGCTTTCTTGAAAAGGATCTGTATAGCTTTCTTGAAAAAGATCAATAGATAGAGGCTTTTTTGAAAAAGATCAATACATAAAGGAGGAGGAGTCCATAACCTATAAGGTCGTAGGGGAGCGAGGCGTCAGAGACCTCACTTCTTTAGGCCAGCATATTGACGGCGGCGCCCATCTCCTCTCCTTCGCTGCTTTACCTTCCCTGACCCTAAAGAGGGCAGGTACCCATTTACAGCTGGGTGAACTGGGGGAACTGTCACTGAAGGCCAAGGCGCGCAAAACGGTCACTCCACCACCAACTGGTAACCCACGCTCGACGCTGCTTAACTTGGCTGGGGAAAGCGAGTGCTCCGACCACTGAGCTATCCCGTTCCCCCTATACATAAAGCTTTCTTGAAAAAACCCACGATCAAGAGCTCAGAAAGAACAGATACTGACACTAGACATCAGATTTTGTTTGGTAGCAGCACAACTATTTGCCAAAGCCACACCATATGGAAACAAGCTGTGTGCTTCATCAACTGTAACCTATTGGTCAGGAGGTATAGTTTATTGTATGACATGGTATAAACCATTCTGTTGTGTGTGTGTGTTTTGTGTGTGGCGTGCGTGCGTGGTGTGTGTGTGTGTGTGTGGAGTGTGAGTGCGTGCTGTGTGCATGTGTGTGGATGTAGATGCCAAGATATTCTCTTTGTAAGAATAGGTAACTGTTTGCCTGAGGACTGTGATACCAATTTGTGCTAGATAATGTGGTGTTCATGTACCTGCTTAGTAGTTTGGTGTTTTTTAAGGTATGGTTGTAAGCCTCTTGGATTTATTGTATTTTTAGATAACCAAATGGTTGTATCATATAACACAACTAGCAATATACCTATCTGCCTCCAACACGTTTGCATTGTTTGCATACTTAACAGCCAATGACAGCCTTGATAATCATGGTCTCAGCAACTGCTTGCACTATAAACACCATTAATTTAGACCACCCCCTTTTTTATCTGAAGATTACAAAATTGAACCAACTTTAATCTTTAAAAGAAACTGTGACTATCTAGAGATGTCAATACTGATAACACATTGCATTTGCTATGATATTGAAAGAAGAAGAAGAGTATGAGAATTTAACTACTGAGATAAACTGTTGAAGATCAGTTGCTGAAACAGTTTTTTCAGTCAGTGGTAGGAAAGTTACCACAGAATCTATGTAATAGATATATTTCATCTTTCTTTTAATTAATCACCCTCTCCACCATTCTCTACATTCATTTTGAATAGGTCTAGGTAGGTTTTTTTGTTGTAAATGGACTTTACCTAAAGGAGAAGAGAAAGAAGAAGAAGAAATTTTTGTTCAAACGTTTTATACATATTACGTGAGTCATTTCTGGACTTTTTTCCTAGCTGTCATGAACTTGTACTGATTGTATTCTTGAGGACTTACCGATTTCGTAACTGGTACACAGGTTGAGGATGACCAAGGTCTGGTAGACTGGATGGTTGCACTTTAACGCTGCACAGGAATGGCGTCTGGTGCAAGTTTGCTGGTCTCCGTTGCCCCTACACCAGCAGCTTGCAGTGCTGGGCTTTTTATAACTGCTTGTCTCTCAACACTGTCCCCAAACCCAAACAAAACATTCCACGTGGCTAGGTCTTCTACTCCAATAACCCATGCATGCCCAAAGATGAGTGTTCAGTGACGTTGATTGGATGTTGCAGCACATGACGTCACATGTCAGTGTCAACGTGGCATGAGCCTTGAGTTTGATTGGCTGTTGAACAGCTTTTGTCCACGTATAGGCTGCCACAGATGGAGGTCAATACGTCAAGTAGTATCCACATAGTTGTGCTATTGTAAAAATCCTCTTGTTAATTTGAAGCCATTTAAAAATTTGACTTCACTTGACTTGAGTTGATTTAACTTCTTATAGTGCACAGCTGTGAAACATTCAGAGAAAGTGTGTGTCTAGGAAATGCTGCACTAACCTGGCAAAGCTCTGCAGGTCATAGATTGCATGCTGGGTATGTACACATCATCCACACCACCAGACATGACAGATACACTCTTCCATGAAAGCTAAGGGGAGGGTGGGCGGCAGTGTAATGTACACAAGATGCTACATTCAGCTTGGAAAATGGAATCTCCATTTACAATCTTAGCCAAACGATTTTGCTGGGGAGTGGAATCAGTATTGATGTTAATTCTAAAAGTTAAAAAGTAAAGATTCCCTGAAAAGGAAACCTCAGCATAGAGTAAAACCCGCGCCTATAGAAAACCCTCTTACTAGGAATCCAACACTAAGAGCACTAGGCCACTCTTCCCTAGGCTAACGTTTTCATCAAAAATTAAAATCTTCTCTTCGTTGCTTTCTTGGGAGGGGTGTGTAGTGCCTGGTCTTCTCCTGTGCATGTACCTTTGCAGGAGGTCTACCTGCTGGCCTCAGCTGACACATTCTGACTTCAGAGTGGCTCACTTTTTTGTACAGGATGTATGCCAGATATCTTTGTGCTTCTAAAACACACCCAACGATGACATGAGTTGTAGGGTCATAGGCATGCATATTTGATCCTCTGCATGTGCATTATATATGAAGGAAATGAAGGGTCTACACATGCATTGACTTGCAAGATTGTAAAAAATTTGCACCCTTAGTTCGCAAATGTGTGTGTGTGTGTGTGTGTGTGTGGTGTGTGTGTGTGTGTGTGTGTGTGTGTGTGTGTGTGTGTGTGTGAGAGGGATAGAGAGAGAAAGAGAGAGAGAAAAGCTGCCAGAGATCTCCTGGAGAAGCTAGCAGACATCTTCAATGCCGACTTCACCATCTTCCTCTACCATCCACGGCCCAGTGATACTTTTCTGCTTTTTGGCGATAACGTCGTTCCATCCAATCATTCCTAGGCTGTCTCGTAGTTTCTGTGTTTTGGCATCTGTATTTGGGGGGGAAAATGCATGGAAAGGATGCCGTATTGATGTGGAAGATGATTTCGTAAATGACCTGAATGAGTGTGATAATTTTTTGGATGATGATTTTTTTCTTGTTTCCAAAAGTTGTTTGATAGTGAAATAGTGCAACGCTGTAAACCTGTGTGTACTGGATGTAAACACAACTATGCGTATCTGCTAGCAGGCCCTTACACACACACACACACACGTACACACACGCGCGCATGTGCACGTACACACTTACACACACTTACAAACACTTATACACACTTACACACCACCACACACACACACACACACACACACACACACACACACACACACACACACACATGTAATGTCAAGTGTCAAAATTCGAAAAATGTTATAAAACCCCGATAAATATGAACCAAAGCAATGAAGTACAACAATTGAATGGTTTACTGGTACTAACTTTTTTCATTATTTAATCGTTCTTTCTGTCTGTCCGTCTCTCTCTCTCTCTCTCTCTCTCTCTCTCTCTCTCTCTCTCTCTCTTCTCTCTCTCTCTCTCTCTCTCTCTCTCTCTCTCTCTCTCTTGGAAATAATTAATAATAATAATAATAATAATAATAATAAATGGAACTTATATAGCGCTATATCTTGCAAAGACAAATCAAAGCGCATGCATTCAACCTAATCTTACACAGTCATGTAATCACTGATAAATAATCAATAGTTTAAACAAACAGATGTTTACAAACATGGTGCGCTGCAGACATAGTCTATGAAATAAAATTTCCATAGTCAAGTGTTTTTTTCAAAAGCACACACACACACTCACACAGGTCGTACACCCTAGCAAGGTGATAGGACATGGGTTAGTGAAGGTGGAAAGCTCTGATATGAAACAGGAGGGGGAAATCTTAGGTTTGAAATAAATATGTCTTGAGGCTGGATTTTAAAGTGTCATAACTAGGTTTCTGGCGAAGAGAGAGAGGGAGCTCATTCCAGGTCGATGGACCCGAAATAGAGAAAGAGCGGCGGCCAACAGTGGATTGGTTGAATCTAGGTATTCGTAGGCACAAGGTATCTGCAGTAGAGCGGAGGGAACGTGAAGGAGTGTACAGGTTAAGACATTCACAGAGGTAGGAGGGTGCAGTTTTGTGGAGACATTTGTAACAGAGGGTACTGATCTTATAATTTACTCTCTGTGGCACAGGCAGCCAGTGGAGAGATCGCAAGAGAGGGGTAATGTGCTCAGATGTTTTCTTTCTGAGAACTAGTCGAGCTGCGGAGTTTTGTATACGTTGAAAGGAGTGGATAGCTGATGCTGGCAGACCAGACAAAAGAGAATTACAATAGTCCAGACGTGAAAGAATGAGAGAAGTGACAAGTATGGCAGTTGCATCAGTGGACAGGTACTTTCGAATTGCACTAATACACAGTAATTGATAGTAGCACGACTGACAGGTCTGGGTGATGAATTTTTTCATAGAGAGTGTGTTGTCGATAACGACACCTAGATATTTCACAGCAGTGAATAGAGGGACTGATGTATTGCCGAGTTCTATTGAAGCTGTTGTAATGGAAGAGAGTTTGTGTTTGGTCCCTACGAGCATGGTTTCTGTTTTATCAGCATTTAGCTGTAATTTGTTCTGGGTCATCCAGTTTTGAATATCTTCAAAGCAGCGGGCCATATTTGTCAGGAGAGAAGGCAGATTTTCAGGAGTAACACTGCTTTGAATCTGAGAGTTTTCTGCGTAAAAGTGATGGTTGATTTGATGACGGTTTATCATATGTGACAGTGGGGCAGTGTAAAGAGTGAACAGAACAGGGCCTAGAACTGATCCCTGTGGGTCTCCGCATTCCAGTTTGGCAGGTATTGATTGAATCTTGTTTACTGCAACTGTCTGGAATCGGTCAGTATGGTATGAATTAAACCAGGTGAGGGCTGTGCCAGTAACACCGAACGTTTTTTGAAGACGGGAGAGAAGAATCGAGTGGTCTATAGTATCGAAGGCTGCTGATAAATCAAGTAGAGTGAGAAGAGAGATTTTCCCTGAGTCAGAAGCGAGTAGAAGCGTGTTTAAAGTGTGTACTAGGGTGGTTTCAGTGTTGTGGTTGACGCGATAGGCAGACTGAAACTCAGGAAGAAGATTGTTGGAGAGAAGGTGGTTGTTGAGCTGTTTGAGAACTACTTTTTCAAGGACTTTAGAAATAAAAGGTAGATTGGAAAAAGGTCTATAATTCTTCAGAATGTTAGGGTCAAGGTCATGCTTTTTGAGTAGAGGTGTGACTATAGCAGTTTTGAAAGCTGATGGAATATTTCCTGAAACAAGAGATGAGTTTACTATTTTCGTGATAGCGGGTATGAGTTGTGGTAGGCACTGTGTGAAAAGAGAGCAGGTATGGGATCAAGATCACATGATTTTATAGTCATTTCTTTCAGAATTATTGTGATTTCTTTCTCACTTGTCGGATGAAAGAAACGGAGAGAAGTGCCAGAGAATTGGGGATCAGGAAATGCTGGCTGGAAAGGAGTCTGATCCAGTTTAGAGCGAATGTTATGGACTTTTTCAGAGAAGAATGCTGAAAATATAGATGGAAGTTCAGAGTGGTTGTGGATGGAAGGCAGGGGGCTTGCCTTCACAGATCCAAGAAGAGTAGATGTGAGGGAAAAGAGAGATTTCGTAGACGTGGCATCAAGAACTTGAGAAGAGTAATACTTTGTTTTTTCTGAAAGAATTAAAGATTTGACTTTGTTTACTTGTTTTCGAAAGAGCTGCTTATTAATTTCCGTTCTTGATTTTCGCCACTGCCGCTCTAGTTGCCTGCGTTTGGGCTTTGCGACAAGGATGTCATGGGTGTACCACGGCGCACATGGCCTATCAGGCAGGAGACGGTCAGTGAGAGGTGCATGCTCATCAAGCAGTCGGCTGAGAACATCATTGTAGTGTTTAGAGGGGTTATTGTTGTCAGAGGTTTGTGATAGGCGTTCAGCAGCTTGTGTAGAGAAAGTTTGAATATCTATGGCCTTAAGGTTGCGACGGGTGACATACTTTTTCTTTCTGATAGGCTTTGCAGTATTTAGAGAGAAAAGAACAGCGGAATGATCAGAAAGTAGTTCACACACACTTCCTCTCTCTCTTTCTCAATAGATCTCGCAACGTGACGCAAAGCAACAGGGCGTACTTTTTCAGAGCTGCAGAAAAACTTGTAATTCTGTCTGAAAATGCCAGTTACTGGACTTCCAGTGACTGTGGAGAAAAGGTTAAGCACCCTGCTGACTGACAACGCAGTCTGCAGCTGGAAGGTGGCAGGGGAGGGGGACAATGTGGTTTTTGTCTTGCGACTGAAGCCAGTTGACACAGCAGTGTCAACAAATATGGTGGATCCTACAGTGAATTGCAACAGACAAGTGCAATACTACAGGAAAAAACCTTTCTCGCAAATTCGTCACGACCAGGAGCGTTCCAGAAAACATAAAGAGAAGCAGGCAGGTGTTGTGTGTGACAGTGACTGTGTCTTCAGTGCCTTGTGTCTGCCTGACAATGGTGTGGAACAGTCGAGTGCAGTATGTGCAGATACACATGAAATAGACATGCCAACTGTACACACTTACGATAGCAGCAAGAAAATATCAGTTGTGTTGCCATCATTGGTTGATATGGAATCCCCAGGTGTGTCTGACTGTGGTGCTGATGTGTGTGTTGTGCAGCCTGAGGTGGACTTTCAACTGAGGATTGATAATAGTGTTGGTGGATTTGACACACGGATTGTCACACAACATGTTGCTATGTGACTGACAGATCTGTACAGAAAAGACTGAGAGACAGCTACAGAAATAAACACTTCAAAAAAACTGTCCTTCATCATTCAGATGGTAAAGATTTTGTGATAAGCGAGTCTGATGACATTGTGATCCAATACGCATGCAAATCAGACACTGATGCAGAGTGTGTGTACTGGTTTGTCAAACAGCAAGACAATAACATGTTAAAAGAGAACGTGTCAGGCTCGCCAGTTTGCGGAAAGGTAGGCAAATCCAGGACACACTACACAGGGAAACCTTAGCGCGAGCCTCACAGGATTTAGCAACTCTTGGTGATCTCCTGCAGTTTTATCTTGGCTGACAGTGTGTGTGGCAGAGACTTGGCACAAGAAAGGCTGGGAATATCAAACAAATCTGGACAGTAAAGAGTTTTGTGATTAGCTGTACATTATGAAGGTCAATGCCATGGTTTCCATGTCATGTAATTGCGTCGTGCTGCGACGCTTGGCTGCTGTATGAGCTTATCAGCTTAACGGCAAGAAAATTTCGTTATCGTTATCTCTTTCTCAATACATCAGACTGGGTCTCTTTTCGCTATTTTTGTGTACCTGGGTGTGTGAATAAATATATAAAAGGTAGATTTGTGTGTATGTATTGTCTGCAATTATTATCTTTGAGGTAATTGCATTCTGACTTAAGGGATAAAGAAATTAATGTGCAGTAAGTTTGGTTTTATAATGTATGGAATTTATATAGCGCTAAATCTTGTAAAGCAATAAATCAAATCGCTCAGATGACTTTTTTTTATATGAGGATAATGGAATAAGCACACATGTGCTTTTTTTTTTTTACATCAAGTCCCCTTGTGTATGCGGTTTTTAAAATTTTGTCATCTGTTCCCACCGGCACACAATGGCCTACTCTTTGGAAAAGCGGAACAGGATTTAACGTGTGCGCAAGATGTTCTGCATGCGTTCGCACACGGGGCCTCGGTTTATAGTCTCATCCGAAGGACTTTGACATTCAGTTCGATTTTTTGGTCAAACTGGGAAGAAAGGGCGAGGCTGGGAATCGAACCCAGAGCCTCACGGTTTACTTGTTGGCAGGCAAACGTCTTAACCATCCTGCCACCTTCCTTCCGTTTTGAAGTGACTGTTAACACAATGTTTTAAATTGAACAGGGTGGCAGCTGTAATATGGTTGTGGTGGTTAGCTTGGCTAGAAACAATATAAAATGGGTGTTAGTTCTTCAGTTTAATGTCATCCTTAAAGTGAGATCAACCATCATTTTTATGCAGATGACTCTGATTCTAAGCAATGACACTCCTGAAAATCTGCCTTTTCTCTTTACAAATATGGCCCACTGCTTTCAAGATATCCAAAATTGGATGATACAGAACAAATTACAGCTAAATGCAGATAAAACAGAAATCATGCTTGTAGCGTCCAAACACAAACTCTCTTCCATTACAACAGCTTCAATACAATTTGGCAATGCATCAGTCCCTCTATCCACTGCTGTGAAGTATCTAGGGGTCATTATTTACAACACACTCTCTATGCAAAATTCATCATGCAGACCTCCCAGTCATGCTACTATCAATTACGGCGTATTTAGTGCAATTCGAAAGTACCTGTTCACAGATGCAACATCCAAACTGGTTACCTCTCTCATTCTTTCACATCTGGACTGTTGCAATTCTCTTTTGGCTGGTCTGCCAGCATCATCAATCCACTCCCTTCAACGTATACAAAACTCTGCAGCTCAACTAGTCCTCAGAAAGAAAAAATCTGAGCACATTACCCCTCTCTTGTGATCTCTCCACTGGCTGGTTGTGCAAACTATAAGATCAGTACCCTCTGTTACAAATGTCTCCACAACACAGCACCCTCCTACCTCTGTCAATGGCTTCGTTTGTACACTCCTCATTCCCTCCGCTCTGCTGCAGATTCCTTGTCCTTATGAATACCAAGATTCAGCCAATCCACCATCAGTCGTCACTCTTTCTCTGTTTCTGGTCCATCGATCTGGAATGACCCTCTCTCTCTTCGCCAAAAGCCTTCTTATGACACATTTAAATCCAGTCTCAAGACATATTTATTTAAAACCTAAAATTTTCCTCTGCTTCTTCATCTCGTAGCTTTTCCCTGCATCAACAGCTGAGATTCTATCACCCTGCCAGGATGTGTGGCCTGTGTGTGTGTGTAGTGTGTGTGTGTGTGTGTGTGTGTGCATGTGTGCATGTGTGTGTGTGTGTGTGTGTGTGTGTGCGTGCGTGTGTTCATGCGTGAGTGTACATTTGGACTTGTTGGAACTGGTTGTGTGACTGTGTAAGAATGAGTTGAGTGCAAGTGCTTTGATTTGTCTCAGGAAGATATAGCGCTATATGAATTCCGTTTATTATTATTATTATTATCATTATTATTATTATTATATTGTCACATGTCCATATCATCTGAGCTTCCTTTTCTTGACTGTAGTCAGCAGGTGTTTGTGCTGTTTTACTTGTTGGGTGATGGTTTGTCGGACTTCTTCGTTGGTAATGTGGTCCGTGTATGAAATGCCAAGGAGTCTTCTGAGGCATCTCATCTCCAAAGCCTGGATCCTCCTTTATAGATCTGCATTCAATGTCCAGGATTCGCATACACACAGATATGTGGAGATGACCAGTGCATGCAGTAGCTTGACCTTGGTTCTGAGAGATATATTTTGGTCTTTCCAGATGGTCTTGAGCTCCACCATTGCTGCTACTGTTTGTGCAATTCAAGGATTTCAGTCTTTGAACCTTCTTCACTAATCATAGCTCAAAGGTACTTGAAGTGATCTACATCCTCAAGTTCTTTTCCACTGACTGTGATCTTGGTATTGATTGGCTGGGTACTGTTTGTCATGAGTTTTGTCTTCTCGGCACTGATCTCCATGCCATATCTAGAGGATGTTTTGTTCAGGTGGTACACTAGATTGGCTAGTTCCTGTTCGTTTCCTGCCAGTCCGTCGATGTCATCAGCAAAACTGAGGTTGGTGATTGTCCGCCATCCAATACTGACTCTGCCAGTGTGATCTTCTAGGGTATCAGTCATTATACGCTCAAGGAAGACACTGAACAGTGTCGGGAATAGGAGACAGCCTTTAGGGACTCCCAGTGAGGTATGGAACCATTCTTCAACCATGCCTTGGACAAGCACTGCGCTGGTGGCTTTTGTGTATAGCTCTTTGATGGTGTGGATGATTTTTTAACCATGTTGTACTTCTTCATTGTCGCCCATAATGTGTCATGCCATAACACGGTCAAACGCCTTTTTGAAGTCGATAAAGATGTGGTACAGTTTCTGTTGGTGCTGGCTGCATTTCTCACACAGAACTCACAGGTTGAAAACGGTCAGATACGCAAAATCTCACCATAGGTGAACCTGGGAGCTCTAGCCGAGGAACGAAGAAAGAAGATGAGAATATAAACACAGTTTCTAGAATCATTTTGAAAAGAAATGAACAAAACACAACTCTCAAAAATGGGCATAAATTACATACTTAAAAATAAATATAAACTCCAGTTCTAGAATAATAATAAAAAAGAAATTACACAAAAGGCCTAGCCATTAAAAATGGCCAACAAATTTCTACTTTTTAGTTAAACAAATATCACTTTTAAAATGATTCTTGAAAAAAATTTTTGATTTAAATGTAACACTTAAAAACATTTGCTGGATATTTACTACTACTTAAAGTAAACTTCAGTTTTAACATCTCTCTCTCTCTCTCTCTCTCTCTCTCTCTCTCTCTCTCTCTCTCTCTCTCTCTCTCTCTCTCTCTCTCTCTCTCTCTCTCTCTCTCTCTACCCCCCTCCCTCTATGTATGTATGTATGTATAATTTGTATAAAGCGTACCCCACAAAAATAGAAAGTAGATTTCTACAACATACTTAGAGAGAGAGAGAGAGATCAGTCATTCATTAATAGGGCTATACCCCATAAGGACCATAATGTAACCACCACCTCCTCTCTATCTTCATTTCACTTTGCTTTCACCTATCCCATAGTCTAGTATGCTGTTGGGGCACCAGTGAATATTCTGCAACCAGCTCACTCTACTCGTCACAGTTTTCAGCTTTCTCCTGCAGTCGTTCCATTCCAGGCCAATCCACTGTCTGATGTTGTCTTCCCATCGTTTCCTCTGTCTTCCTCTGTGTCTCTCTCCTTGTACTGTTCCCTGTGGGACAGTTTTGGCCAGTCCAGATGTTTGTGTCAGGTGCCCGTACCACTTCTGTTTGCTATTTTTTCACTATGTCAGGAGGTCTTCATGTAGCCCAAAGGCGTTTTTAATTCTGGTTTACACTTCCTAAGAAGTTTGTGAAAGTGTTTCCTCTTGATTGCCAGTATTCTTCTTTTAATGTCGTGCTTGGCCTCATCACAGCGCCTCAGGGCCGGGGTTGCCAAGTGGTTAGATCGCTGTACAGTCCTGCGCATGAGACTATAAACCGAGGCCCCATGTGCAATCCCACGCAGGAAATCTTGTACACACATTAGAAAAAACCTGATCTGCCTCTCAAAAGTGTAGGCCATTGTGTACCAGTAAGAAAGAATGACAAAACTGATACAAACGCATTCACACAGGTGTCATGTTTAAGACACCATCCCCAAAGTTGGAATGTAGTTACCTTTATGGGAGGCAAAAACGGTGGCTTATACAAAATCTCCCTATTGGTGAACCTCGGAGCTCTAGCCCAGGAATGGGGGAAAAGGGGTGCTAATTGACATGAATAACATTGCAGGTGTCTGTATCTAGTTGACAAGGGGATATGTTGTGACAGGAAGCGGAGTGTACACCTACCTCTGTGAAGTAGTCTGAAAACTGGTGTACATCCTCGTTGTATCATTCTCACCACCATCCACCATCATGCAGTAACAGAAAGCAAACACACACCAAGGTTTCAGTTGTCATTGTGGGTCTTTTAGATTTTTCCTTTCAAATAATCCGCAGATTCAAATAAAAAAGTCAGATTAAGGATCTTTTGACAGACTAGTTCAGCTGATTATCAAGATCACCTGATTAAATTAATAAAATAGCAATAGATTGTAGTAAACTAAATCATGACAACTTAGTTTACAACACTTTCGGGTGTTTCAACTTCGCAACTTGACTTAAACAGTTAAGTGAATAAATGAGTAAATAAGAACATGGATGCATAGGTGAATCAATAACTATACCTAACTCCATATCCACAGGTACCAGCTTGATGTGAACCATAGCACAAAGAAATAAACGAAAAGATTAAATTTCTAGATTCCCCCCCTACCCCCAGGGGAATGCTGGGGGTCTGTCAGTATAAATAGCATCCCCTTTCCAGAAATTCTGTTAGGAATTCCCTCTTGTCTATCCCTCTCTTTGTTTCTGCCTTGTTTCTTTCTTCCTATCCCCTCCTTCTTGATCAATTCTCCTGACACTTTTTTAGGAAAGGCTTTGAAGGTAATAGTTCTCTCCCACACTAAAGTTGAATGCACTAGGCCTATATCTATATAGTTTTATATCTTTCTATGTCTTTATGTCAGTCACACACAGCATCTTTTGCACACGTTAAAAATCTGCTCTGTCTTTTGTAGGAGTAGGCCATCGTTTTCCAGAGAAATTAATGACAACCCCCCCCCACAAAAAACAGTATGCACACAGGTGTCGTGTTTAGAGACCTCCCCAAAGTCGTTAAGCCAATACCTAAATGGTGGTGGGGGGAAAGGGTGGCATACCCAAAAATCTCACCATTGGTCAACCTCAGAGCTCTATCCCAGGAACAAAAAGAAATATGTCTCTGTCTGTCTGTCAACCCGCCCTTTCTCTCTCTCTCTCTGTGTCTCTGTCTCTCTCTCTGTCTCGGGGAGGGGGGGGTCAAATGTGAACTCATCACGAGTGGACGTGTTTAAAGAGTTCTCCTGTGTTTGCTTAAATTTTACAGTCTATTATGACTTTCCAGTAGTGACATTTGGCAGGTAGATAGGTGATGCAGTATGCCAGTCTCACCTTTAGCCTTTAGGACTGTGTGTGGCGGATTTTTTCCTGTATACCTGGCTTTCATGTTCAACAGACCAAAATTTAAGGCCACCATGTTTAAGCGTGTGTTGACACTGAGAACAAGATGAGACGGTGTAGTGACAGGTGTGCTCCTATTTTTGTTATACATGGGCAATTTGATAACATCAGTGTGGCGACATTGAAATGAACCCAGGGCCTCCAAAGCCAGACCCATTCAAACGGGCAACACTGAGGAGCAGCATGCGGCGACAGTCAAGCACTGGTCTGGCAGTAGGTGAGGACCATTCAAGCAAAGAAATGATGGCAGCGCTGTCAAGCATGAATGAAAACATGAACAAACAATTCAGCGAGGTGAGAAGTGACATGGCCAATCTAAAAGAAATTCAATCTGACATGAAAAACGCACTACATGAGATAGGGTCTTCTATCAAAAGTTTAAAGAAAGAAAACGAGCTATTGAGAAAAGAAAACAATGTCCTGAAAACGAGAGTGGAAACTTTGGAGAAAAAGATGGATTATCTGGAAGGCCAGTCAAAAAGGAACAATGTCATAATTCATGGAATTCCAAGGCAGAAGGATAAAACATGGCAGGAATGTGAGGGTATGGTCAGTGACATGATCACAGACACGCTGGAAATGAGCGAAAGTGTTCAATTCGAGAGAGTACACCGTCTGAACGCCAACCCAAAGTCACCCCTGGTTGCAAGATGCAGCTCGTTCAAGGACAAAGAAAAACTTCTGAAGGCCAGGCACAAGCTCAAGGGCACCGGAGTGTTCATCAATGAAGACTTTTCTGCCAGGGTCAGAGAAATCAGACGGAGGTGACTCCTCACTTCAAGATGGCCAGACAGCAGGGGAAGAAGGTCAGCATGGTCTATGACCACCTGGTCATTGAAGGGAAACGGTTCGTCCTGGATGCAGATGACCAACTGAGGGAAGCAAAAAAGGACTTTGGCCGGCCCTGCAAATCTCTGAACGTTAAGTCCATGTATGCAAAATGTGACCAGAGTGTTTCTTCACCAGGGAACAAATTTATAGAGGGACCCTTTGTGAACTATGCAGGGGTAGATAGCATTGAGGTGACAACAGGCCCAGAACCCACTCACCCGTGTCTTATGGCAGTGACATTGCACGTGCTGATGGGGAGGGTGGGAAATGGGGTGGACATGCCAGTGACAGTCAAACATGCTTAATGTACAAGTGGGAATTTCCGTGGGGAGTGATGCATCACGAATAGAAGCTAAAAATACTCTGGGTTTTTCCAATTTTGTAAATCTGGTTAAAAAACAAGTAAGGGTGAAGAAGGCGGTTATAATATTGAAATACCACATGAGAAAGGTAGCAGCGATAAATGTCTGAAAAGCATTACGTATGACAGTATAGAAAGAACTGGTTTATCGTGCTGCTTAAATTTACCTATAAATGTTTGTCAGTGCGGTCAAAGATGTAATGGTGGCGTGAAATGTGTGTATGTGGAGGATGAGAGGGGGATTGCAGAGAAAGAGACTGTGGACACCTGTAATACAAGTGATGTGGCAGATGATGTAGCAGAGGGTGAGGGAGAAAGCGGTGGGGGGATGAGTGAAGACCGGGGTGAGGTGGGGAGCCATAGTGGTGTGTTGAATGAGAGTTTGGATGATGGGGATGACAGTGCCAGCACATGTTCGGGAAAACACGATGCTGATATAATTAAATTGTCTTCATTGGAATGTATGTGGTATACTGTCAAAGCTTAATGATGTAGACTTTGTTCATTTCATTTCCTCCTTTTATTTTGTTTGCCTTGTTGAGACTTTTGTTGAAAATTTTGAGTCTAAGATATTTAATGAACATGAACTGTTTGTTAAACCAGCGATGAAACTGACACAGCATGGAAGGTGTTCAGGGGGCATTATTTGTCTTGTAAGAAAAGTTCTTGTTCCTTACATTCGACACATGGATGATGGTGACTGTTGTATATTCTTTGTACTTGATAAAGATTTTTTCCATTTTCCTAGAGATGTTTTGCTTGTGTGTTCCTATCTTCCCTCTGAAAATTCACAATACTATGCTACTTGTGATGCTACTTATGGATTGAGTTTTCTGGAAGAAAATATTGTAGATAAATTGCTTTTGTGTGACAACACTGATATCATTGTGTGTGGAGATTTGAATGATAGCACTTCTCACTGCTTTCCTGATTTGGTTGATGAAAATGAATTGCACGAGAATTACAGAAAAGATTATGAACATCAAATTCAAAGACATTCCAAAGATTCCACAATAAATTCTTATGGTAGACAATTATTGAATATGTTCACTGCAATTGGTCTATGTGTTTTAAACGGAATATGCCATAACGACCACGACGGTTGTTTCACATATATTTCTGACCAGGGAAGCAGTGTAGTTGATTATTTCCTTACTTCTACAACTTTCTTTGACTTTGCTCATGATGTTATGACACTGAACATTCTTGATAGAATGGAATCAGACTATTTGCCTCTGTTACTGTGTTTAGATATGCATTCTAAAAATAATTCTCCTAATCTTTGTATGGATACAGATAAAGATCAGTTTATTGTTAACTATCAGTGGAGGCTACCACAAGCCCAAATTTTTATTGAGTCAATGAATTCAGAAATAGTTTTTTTAAAAACCCATACAGACACTGCAGCTGAGCTGATTGAAAGTATTGTTAATTTAGCCATAGACAGATTTAATGAAATCATTAAAGATCAGGCAGAGTACATGAAAAGTAAGGAGACTATATAAAATGTTTAAACATGCATCGCAAAAAGACGCCAGAATAGCTTTTTGTATAGCAAGAAGAGAGTATAAAAACATGATCATTAGAAAAAAGAAACAACTGAAGGAATCAATTTTAAATGAACTATTAGGTTCTGCTAAGAACCAGGGGAGCTTTTTGGAAACAATAGGTAAGTTTTCACGTAAAAAGTCTCAGCCGAAAAAATCTATATCCACTGAGCAATGGTTTCATCATTTTAAGGGTTTGCTAGAAAAAGAAGTGGATTATTCAACTGAAATATATATAACAGAGGAAGTTCTAGATGAAGAAATAACAAGGGAAGAGGTATTGAGGGCTATCGGAAAATTTAAAAATGGAAAATCAGCTGGACCTGATGGTTTGATTGGGGAATTTTTCAAATATTCTGGAGAACCTGTGTTAAATTTTTTAGTGAAGTTATTCAATCATTTGTTTGACAACGGTACTTTTCCTGAAGAATGGTAGGTGTCAATAATCATACATTTGTTTAAGAAAGGCGATATAAACAATACAAATAATTACAGGGGCATATCATTATGCAATATTGCCAGTAAATTATATAGTGCTGTACTCAATAATAGGTTGCAGGAATGGATATGTACAAATGACATCACAGGTGAGCATCAAGCTGGATTTAAAAAGGATTACCATTGATCACATATTTACTTTGTTAGCAGCAGTTCAAAAACAGTTTTCTAAAGATCAAAAATTGTATGTAGCATTTGTAGACTGAGAAAGCCTTCGATTCTGTATCAAGAAAATTACTTTGGCCTGTGTTGTTTAAAAATGGAATTAGAGGGAAACTGCATATATGTATTCAGAGTATGTACAGTGAAGTCAAAGCGAGAATAAGAAATGGAGCTAAATTATCGGAATTTGTAAATTGCACAAGGAGATGAGCAAGGTGATGTGTGTAGTCCTGTTTTGTTTTCATTATTTGTCAACAAAATTGCACTGGAAATGATTGGAAATGTAAAGCAGGGGGTTTCTCTTGATTTGACTGAATTGTTTGTGTTACTTTTTGCTGACGATATTATCTTGCTATCTATAACAGCAGTGGGTTTGCAAAGACAGTTGAATAGTTTGTATGCATCTGCAGTGAAATTAGAGTTAAAAGTAAACATGAATAAGAAAAGTATTATTGTTTTTTGCAAGGGTGGTTGCCTTGCTAGACATGAACATTGGAGTTATGGTAATGAAGAAATTACAGTAGTCAATGCATATAAATACCTTGGAGTATTCTTTTCAACAAACTTAGCTTCACATTTGCATGTCAGGATTTAGTTAATAGGGCAAAGAGAGCTGTGCTGGTTATTTTTCGTGTAATGTATAAGCTTGACTGTAGTTCGTTTAAAATGGTGGGTGTTGGGTTCCATGTTGTCATGTAGGCTGTCTCTTGCTAGAAGCTCGGAGACAGCCAGTGTCAGAGACGCTATCAGTAGCAGAAGGCGGAAGGTCGCGGCCATACCTGGGTCAGGACACAGTTGTGTGTGAATGAATGAGTGAAGCAACAGATAGGTGGATGGATAAGTAGATAGATGGATGGATTGATGGTTAGATGGATGGATTGTGTGGTTGGATGGATGGATTGGTGGTTGGATGGATGGATGGATACATAATGGATAGGTAGAGAAAAAGACATCAATAGTTAGATATATTAGTGGATAGACAACTAGATGGAGACAGACAAACAGACGGATAGGTAGATAGATACTGATAGATTGATAGATACAGTCAGACAGACAGACAGATATATAGACAAACAGACAGACCAATGAACAATGAACAAATTTTATTTATAGAGGGTTATAGAATAAGCATAACAATAGCTTTTTTTACATCCAGCCCTCTGCGGTAAAAATCGAAAGAGACCAAAGACCAAGAGAGAGAGAGAGGGGGGGGGGGAGATAATGGATATATAGATAGATAGATAGATAGATACTAGATAGATAAGTTGATTAATTGATAGACACGGAGATAGATCCATAGGAAAACACATCAATACAGACACACAGACATACAAGCAATCACACAGACAGATGGATAGATAGATACACAGATAGGTTCAAAAATAGATAGTGATATGGACATTTACAAAATAAGATCCCAGCTTAAGTAAGCAAATAAACAAACAGATAATCAAAAGACAAACAAAGAAACAATCAGCAACAAAGAAGAAAGAAAGGAAACAAAGAATCCATCCTCTAGCAGCAGAGAAGGACCCAGAGTCATATTCAGAGACAACCCCTTACAGCTTCCACATAAAATGTCAATCCAACTTTAAACAAGTGCTACGACTGCTTAGAGGGTAAGAACAATGATCACAATGTGAATACAGTTGCAGAAATCTCCAAAGAAGGAGAATTTCAGAGTCAGTCTGCCTGTGTCTCTGCGTCACGCATCGTAACTCTCTTGCCAAGACTATGCTACAGGGAGTGCTTGAAGGAAGAAGACGCAGGGGTAGACAGATGAAGAACTGGACAAAGAACACCAAAGATTGGGCCAGCCTTGACATGGTGCTGTTGCTGCAAAAGACTTGAGGTCAGACCAGTCTCAAGTAAAGTGTCAGCCAATGCATTCCACGTGCCGCCCTGATGACCATCTGGGTCAAGGGACTGCTGGTGATATCCTCCAAGAGGCAGACAGAAAAAATGGTGAAGAGAGAATAATACACTTTGCACAAAGGACAAGGTAACCATTTGCAGAGAACCAAGCTTTGGCATACAAGCGACATAAATGGAGGAATTTAGTGAATAGCGCTTAAGTGCTAAGCCTTAGCGACTCTCATTGCAGACACAGATGAAGAGGCAGAACAAGAAGAACATGAAGAAAGAAGAAAAAAGAAGAAAAAGGGAAAAGTAGAAGAAAGAAGAAATATAGCCACAAAAAGAATGTTAAGTATTCTATTAATCTATCTTAATTCAAAAATAATTGTCTCTAAATTTTGTTAGCAAGAAAGATTTCAAAAATATGTTTTCTTAAGTTAAGAAAACAGAGAGCTGCTTAAGTTTGAATTGATTTCATGGGAAGACACATGCAAGTTAGAAGGAAGTACTTCAGAACTACTTTCCGATGGACCTTTTTAGCTTATAAATTAACAAATTCATTCCAGCTCATTCGTGCTGCTGTTACCAATCGCTTTTAGCTAGATCGATTGATATAGCTTTGTTGAAAAAGATTGATAGATACAGCTTTCTTGAAACAGATGAATAGATACAGCTTTCTTGAAAAAGATTGATAGATAGAGCTACCTTGGAAAAGATTTATAGATATAGCTTTGTTGAAAAAGATTGATAGATATAACTTTCTTGAAAAAGATCAATAGATATAGCTTTGCTGAAAAAGATCAATAGATATAGCTGTCTTGAAAAAGATAGATGTAGCTTTCTTTAAAAGATTGATATCTATCTATCTATCTATCTATCTATCTTATCTATCTATCTATCTATCTGTCCCGTAGTTTGACGACCGTGGGGGCACCCTCAAAGACTCAACAACCAGTTCCCTTCATTCCTCTCTCTGTTCTGCCTTTCTCAGGGTTTTGTTGAGTTCTAGGCCTGTCCATTTGCTGATGTTATCCTCCCAGCTCTTCCTTGGTCTGCCTCTTCTTCTTCCTCCTTGGACAGTGCCTTGTAAAATTGTCTTTGCAAGTCCTTTCGATCTTGTGACATCCCCATACCATTTAAGTTTACGCTTTTTCACGATCGTTAGAAGGTTCTCATAGAGTCCAATGGTTTGCTGGATTCTGTTATGCACGCTTTCGTTGCTTATGTGGTCTTTGTAGGAGATGCCAAGGAGTCTCCGAAAGCATCTCATCTCCACCGCCTGTACTCTTCTCTCCAAATCTGCAGTCAGGGTCCATGATTCACAGGCATACAGAAATATGGATATGACAAGGGAGCGCATTAGTCTGATCTTGGAGATAAGTGAGATATTTTTATCTCTCCAGATGGTGTTTAGTTTTGACAAAGCTGCGCAGTCCTGCATACTACTTCTGGCTTGGATCCCTGGTCTGATACAATGGCTCCCAGGTACTTGAAGCTTTGAACTGTTTCCAGCTTCTGGTCATTAACCCTGATATCAGTGTTAATGCCGTTGGTGTTATTAGTCATCAGTTTGGTCTCCTCTGCACTGATTTCCATGCCGTATGTTTTGGAGACCTTATTTGGGTGTTCTGTTAGGCTGGCAAGCTCTTTTTCTGATCCTGCTATTCCATCAATGTCATCTGCGAAGCGGAGGTTTGTGATCGTTCTGCCACCATTGCTGACTGATCCTTTATGATGTTCCAGTGCATCAGCCATGATTCTCTCAAGGAAGATGTTGAAAAGAGTGGGTGAGAGTAGACAGCCCTGCCTTACTCCAACTGTTGTTCGAAACCATTCTCCAATGTTGTTGTTGTAGTACACTGCACTGGTGGCCTCGCTGTACAGCTGTTTGATGACTCTGATCAGGTTTGCATTGATGCTGTACAAATTCATGGTTGCCCACAAAGATGCATGCCACACCCTGTCAAATGCCTTCTTAAAATCGATAAATACATGGTAACGGTCTTGTTGATGTTGAAGGTACCGCTCACATAGTATTCTGAGGTTGAATATCTGTTCTGTTGTGCTGCGCCCTGCTCTGAAACCTGCTTGTTCCTCAGCAATGATGGTCTCTGCTTGTGGCCTCAGTTTATTCAATATTATCTGCAGCATGACCTTGCTTGGGTGGCATATGAGGCTGATTGTGCGGTAATTATGGCATTGTTGTAGATTTCCTTTCTTGGGGAGGGTGATGATGAGTGACTGTGTCCATGGTGTTGGTCATTTTCCTGTCTGCCAGATCTTGTTGCAGATTCTTAGTAGGGCGCTGATCATGGCTTCCCCTCCAGCTTGAACCAACTCAGCTGGAATGTTGTCAGCCCCTGCTGACTTCCCCTTTTTCAGCGATCTGACTGCTGTTTCCACTTCTTCTCGGAGGATAGGGTGGCTGTCTGTGTCTTTGCTTGCGGATACATTAAGGACTTCTGGTTCTCCTGCGGTTCTATAGTTATACAGGTCGGAGCAGTATTCTGTCCATCTGTTCAGAATATCCTGGTCGTCAGTGAGACACTTCCCATTTTTGTCTTGGATTGTTAAACCTTGTCCCTGTTTTGTGCTAGTCAGGTCTTTCACCAGCTGATATGCTTTCTTGCTATTGTTTTTCTTGATGTTCTCTTCAATGTCTTGGCACTGTTCACCGATCCATTTCTCTTTTGCCTCCGTCATGGACACCCTGGTTCTTTTGTTGACTGCCCTATATTGTTCTGCTCTTTCTTTTGTTTCATTTTTCTTTTTCTTTCAACTCTCTACGCTTGTCGCATAGTTGTAGGATGTTAGGTGTGACCCATGGTTTTTTGACTGGTCGGTGTTTGCCAAGAAGCTCGCTTGCTGTTTCAGACACTGCTGTATTGAAACTATTCATCAGTGTATCTATGTCTGAGTCTATCACAATGAGTGCTGCAAACTTTCCACCTATCCTTGCTTGAAAAATTTCTAGTACCTCTGGGTCCTTCAGCTTCTCGAGGTCAAATTTGATCCTGATGTTGTTCCGCTTGTGGATTTTCTTTAGACATAGTCAGAAAGTCATCATCACAAGATCATGATCACTCCCTATGTCTGTTCCTGGAAAACTTCGTGTCTGTGCGATGTTAACGCTAGACTGAAACCGTCTTTTCACCATGATGTAATCTATTTGGTTGTGGTGTTCTCCATTTGGGCTATGCCATGTCCATTTTCTGGATTTCTTGTGTGGGCCAAGTGTATTCACTAGCTGGAGATGGTTGTTACTGGCAAACTCCAGGAGTCTCAAGCCTCTTTCATTTGATTGGTTATTGCAATGTGGCCCACAAACGCCCTCCCAATCTTTCCATGCATCTTCTCCTACCTTGGCGTTCCAGTCACCTTGCACAACAAGGATGTCTTTCTTGGGAGTTTGATTCAGAACCTCTTGTAGCTGGTCATACAATTCTTCTATGGCTTCATCTGTGCAGTCTGATGTAGGGGCGTATGCCTGTACTACAGTTATGTTAAAGGGGGTTGCTCTCAGGCGGATGGTAATAAGTCTGCTGGACACAGGCTGACAGCTCATGACGGTGTTCACGGTGTCTTTGTGAACGAGAAACCCCACGCCGTGTTCATGTTTATCCTGTTTTCCACTGTAGTATAATTTGTGGTCTTCCTGGGTCGTTGTTTCTCCCATGTTTTTCCACCTTACTTGTTTGAGAGCTATGTATCAGAATGTCAAAAGCAAAATAAGATGTGGATCTAAGCTGACGGACATAATATACTGCAACATCCACTTTTGTTTTCTGTCTTCATTAATAAGTTAGCCATAGAAGTCATTAATAAGGGTAAACATGGTGCTACTTTCCCCCAAGATTTCACAGAATTGTTTATTCTTCTGCTTGCTGATGATGTCATCTTGCTATCTGAAACTGTTGTAGGCTTACAACAGCAGCTGAATAGCTTAAGCAGTGCTGCAACAGCACTTGATCTTAAGGTTAATCTGAATAAGAGTAATATAGTTGTATTCAGAAAAGGTGGTTATTTAGCTGCTCACAAAAAATGGCTGTACAATGGAAAAGTCATGCCTGTGATATATGTATATAAATATATGTATATAATCTGTTTTTCTACAAAGCTTAGTTTTACAACTGCATGTAAAGATCTGGCAAGTCGAGGTAAAAGATGCTTGTTATATGTTTTGAAAAAATTACGATTATTAAATAATAATGCTTTTGATTTGTTGATTAAGATATTTGATGCACAAATACAACCCACTGTGTTATATGGCTTGGAAATTTGGGGACTGGATGCAGCTGTAACACATTGTGAATCAGTACACTTCTTTGCTTTAAAGCAGTTTTTAGGCTTAGATAGACGTACAACTAATGATCTTGTTTATAGTGAAACCAATAGATATCCTCTCTTTATTAATGCTGCTGTAAGATGCATTAGATATTGGATTAAGATTCTGCATATGGATGAGTGCAGGGGACCTTTTAAGTCTTACAAGATTCTTTATGATCTAGATGTCAAGGGGAAAAGCACCTGGGCTTCACAAATACGTACATGTTTACGTGAACTTGGCTTTGGGTTTGTTTGGCTCAATCAAGGTGTCGGAAATTGTAGAGAGTTTATCAAGGTGTTCAGGCAAAGACTGATTGACTGCCGTTGGCAGCAGGGGAGTGGTCATATACAAAACAGTGAAAGATTTCAAATGTAAATTGTCTACTTTATAGGTGCACACATTGTCAAACCTTATCTAAAGCTTGATATGGACATACATTTGAAAAGAATTATATCTAAGTTTAGACTTGGTGTATCAGACATAAATGTTCATAAATTTAGATATATAGAACATGATAATGATGACCTCAGGTTGCTATGCCGATTATGTAAGCAAACAGTGGAAGATGAAGTTCATTTTGTACTGTGCTGTCCAGTATTAGAAGATGTAAGACAGAATTACATTCCCGTAAAGTATAGTAGACAGCCTAATTTATTTAGATTCTGTCTACTCATGGCATCTAGTCACCCTGAGATTGTGTGCAGCCTTGCTTTATATTTGTGTAAAGCCTTTAGAATACAAGATATCTTGGTTTCTTAAGTCATATTTTTGGGAACTGATTTTTATTGTGGTAGTTGTGGGTATACATTAACATTTTGGTTCTTTGTGTTACTTATTTTTCTCACTAAAATACTAAGCAGTTTGGCAACCCCCCTTCATGTATGGGCCAATAGCCTTTTTGTGAATAAATCTTTCGAGTTCTAGTTTGAGCTCTCTCTCTCTCTCTCTCTCTCTCTCTCTCTCTCTCTCTCTCTCTCTCTCTCTCTCTCTCTCTCTCTCTCTCTCTCTCTCTCACACACACACACACACACACACACACACACATATATATATATATATATATATATATATATATATATATATATATATATATATATATATATATATATATATACACACACGAACACACACAGACACAGGACACTGTAGAAATGTGTATTTCTTGCTTTGTCGCTTTATTTTGGGGACGTGTGGGTGGATTTTTGTCTTCATTTTTTGTTTTCAATGCTGTTCTTTTGAGGAAAAAAAAAGCAACCGCATGACTTAATTACTGCATCATCTGGAAATGAAAGTTTGAATTTGGAAAAAAAAGCAAACAGCTTTGGACTCGAAGTCTTATAAAGAGATAGGCCAACTGCCCTGAGTGAACTACCCTTTCATTTTTTCACCTATCTGAAGGAACAAATCCGCGAACTTAGACATTGGCACCAGGTTCTTTCTCTTCTGGGTGCTCAGTTGGGCCAAGTGGTCTGTGCCAGCGACTCGACGAGAGAGGGTGTTGGGTTCCATGTTGCCATGTAGGCTTTCTCTTGCTAGAAGCTCGGAGACAGCCAGCGTCAGAGACGCTATCAGTAGCAGAAGGCGGAAGGTCGCAGCCATACCTGCGTCAGGACACAGTTGTGTGTGAATGAATGAGTGAAGCAACAGATAGGTGGATGGATAAGTAGATAGATGGATGGATTGATGGTTAGATGGATGGATTGTGTGGTTGGAGGATGGATTGGTGGTCGGATGGATGGATGGATACATAATGGATAGGTAGAGAGAAAGACATCAATAGTTAGATATATTAGTGGATAGACAACTAGATGGAGACAGACAGACAAACAGGCAGATAGGCAGATAGATACTGATAGATTGATAGATACAGTCAGACAGACAGATATATAGACAAAGAGACAGACCAAGAGAGAGAGGGGGGGGGCAAGATAATAGATAGATACTAGATAGATAGGTTGATTAATTGATAGACACGGAGATAGATCGATAGGTAAACAGATCAATAGAGACACACAGACATACAAGCAATCACACAGACAGATGGATAGATAGATACACAGATAGGTTCAAAAATAGATAGTGATATGGACATTTACAAAATAAGATCCCAGCTTAAATAAGCAAATAAACAAACAGATAATCAAAAGACAAACAAAGAAACAATCAGCAATAAAGAAGAAAGAAAGGAAACAAAGAATCCATCCTCTAGCAGCAGAGAAGGACCCAGAGTCATATTCAGAGACAACCCCTTACAGCTTCCACATAAAATGTCAATCCAACTGTAATCAAGTGCTACGACTGCTTAGAGGGTAAGAACAATGATCACAATGTGAATACAGTTGCAGAAATCTCCAAAAAAGGAGAATTTCAGAGTCTGTCTGCCTGTGTCTCTGCATCATAACTCTCTTGCCAAGACAGGGGATGCTTGAAGGAAGAAGACGCAGGGGTAGACAGATGAAGAACTGGACAAAGAACACAAAGATTGGGCCAGCCTTGACATGGTGCTGTTGCTGCAAAAGACTTGAGGTCAGACCAGTCTCAAGTAAAGTGTCAGCCAATGCATTCCACGTGCCGCCCTGATGACCATCTAGGTCAAGGGACTGCTGGTGATATCCTCCAAGAGGCAGACAGAAAAAATGGTGAAGAGAGAATAATACACTTTGCACAAAGGACAAGGTAACCATTTGCAGAGATCCAAGCTTTGGCATACAAGCGACATAAATGGAGGAGTGTAGTGAATAGCGCTTAAGTGCTAAGCCTTAGCGACTCTCATTGCAGACACAGAAGAAGAGGCAGAACAAGAAAAACATGAAGAAAGAAGGAAAAGGGGAAAGTAGAAGAAAGAAGAAATATAGCCACAAAAAGAATGTTAAGTATTCTATTAATGTATCTTAATTCAAATATAATTGTCTCTAAATGTTGTTAGCAAGAAAGATTTCAAAAATATGTTTTCTTAAGTTAAGAAAACAGAGAGCTGCTTAAGTTTGAATTGATTTCATGGGAAGACACATGCAAGTTAGAAGGAAGTACTTCAGAACTACTTTCCGATGGACCTTTTTAGCTTATGATTTAACAAATTTATTCCAGCTCATGTGTGCTGCTGTTACCAATCGCTTTTAGCTAGATCGATTGATATAGCTTTGTTGAAAAAGATCGATAGATAGAGCTTCTTGAAAAAGATCGATAGATACAGCGTTCTTGAAAAAGATTGATAGATAGAGCTATCTTGAAAAAGATTTATAGATATATAGCTTTGTTGTAAAAGTTTGATAGATATAACTTTCTTGAAAAAGATCAATAGATATAGCTTTGCTGAAAAAGATCAATAGATATAGCTTTTTTGAAAAAGATCGATAGATATAGCTGTCTTGAAAAGATTGACAGATATAGCTTTCTTTTAAATTTTTTTATCGATATAGCTTTCTTGAAAAAGATTGATAGATATAGCTGTCTTGAAAAATGTTTATAGATATAGATTTCTTGAAAAGGATCGAAAGATATAGCTTTCTTGAAAAGGATCTTTATAGCTTTCTTGAAAAAGACCAATAGATATAGCTTTTCTGAAAAAGATAAATACATAAAGCTTTCTTGAAAAAAAAACGATCAAGAGCTCAGAAAGTACAGATGCTGACACTAGACATCATATTTGCTTTGGTAGCAGCACAACTATTTGCCAAAGCCACACCATATGGAAACAAGCTGTGTGCTTCATCAACTGTAGCCCATTGGTCAGGAGGTATAGTTTATTGAATGACATGGTATAACCATTCTGGTTGTGTGTGGGGGGGGGGTGTATGTGTGTGTGTGTGTTTGGATATAGATGTCAAGATATTCTCTTTATAAGAATAGGTAACAGTTTGCCTGAGACTGTGATACCAGTTTTGGCTAGATAAAGTGGTGAACATGTACCTGCTTAGTAGTTTGGTGTTTTTTAAGGTATGCTTGTAAGCCTCTTGGATTTCTCGTATTTTGAGATAACCAAATGGTTGTATAAACATAATAAAAATAGCAATATTCCTATCTGCCTCCAACACGTTTGCAATGTTTGCATACTTAACAGCCAATGACAGCCTTGATAATTATGGTCTCAGCAATTGCTTGCACTATAAACACCATTAATTTAGACCAACCCCCTTTTTATCTGAAGATTAAAAAATTGAACCAACTCTAATCTTTAAAAGAAACTGTGACTATCTAGATATGCCAATACTGATAACACATTGCATTTGCTATGATCTTGAAAGAAGAAGAAGAGTGTGAGAATTTAACCACAGAGATAAACTGTTGAAGATCAGTTGCTGAAACAGTTTTTTTCAGTCAGTGGTAGGAAAGTTACCACAGAATCTATGTATTGGACATATTTCATCTTTCTTTTAACCATTCACCCTCTCCACCATTCTCTACATTCATTTTGAATAGGTCAAGGTAAGTTTTTTATCAATTTGTTGTAAATGGACTTTACGTAAAGCAGAAGAGAAAGAAGAAGAAGAAGAAATTTTTGTTCAAATGTTTTATAAATATTACGTGAGTCATTTCTTGACTTTTTTCGTAGCTGTCATGAACTTGTACTGATTGTATTCTTGAGGACTTACCGATTTCGTAACTGGTACA
The DNA here is from genome assembly GCA_028751875.1 of Rapana venosa. Classification (NCBI taxonomy): domain Eukaryota; kingdom Metazoa; phylum Mollusca; class Gastropoda; order Neogastropoda; family Muricidae; genus Rapana; species Rapana venosa. The sequence goes on from CM054166.1 coordinate 2,994,419, forward strand.
CAGGTTGAGGATGACCAAGGTCTGGAAGACTGGATGGTTGCACTTTAACGCTGCACAGGAATGACGTCTTGTGCAAGTTTGCTGGTCTGGTTGCCCCTACACCAGCAGCTTGCAGTGCTGGGCTTTTTATAACTGCTTGTCTCTCAACACTGTCCCCAAACCCAAACAAAATATTCCACGTGGCTAGATCATCTACTTCAATAACCTATGCATGCCCAAAGATGAGTGTTCAGTGACGTTGATTGGATGTTGCAGCACATGACGTCACATGTCAGTGTCTCGTGGCATGAGCCTTGAGTTTGATTGGCTGTTGAACAGCGTTTGTCCACGTATAGGCTGCCATAGATGGAGGTCAATTGGTCAAGTAGTATCCACATAGTTGTGCTATTGTAAAAATCCTCTTGTTAATTTGAAGCCATTTTAAAATTTGACTTTACTTGACTTAAGTTGATTTAACTTCTTTAGTGCACAGCTGTAAAACATTCAGAGAATGTGTGTGTCTAGGAAATGCTGCACTGACCTGGTGAAGCCCATTTTTCTGCAGTTCATAGATTGCATGCTGGGTATGTACACATCATCCACACCACCAGACATGACAGATACACTCTTCCATGAAAACTAAGGGGAGGGTGGGTGATGTACATAAGATGCTACACTCAGCTTGGCAAAGGGAATCTCCATTTACAATCTCAACCAAACGATTTTGCTCGGGAGTGGAATCAGTATTGATGTTAATACTAAAAGAAAAAAATTAAAGATCCCCTGAAATGGAAACCTCAGCAGAGCGTAAAACCCGCGCTTATAGAAAGCCCTCTTACCAGGAATCCAACACTAAGACCACTAGGCCACTCTTCCCTAGGCTAACGTTTTCATCAAAAATTAAAATCTTCCTTTCGTTGCTTTCTTGGGAGGGGTGTGTAGTGCCTGGTCTTCTCCTGTGCATGTACCTTTGCAGGAGGTCTACCTGCTGGCCTCACCTGACACATTCTGACATCAGAGTGGCTCACTTTTTTGTACAGGATGTATGCCAGGTATGTTTGTGCTTCTAAAACACACCCAACGATGACATGAGTTGAGGGGTCATAGGCATGCATATTTGATCCTCTGCATGTGCATTATACACGAAGGGAATGAAGGCATTGGGAGGTCTGCACATGCTATTGACTTGTAAGATTGTAAAAATTTCCCACCCTTAGTTTACAATGTGTGTGTGTGTGTGTGTGTGTGTGTGTGTGTGTGTGTGTGTGAGAGAGAGAGAGAGAGAAGAGAGAGAGAGAGAGAGAGAGAGAGAGAGAGAGAGAGAGAGAGAACTCGGACTCGAAACATTTAATGTACCAGGCCATATGCCCATGACATGAGGTTCAGAACATCTTGAAGCAAAACAAACCACAGCAAAACACTTCACATTACTTATTGTCAACAATTTCAAGGTTGCATGTAAAGATCAGTCTAATGTACACTCACTTACTCTCTCTCTCTCTTATCTCTGTCTCTTGTCTCTCTCTCTCTGTCTCTCTCTCTCTCTCTCTCTCTCTCTCTCTCCTCTCCCCTCTCTTTCTCCCCTCTCTCTCCCTCACGCACACACATACACACACACTCGCACACACACATACACACCTATAATTACACACAAACACATGTGCATTCATGCACACACATCATACACATATGCCCTTACAAATGCAAATAAGCTCATTCTCATTAATATAGAAATGGCATACCAAAAATGAAATAATCAGATCTTCCACGTTTTCAAAACAATAAACATGTTGGCTGATTTCAGGAGTCTGTCATGGTTTTTCTGTTTCATTTTGCCTCTTTTGAAAAGCTTCCAATATATATCATGCAAGTGCTTTAGAATGTTTTTCACTGGCCATCAGGAGTGTCGCTGCAAACCCTGATGGTCGTGAGAAAAATTTACGAGGAAAGTATTTTTCCCTAATTTCACAATATACTGGACACACCAACAAAAAGTGAACTTCCGATTCAAGAGCATCTTTACAAAATGGACAAAATAAACTTTCTACTGATTGAGCAACATGTCGATACCTATGAGTTTTTAATGGTGAGACACCTAACCTAACACGTAACAACTGTTTTCTTACAGCATAATTCTTCACTTCAAGCACAGCTTGTGGTAGACCAGGAACAGATTTAAAGGATGTATAATATGAAAATCGTTCTCCAGAGACATCACTATTCCAGTCCTGATGAAAACAATCTATAAGTCTCTGTCTGAATTCACGCAAAAAGACATTAATACATGTGACCCCTTGGTTTTCCCACACATGACCAAACCCATAACGATACAATGTGAAACATATTTTGGAGACCCAATTATTCTTATTGTTGCAATGCAGGTTGTACAACATTTTGCAAGCTTTTAGCGGAAATGTGTGTTCAGGCATTGTCATCATCTTCAGCGAATATTTTATACATTTAGTGTGAGTAATTACATAGAGTGGATATCTTCCAGTCTCTGCATAAATTAGAGCATTAGGTGTTCTGATACTGACATTGAGTAACCTTTTCAACGCAAATGTATGAACACGTTCAATAGTCTTGTGGTCTGCCATTAACGCCCAAACTTCAGAGCCATATGTCAACATTGGCTGAATTTGGCAGTCAAACAACTTGAAAAATAATGATGGGGACTGGTCACCAACTGTCCATAACAGTTTCAAAATACAAACAGTTGCTTTTCTTGCTCTAAGAGCCATATCATCTAATGCATATGAAAAAGTTAAGCCAGTGTAAAAGATAACTCCTAAATATTTGTAACAATTGACTATCTCCAATTTTGTGTTACCGTATAGCCATTTTCTTTCGATGAAATGTATAATGTATGAGAGAGAGAGAGAGAGAGAGAGAAGAGAGAGAGAGAGAGAGAGAGAGAGAGAGAGAGAGAGAGAGAGAGAGAGAGAGAGAGAAGCTGCCAGAGATCTCCTGGAGAAGCTAGCAGACATCTTCAGTGCCGACTTCACCATCTTCCTCTACCATCCACGGCCCAGTGATACTTTTCTGCTTTTTGGCGATAACGTCGTTCCATCCAATCATTCTGAGACTGTCTCATAGTTTCTGTGTTTTGGCATCTGTATTTTGGGGTAAAATGCATGGAAAGGATGCTGTGTTGATGTGGAAGGTGATTTCGTAAATGATCTGAATGAGTGTGATAAGTTTTTGGATGAGGATTTTGTTTCTTGTTTCCAAAAATTATTTGATAGTGAAATAGTGCAACGCTGTAAACCTGTGTGTACTGGATGTAAACACAACTATAGGCACCTGCAAGCAAGCCCTTACACACACAAGTACACACACACACGTGAGCGTGTGCACGCACACACACACACACACTTACACACACACACACACACACACACACACACACACACACACACACCACACACCACACACACACCACACACACACATCTAATATCACTAGAAGTGAACAACGTAAAATTGAAGTCAACACACACAAACACACACTTACAAACACACACACATACTGTAATTTTAAGTGTAAAAACTCGGAAATATTTTTTTTACGTAAATAGATACCACAGCAATTACGTACAACAATTCACTGGTTTACTGGTACTAAGTTTTTTCATTATTCAATCTCTCTCTCTCTCTCTCTCTCTCTCTCTCTCTCTCTCTCTCTCTCTCAAACATTTTTATATGTTGCTTGAGGTAGGGACAACAACAGAGACACACACTGAGTGGGACAATAACACAGACAATGACTATACTGACAATGATGACACAGATTTTAGTCCAATGAATCGTCCAATATCAAAAGAAGAGGTAGTATTTGCGTTAAGAAAAATAAAGAATGGCAAAGCTGCTGGAACAGATAATATCATTGGGGAAATGTTGAAGTATTCTGGAAATCAGGTTGTTGACTTTCTTGTAAAGTTTTTTAATACATTATTTGACAAGGGCATATTTCCAGATAACTGGACATATTCTATTGTGATTCCATTATTTAAAAAAGGTGACATAAATAACCCAGGTAACTATAGAGGTATAGCCCTAAGTGATGCAAGCAGTAAGATATATAGTACAATAATCAACAGTAGACTTCAGGAATGGGTAAAAGAACATAATTTAACAGGCGAATACCAAGCAGGATTTAAAAAAGGTTATTCTACAGTTGACCACATGTTTTGTTTGTTGGCTTTGATACAAAAACAGTTATGCTTAAATCGTAAGCTATATGTAGCTTTTATTGACTTCGAAAAAGCCTTTGATAATGTGGAAAGAAATTTATTGTGGCCCATTCTTAAGAAAAATGGCATAAAAGGTAAGCTTTTTCAGTCTGTTCATAGTATGTATGTAAATGTTAGAGCTAGAGTTAGATCCGGGGCAGATTTGACAGATTACATTAACTGTACTAGGGGTGTGAAACAAGGAGATGTTACCAGTCCAATTTTGTTTTCTCTTTTCATAAATGAGTTAGCATTAGATGTTATTAGAAAAGGAAGACACGGCGCTATTCTTACGTATGATTTCTTTGAATTATTCATACTGTTGCTTGCTGATGACGTGGCTTTAATATCTGAAACACCAATTGGTTTGCAAACACAGCTCAATAGTTTACAACAAGCAGCTTCTTCATTACATTTAAAAGTAAACATGAATAAAAGTAACATTGTTGTATTTAGAAAAGGGGGGTATTTAGCTGCAAGGGAAAGTTGGGTTTACAATGGATCTGTCATGCCAGTTGTCAATGCCTACAAATACTTGGGAATTTATTTTTCAACCAGGCTAAGTTTTGCTTCTGCATGTTATGATCTGAATAGTAGAGCAAAACGTGCACTGATGTGCATTCTACAAAAATTGTATAGGTTAAAAAGTAGCTCATTGAAGACTTTCTTGAAATTATTTGATTCTCAAATTCAACCAATTGTTCAGTATGGTGCAGAGCTGTGGGGGTTTGATAATACTGCTTTTCATTGTGAAAAGATACATTTATTTGCATTGAAAAAGTACTTGGGGGTAGAAATGCGCACTCCTAATGATCTAGTGTACGGAGAAACAAGTAGATATCCCATTTATATCAATTCAGCTGTAAAGTGTATCAAATATTGGTTAAAGTTGACAAGAATGCAGGGATTTAGATTACCATATAAAGCATATAGAACACTACTAGATTTGGATGCTCGAGGCAAAGCTAACTGGGTTACAAATATTCGTTGTAAATTGTATATGTATGGATTTGGCTATGCGTGGATGAATCAGGGAGTGGAAGGGGTGAATGAGTTTCTTTCAGCCTTCAAAGAGAGAATGGTTTTATGTAGATGGCAAGAATGGAACTCTCACCTCAATGATAGTGAGAGATTTGATATTTATAGAACGTTTTGTACTTTGCCTGACGAAAAAAACTTATCTATTGTTGAACATTGATAGACATTTCAAGCATGTAATGGCACGGTTTAGAATGGGCATATCTGAAATTACAATACATAGTTACAGATACAAACAGCACATTGAAGCTGATCTCGTATGCCCAGTATGCAAACAGGAGATTGAAAACGAAGTTCATTTTGTCATGCGCTGCCCAATTTTCAAAGAACTGCGAGAACAGTACATATCACTAAAGTTTTATAAATTCCCAAGTCAGTTTCGATTTGCATTACTCATGGCCTCAAAACATGAACAAACAGTTAGAAATTTGTCAATTTACTTATAAAAGGCATTTAAATTGCGTTCAATATTGTTGTCTTGAATTTTCAATTATTTCTATTGTTTTGTGATTGTTTTCATATGTAACTTTAATGCTATTGTGTGTTTGTTGTATACCCCCTATCATGAGGGGCAATGGCCTATGCATGATTAAATTATCCGAATCCGAATCCGAATCTCTCTCTCTCTCTCTCTCTCTCTCTCTCTCTCTCTCTCTCTCTCTCTCTCTCTCTCTCTCCTCTCTCTCTCTCTCTCTCACACACACACACACACACACACACACACACTCTCTCTCTCTCTCTCTCTCTCTCTCTCTCTCTCTCTCTCTCTCACACACACACACACTCTCTCTCTCTCTCTCTCTCTCTCTCTCTTTTCCTCTCTCTCTCTCTCTCAATACATCAGACTGGGTCTCTTTGCGCTATTTTTGTGTACCTGGGTGTGTGAATAAATATACAAAAGGTGTGTGTGTTGTCTGCGATCATTATCTTTGGGGTAATTGCATTCTGACTTCAGGGATTAAGGAAGTGATATGCATTAAGTTTGGTTTTGAAGTGACTGTTAACACAATGTTTTGAATTGAACAGGGTGGCAGCTGTAATATTATGGTTGTCGTGGTTAGCTGGGCTAGAAACAATATAAAATGGGGAGGGGTGGGAGGAGGTGATTTGTGCATGTGTGTGTGAGAGTCTCCCTGGGTGTGTGTGTGTGTGTGTGTGTGTGTGTGTGTGTGTGTGTGTGTATTTGAGTGTGTATACGTGCATGCGTGTATGTATGAGTGAATGAGTGTGTGTATGTTTGTGCGTGCGTGTGCGTGCGTGCATGCGTGTTTGTGCTTGGGTACATGTGAACATGCGACTATTCTGAATATTGTAAAGTGTCTAGAGCTGGGAAAAAGCTCGGCAGTGTATATACACACACAAGGATATGAGAAGAAGGTTTTAAGTTTATGTTGAAGACAAACTGAGGGGGGGGGGGGGAAACTGCAGTTTATTCATGTTCCTATTTTAAGATGTGGAAAAAGACAGGCAGAAAAGGATTGACCGGGTCTGTGCATTGCAGAAGTGCTCACTGCTGATGAGGAGGAAACAGAGGGAGTCAGAGCAGAAGAGCATCCACACCAAGAAGAGCAACGGTGGCATAAGCAACAGGAACAACACGAGCAGCAGCATAAGCAACAGGGGCACCAACAACACGGGCAGCAGGAGCAACCGCAACACGAACAGCAGGAGCAACTGCAACCCGAACTGCAGCAACCAGAAGAACAGCAGGAGCAGCAACAAGGAGAAGAACAACAGCAGGAACAGGAAGATGAACAGGAGGAGCAACCGCAACAAGAGCAGTTACAAGAACAACAACAGCCAGAGCAACAAGAAAAACAGCCGGAGCAACAAGAAAAACAGCCGAACCAAGAAGAACAACAGCCGAACCAAGAAGAACCACAACAGCCGGAGCAACAAGAACACCAGCTGGAGCAGCAACAAAAACAGCAGGAACAACAGCAAGAACAACCCGCGCAGTAACAATTGCAACAGGAATAGCAACAAGAAAAACAGCAGAACACCACTACCAAGAACATCAACAGCAGCAACAACAACGGCAGCAGCAGCAGTCAACCCGAATAAAGGAAAGAGCAGCACGAATGACAGCCACAGCAAGAGCGAAAACAAGAGCGTCAAGAAAAGCAGCCGCAAGAGCATCAGCAGAAACAGACACAAGAGAAAGAGCACAAACAGCTACAAGAACAGCGGCAGAAACAGCCAGAAGAGCAGCAGCATCAGAAACAGCAAGAGCAATAGCACAAACAGCCATTATCATAAACAGCTCCAAAAGCAGAAACAACCGCAAGAGCAGCAGCAGAAACAACTGCAAGAGCAGCAGCAGAAACAACTGCAAGAGCAGCAGCAGAAACAACCGCAAGAGCAGCAGCAGAAACAACTGCAAGAGCAGCAGCAGAAACAGCTGCAGGAGCAGGAGCAGCACCAAAAACAGCCGTGAGAGCAGCAGCAGAATCAACTGCAAGAGCAGAATGAAAAACAGCTGCAGAACAATAGCATCTACAACAGCAAGAACAGCGGCAGCAACAGCAGAAACCGCCGCTGCGGCAGCAACGAAGGCAGTACAACCAGAGCAGCAGAATAAGCAGCATCATTAGCAGCAGAAGCAGCAACAAGGTACTGCCGCAGCAACTGCAGAAACACGAGGAGAAGAATCAATAGGTGTGTGTGTGTGTGTGTGTGCGCGCGCGCGCGTTGTGTTGTGTTGTGTTGTGCTGTACTGTTTGCACACATGTGCGTGCATGCTTGCAAAAAATTTCTTTTAAATGCTGTACAACTTACGCTTTTGTTGTCTTTCAACATCATACTCACTTTAAATGAGAATACTTCCCGTAGGCGGAATGTGGCTACCTTAATGGGGGGGGGGGGGGGGGGGGGGGGGATGGTCACATACACAAAATCTCACCATGGTGAACTTGTAAGCTCTAGCCGAGGAACGAAAAACAATGTGAGAAAACCACCAAAAACTGGTAAGTAGATTTTTTACAACGTACTTAAAATAAAAATAGCTTCTAAAATGATTTTGATGAAAAAACCCCAAGTCTATACAAAACACACCTTTCAAAAATGGCCAATGGATTCAAATAACATACTTAAAATAACTCTTGTTCAAGAATAGTAATGAACAAAAAGCTGTACACAATATGGCTTTTACAAATTGACCAGCGAATTTCTGCTACAAAAATATCAGTTTTAAAGTGAATTTTGAAAAACATTCTGATCAAAACATGTCTCTCAAAAAGAGTCGATAGATATTTACTCATCTCATCTGCTCCAGTAACCCCCTCCAGAGTCGTAGGGGCACTGCAGTGACGAACGTTGCACCAATTGGCCTTATTTGCTGTGGTTATGGGCAAGTGCCTGGGTTGTGGAGAAGCTCTTCCCGGTCTATTCAGTGATGTTGTCTGCCCATTTCTTCTTCAGCCTGCCTCGCCTTCTCTTCCCCTGCACTGTTCCTTGCAATATGGACTTGGAGAGCCCATCTGATCTTGTCACATGTCCATGCCATCTGAGCTTCCTTTTCTTGACTGTGGTCAGCAGGTCTTCGTACTGTTTTACTTGTTGGATGATGGTTTGTCGGACTTTGTTGGTAATGTGGCCCGTGTATAAAATGCCAAGGAGTCTTCTGAGGCATCTCATCTCCAAAGCCTGGATTCTCCTTTGTAGGTAAAAAAAGGTAAAGGTGTCCAATCTCCTCTCCCTCGCTGCTTTACCTCCCCTGACCCTAAAGAGGGCAGGTACCCATTTACAGCTGGGTGAAATGGGGGAACTGTACTGAAGCCAAGGCGCGAAAACGGTCACCCATCCAATTGGTAACCACGCTCGACGCTGCTTAACTTGGCTGGGGGAAAGCGAGTGCTCCGACCACTGAGCTACCCCGTCCCCTTACTCCTTTGTAGATCTGCATTCAATGTCCAGGATTCGCATGCATACAGATATGTGGAGATGACCAGTGCATACAGTAGCTTGACCTTGGTCCTGAGAGAGATGTTCTGGTCTTTCCAGATGGTCTTGAGCTTCGCTGACTGCTACTGTTTCCGCAGCACTTGCGAGGAGTTTGGTCTTTGAACCTTCTTCACTAATAATAACTCCAAGGTACTTGAATTGATCTACAACCTCAAGTTCTTTTCCACTGACTTTGACCTTGGTAGTGATTGGCTGGGCACTGTTTGCCATGAGTTTTGTCTTCTCGGCACTGATCTCCATGCCGTATCTAGAGGATGTTTTGTCCAGGTAGTACACTAGGTTGGCTAGTTCCTGTTCGTTTCCTGCCAGTCCGTCGATGTCATCAGCAGACCTGAGGTTGGTGATTGTCCGCCCTCCAATACTCGTTATGCGCTATAGGTAGACATTGAACAGTGTCGTCGATAGGAGACAGCATTGACTGACTCCCAGTGTGGTATGGAACCATTTGGTGGCTTTTGAGTAAAGCTCTTTGTTGGTCTGGGTGATCTTTTGTCCCATGTTGTACTTCTTCATTGTGGCCCATAATCCGTCATGCCACCACGGTCAAACGCCTTATTGAAGTCTATGGAGACGTGGTACAGTTTCTGTTGGTGCTGGCTGCATTTCTAACACAGAACTTACAGGTTGAATATCTGTTCTGTGGTACTTCTGTGTGGGCAAAAACCTGCCTGTTCTTCGACGATCTCTTCTACCCGTGAATTTAGCCTGTTCAAGATGACTTGTAACATTACTGGCAAAGCTTATGAGGCTGATACAATATTTACTATATACTTTAAAATAAACTTCTGTTCTACCATAGCACAGGTTTATATATATATAAAGCTTTGTAATGCGTACCCCTCAAAAATGGAAAATAAATTTCTACACCGTACTTTTTAAAAAGTTCTAAAATAATAGTGATACAAATCTGCATAAGTCATACAACTCGTAAATAGTCAGTAGATTTCTACTAAATACTTAAAAATAAATTTCATTTCTAACATAATTTTTAAAATTTAATCTATCTAAAAACTTATCGGAGCACATTAAATAAGTCATACAACTCGTAAATAGTCAGTAGATTTCTACTAAATACTTAAAAATAAATTTCATTTCTAACATAATTTTTAAAAATTTAATCTATCTAAAAACTTATCGGAGCACATTAAATAAATTACCCCCCTCCCACAACAAAATGAAAAAAATCCCAATTTTTTTTTTAAGTTCGACTTATTTATTTTATTAAAAAGATAGTAGTAGAGGAAAACAGTGCAGGACCTATTGACAACTTCTCCATCATTCCAAAGAATGGTTAGGCTAAAATTCAACAACAAAATAAATACAGAGAATAATAGCTTGCAATAATGGCATTTGTTTTTCTGTTAGTATCTTGTCTTTGACTTGACATGACTCCAACTTTGGCTCTTGGTCAAACCTTTATCAGAGGTTCCAGTTGTGAATCAAGTTTTTTCCTCCTGGGTGGTACCTTACAGCGAGACACTTTTCATAATTATTCAGGAGTGTCAATCCCATTGACAAGAATATTTGATATTCCTGTGGCCTATTTAAGCTGCCATCGAAAGATGATGATGATGATGATGAAAATAGAAAGAAAACATACTTAGAATATATATGTTGCATACCACAAAAATCAATAGGAGAAAAGAAACACCTCGAGAATCTTTGTGCCTTATGTTTGGGGATCCTAGTGAAAGGAGACAAGGGAGGTAATAAGGCTACGATCAGGGAAGGTAAAGCAGGGAGGGAGAGGAGATGGGCGCCGCCCTCAATATGCTGGCCCCTGGAGAAGCTGAGATCTCTGACGTCTCGCTCCCCTACTACTTAGGTTATGGAACACCTTTACCTTTTTCCTTTACGAACTTTAACGTAGCAGCCAAACCAATCATATCAGAGTATGACGGACGTCATAGCCGAGTAGTTAAGACCGTTTCATTTCAATCCCATGGGTCCATGAAGTCGTGGGTTCGAATCTCGGTGGCATCTGTTGAATTAAAGGGGAGGGAGGGGGACGATTTTTACGATCTCCCAGGTCAACTTCAAGTGCAGATCTGCTAATTCTTTCATTTCTCTCTTGTGCATACACATGCAGGAGATCAAATATGCACGTTAAAGATCCCGTGATTCATATCAGCTCTGTGGGTTTCGGAAACACGACCATATCCAGCAATACATCCCTGGAGTTGCAGTGTGGCTACCTTCATGGGGTCGCTTCAATCGATTATAGTGGATATCGCTTCAAATAATGAAATGATAATACAATGAATGAAGAATCAGAAAATGAATGAATAAAAAAAATCATGCAATGATGAGTGAATGAATACCAGAAGAATTAAGAATAGTAGTCAGTGGTATGAGAGAAGCGTCTTGTAGAATAGTTGCCATGGAATAAAGAGAAGTGACAATTAAATTAAAGAAAACAAGCATTTATTGTTTCAAATGTACAATTATCAATAAGTGTGTGGTGTGTAGGATACGAGATCATTGTGTGTACATACGTGTGTGTGGAGTTATGTGTGATCAATGCTCTCTTTTCTTTGATACAAGTTGTTAGCAATGTAAACATAGCATTTTTTGCAAATGTATATTAGAATATTATGTTGTGTGCTTTGTGTTGAGGAGAGATGGAGGGGGAGGGGGGGGGAGGAGGGGGGGGGGAGGTGGGATATTTTATATAATTATTTTGGGCATTTTTATATTTGTTGTGCATTCAAATTATTATTTTAGTCTAAGTATTTATGGCGAAGCACAGTAAAAGAAAAAATACTTTTTTTTAATGAGTTGATATACGCTCGCACACGCGCGCGCGCGTGTGTGTGTGTTGTTTATTCATTTATTTCGAGGGTAATGGAATAAAGCAGTAGTGTGCTTTTGTACATCCAGTCCCCGTGTGCATGTGTGTGTGTGTTTTAATATACATGATGTCAGTAGTTAAGCTTTCTTTGTTTTGGGGCACGTGAAACTAAATCCGAAATTTTAAAATAAAGGAAGGGGGGGGGGGGGGGGGGGAGCGGGAAGAGAAACTCTATACCTATTCATGTAAGTCCCACCAAATCACAATTTTTCTAGTTTGGGCGAGGGTTGGGTTTTCTGTGTGTTTTTTTTTGCTTTTAGCTTCTTTTTTTTTTTTCGTGAAGGTATACGGAGAATGTGACGGTCCACGAACTCCACGCAGTCAATGTAACACAACTCACTTCAGCCTCGATTGCGAGCTGGTTTCTGATTGGTGGACAGCCGCTGTCACATGGTCTGTGGGAGTCTATATAAAAAACATAGCGTGGGTGGCGGGTGGGGAAATTTGTAAAGCTGCGTCAGCTAAATCAGGCCCAGGGGTGGGGGGCGGCTATGAATCGCGGTTTTCTAAATTTCAAGTCACTTTTTTTGGTACTTAGAGGCATAGTCAAGCCCCCAAACTTGGTCAACGTGTTCACTACATCAGGCCCTTGGGTGGGAGGGGGCTGGTTTTGCCAATTTCGAAAAATGAAAAAAAAATGTTGAGACGAAATTGGAAACGCGCCCATACACACAGTGAAAAAACCGAATGCAACATCACAGATCCGAGCCCGTAGGTTAACCAGCGTATTAGAGACTTCACTGACTTCCCCCTCCCCTCCCCCTGACTCCTGCAGAAGTCCTGCAGTGTAATGTCTGTGTGGAGACTGGAACCCCTGCCCTCAGTGACCCTCAGATCAGCAGTGCACTGCTCTAACCACTCGGCTACTGTGACGGGGATTCCCCTTTTTATTTTATTTTTTTAAAATTGTTTTTTTTTGTTTTGTTGTTTTTTCTTTGACTTGTCAGGTGTATGGTGCACCCCCCCCCCCCCCCCCCCCCCCCCACACACACACACACACCGAGAGAGAGAGAGAGAGAGAAAGTCCAACTCATGTTCTTTCGTGCCAAAAATTAAAAATCCAAGTCAATGTCATTTTCTTTTCAAATCTTTTAATGAATACTGATCAAAAGTCATCTTTAAAAACAACAAGGCATTAACAAAATCACACACATGATAAAACAATGATTAAAAAGCTTACACGCAATTTTTTTTTTAATGTACAAAAAAACAACAACATTTATCACTCAAGATGTTTCAACAACAAATTTGCTTTCATGATGGGTAAAAACAATCGCGTACGCAAAAATTTCACTATTGGTGACCCTTGGAGTTCTAAACGATGAACAACAACAACAACATTTTAAAGCAAGTTTTCAAAATTCATACACACATGATCCTTCATTCTAATTCCAAATTCTTTATCATCTCAAAACAAAGAAATTCAGTTAGGTTACCAGCAAAGGAGATTTATACATGTATAGGATAAAAGAATGGATCAGGTACATGCCATCAGAGAGCTGACAGCTGACAGCACCGGACAACAATCAACACAGCATGCCCTGTGTGCAAACAGCACATCATTATCTAGCTGACAGCACCAGACAACAATCAGCACATCATTATCTGAACATACTCCCATACCTGTTTCTGCAACACAGTTATGCAGGCGCCCCACGCCACCCCCAATATACAACACTCGCGTTCACGTGCACGCTTGCGCGCGTGCACACACATACACAGGAAAGGGGGGGGATAGCCTGGTGGTTGGAGTGATGCGCTCGTGATCTGCTGACCCGGATTCCAATCTCGTTCAAAGAGGATTTTTTCCTCTGGAGTTAACATCAGTGCCGACTCCACTCCCCCTAAAAGTCCTTCGGATGAGACTATAAACCGAGGTCCCGTGTGCGAACGCACGCAGAACATCTTGCGCACACGTTAAAACCAGCTCCGCTTTTTTTTTTAGAAGAGTAGACCCTTGTGTGCTGGTTGGAACGGATGACAAAATTGACACGGGGACTGGATGTAAAAAAAAGTACATGAGTGCTTATTCCACATTATCCTCTGAAAAAAAAGAATAAAATCACACACACACACACACACACACACTCTCTCTCTCTCTCTAATTCAGAATAGCTGCTTACGAGTACACACGACTAGAAAAGCCACTGTGTAAGAATGGTGCGGTTACAGACCCATGTACAACCTAATACACAAAAAGCAAACGGCTGACATACATGCATATGTGACATCAATATTCTGTGTCATATACATGGAATAAAAAATGCACAAGCCTTTAAAGAAAAAACGAAATGCACGATTCCTATCATCGTTTTCATCAACACACGAAATTTAAAGCAGTAATTCCCCTTTCTCTTACTTTTGAGTATTGGGGGGGTGGGGGTGGGGGGGTCATTTTATGTTTGGGCGTTCCTCAGCTAGATCTCCTGGGTTTTTAAAAAAAAAGGTCGACGACACCCGTGTGCATGCGGGGTTTTGTTTTTTTAATCCGTAAATGGCCTACTCTTCTGAAAGGTGGGACGGGTTTTCAACTTGTGCATCAGATGTTCTGCGTGTGTTCGCCCCACGGGGCCTGGGTCTGTTGTCTCCACAGAAGGACTTGTGACATTCAGTTCCGATTTTTTTCGTCAAACTGGGAAGAAAGGGCGAGGCTGGGAATCGAACCCAGAACCTCACGGTTTATTTGTTGGCAGGCGAACGTGTTAACCATCCTGCCACCTTCCTTCTTATGCTAGGATAACTTGCATAATTATTATATATCATTTATATTTTAGTTTATTCATTTATTCTGTCATTTACGCATCTCTCCACGCAAATAATGTTCAAAATGTTATCTCCCTCCCTCCCCCCCACCCCCACCCACCCCTCTCTGGCCAAAAAATATAATAATAATAGTTCTAAACAACAACAAAAATAGGTATACTATCTACGAGAAATTGATATCGTTGAAATGCCATAAACTGAAGTAACATATCAAAGAAATGACGACAGTTCAGTTAAGACACATCTTTAACGTGAACAAAATCGGTAGATGTCTTTGCGTGTATGTGTGTGTGGGTGCCTAGCATATCACGCATATTATGTATATTCATCCCCGAAGTCGGAATGTGGCTATGTAAATGGTGGGAGAGGAGGTACAGGGGGGGGGGGGGGGGGGGGGGGAGATGATCACTTTGAGCGCTTTAGATTTGTTGCTTTACAAGATTCAGCGCTAATTCCATACATTATTATTATTTATTATTATCAAATATGCAAAAATCTCCCCATTGGTGAACCTCGGAGATGTAGTTGAGGAAGAACAATGTCAAATATTTAGCGGATTCTTTCGTCTTCTCGTTGGTATAATTTCCATTCACTGCTAGGTGATTTAGACAGTTGTACCGACCTTTTCAAAACGAATGTCAAGATTGGGGCGACGGTGGAAATAAAGGCTGAAATATGTCCTGTCCAAAACAAGTAAACCGTGAGGTTCTGGGTTCGATTCCCAGCCTCGCCTTTTCTTCCCAGTTTGACCAAAAAATCAAACTGAATGTCAAAGTCCTTCGGATGAGACTGTAAACCGAGGCCCCGTGCGCGAACGCATGCAGAACATCTTGCGCACACGTTAAATCCTGTTCCGCTTTTCAAAAGAGTAGGCCATTGTGTGCCGGTAGGAGCAGATGACAGAATTTACAAAACCGCATACACACGGGGACAGGATGTAAAAAAGCACTTGAGTGCTTATTCCATTATCCTCGATATAAAAGAATAAATAATAATAAAAATGGATTCTATACGCAGCTGTCCTACCGGTGAATGACCAATTATTTCAGCAACCCAGCTGTTATGACCACAGCTTGCTAGGAATCATGCACAACACCTGCACCATCGCCATAGTTCTCACTTCCGTCTACCTTAGATTGTCCTCTCCTGTTTCATTGCAGAGCTGTCCCTGCTTTTCAACAGCCGACAATTCCATCACCCTGCCAAAGTGTATAACCTCTATGTGTGTGTGTGTGTGTGTGTGTGTGTGTGCGCGCGCGCGTTTGGACTTGTTAGAACTATTACTTGCTATTGGTTGCATGACTGTGTAAGAATGAGTTGAGTGCAAGCGCTTTGATTTGTCTGTGCAAGATACAGCGCTATATAAATTCCATTTTTTATTATATTATTATAATTACTCCCTTTCCCTTAAATTTTTTTTTACTGAGCTACCGGAAATGAAATAATATATTTACATATATATATTATTTACATATACCTACATACTTACATTTTTTTTGCAATGCAGATAAACCTCTTACACTCTGCCAGCAATGCAGAAAAAAATCTTTGACACTGCCAGCAATAAAAAACATTTTACACTCTGTCATCAATACAGAAAAAATACCTCTTTCACTCTGTCTTATACAGAAAAAATACCTCTTTCACTCTGTCTTTAATACAAAAAACCTCTTTCACTCTGTCTTTAATACAAAAAACCCTCTTTCACTCTGTCTTTAATACAAAAAACCCTCTTTCACTCTGTCTTAATACAAAAAAACCTCTTTCACTCTGTCTTTAATACAAAAAAACCTCTTTCACTCTGTCTTTAATACAAAAAAACCCTCTTTCACTCTGTCTTTAATACAAAAAACCCTCTTTCACTCTGTCTTTAATACAAAAAAACCTCTTTCACTCTGTCTTAATACAAAAAAACCTCTTTCACTCGGTCTTTAATACAAAAAGAACTCTCTGTCTTTAATACAAAAAACCTCTTTCACTCTGTCTTAATACAAAAAAACCTCTTTCACTCTGTCTTTAATACAAAAAGAACTCTCACTCTGTCTTTAATACAAAAAACCCTCTTTCACTCTGTCTTTAATACATAAATACCTCTTTCACTCTGTCTTTAATACATAAATACCTCTTTCACTCTGTCTTTAATACATAAATACCTCTTTCACTCTGTCTTTAATATGATAAACCTCTTTCACTCTGTCTTTAATACATAAATACCTCTTTCACTCTGTCTTTAATACATAAATACCTCTTTCACTGTCTTTAATACATAAATACCTCTTTCACTCTCTTTAATACATAAATACCTCTTTCACTCTGTCTTTAATATGATAAACCTCTTTCACTCTGTCTTTAATACATAAATACCTCTTTCACTCTGTCTTTAATACATAAATACCTCTTTCACTCTGTCTTTAATATGATGAACCTCTTTCACTCTGTCTTTAATATGATAAACCTCAGTGTCTTCAATATGATAAACCTCTTTCACTCTGTCTTTAATATGATAAACCTCTTTCACTCTGTCTTTAATATGATAAACCTCTTTCACTCTGTCTTTAATATGATAAACCTCTTTCAATCTGTCTTTAATACAAAAGACAATAGATTGAGCAACAACAACAACATCGAAAGAAAAAAGATTCTACAGTTCCGATTAATTGATATCTATCTATCTGTCCCGTAGTCTGACGACCGTGGGGGCACCCTCAAAGACTCAACAACCAGTTCCCTCCATTCCTCTCTCTCTCTCTCTGTTCTGCCTGATTGATATATATACATAAAGATGCTCAGCTTTCACTAGAAAAAAATTTCTTTGTATATAACATTACAAGATTATTTTAGAACTGGTATTTACTTTTACAAAACTTCTCTCTCTCATACATATATATCTATATATATATATATATATCCTTTGTTTTATTCTCTTCCCTTAGTTGTTGGTTGATATTGCTGTTTCAAATTTCAAACTTGTAGAAGTATTTAATTTTATTTGATCTGGTGGATGGAGGAATTTATTTTACTTCATTTCTGGGTTTTTTTTAAATTTCTTCTTTTAATGCGTTTTATTTTTGAATCCGTTAAAAGTGGGGATTCATGGTTATGAGTGACAGTTATATGCTCTCTCTCTCTCTCTCTCTCTCTCTCTCTCTCTCTCTCTCTCTCTCTCTCTCTCTCTCTCTCTCTCTCTCCGCGCGCGCTATAGACAACACTGTGATACAGATCTTCTTTGTCCATTATGTAAGGGGTCTGTCGATAACAAAGTTCATTTTGTATTATGTTGTCCTATGTTAAATGATCTTAGAACTCAGTTGATACCACAAAAATGTGTGAGCTTCCCTTCCATGTTTAGACTTTGTATACTTATGTCATCTACTAACGAACGCATTAATAAGCGACTAGCAATTTATTTGTATAAAGCTTTTAAAATTAGAAATACTGTCTGTACTTGGGGTATTATTCTTCTGTTCATAAATGTTTCCTATGCAACATGTTTTGGAATGTTGATTATATACACACACCCCCTTCATGAGGGCCAAGGCCTATAATGAATAAAACTTTCGCATTCGCACTCTCTCTCTCTCTCTCTCTCTCTCTCTCTCTCCTCTCTCTCTCTCTCTCTCTCTCTCTCTCTCTCTCTCTCCTCTCTGTCAAGACTGATTTTCAAAAGTGACAGCAAGTAAACTTAGATATGCCTTGATTACATTTAAATCATTTTTACAGCCTGAAAAATATATCACTGCTATCACGACAGAGAAATTTAGGTATGCCTTGGTTTAAATTTTCTTTTTGAATACTGATAAAATTTCGACTTGGCAAAGGTAATTAAAAATTGTAAACATGTATAATGGCAAATTTAAAAAAACCAACCCTTTTGTAACAACATTGAAACTGAAATCCATTTTCTTCTTGAATGTACAAACTATACAGACTTGCGAGCGAATTATCTGTTAAAGTATTAAGCAAATATAAATGAACAATGCTTTCGAAGTGTGTTGCAGAGTCTGCCTATCAAGACATTTGGGAATGTACATGTACATTTTACGCTTCGAAAGCCCGACAGCTTGGTTGAATAAGATCGTCTGATATACACAAAGTCAAAGTTGTTTATATTTCATTTATTTTCATACCACTTTAAGTCACGGCATATTTCTCTGGGTGAATTTCAGGCTGCTCTCCCTTGGGAGATCAACGTATAAACACATCCTTTGCTGAAAAAAACCTTACTTGACATTTCTCTTTTAGAAAAAAATGAGTTATGTCTGTTTTATAATATAAAAAAAATTCTGGCTAAAAATTGTTCTTTGAAAGAAAGTTTTTGTTCTTTAATTTCGAGGTTAATGGAATACGCACTCATGTGGTTTTATTTTAACATCTTTTCCTGTGTGCATGTGGTTCTGTGGTTTTGGTTTTTGCTGCCTCATCTTCTGTGACGTCCCCGTCCTGCTGTTCCCACGCCGCTCATTCCAATCTTCCCGCCACAGCCATACCTAGATTTGTTATCCCTCTTGTTGTTGGATTCTACAGAGCTAAACTGCCTGTAGATTTTGAATTCTTTGAAGGTTTTCTACCTCCATCTGAATTACTTTACTCCTAAGACAATTGTGTGTGTGCATGACAAGCTATCAAGCTGAAATTTTGTCACAAGCTAGTTATGTCTTTGTACTTGCATTTAGGCGCAAGTTTATGTGTCTGGTCACCAGATGTCATTGTCACCTTATTTGTCACCAATCACAGGTAAAAATATGGTATATATGATAAAACAGCAAATCCTGCATGGATTTGACAATAGTTCAAGCATGTTAGTGTCGAATAAGGAAGTGATACCCAGCTGATGTGTTTACCAATAGTTATGCGCAATAATACTTCAAGGATGTGTCACACAATCTCCCCATAGCACCTGTTGTTTTATGGTATGTCTCGAGGAGACAGAAGTTTTGTTTAACTATTTTTTTCTCTTTTGAAAACAAGTCATATTCAATCAACATGTGACCTTTATACTGCAGTTCATATCTGCGTGTGCACAGACGATTAGCATACAATGACTATGCACATGTTAAAACAACAGGCAGGCATAATGACAAATAGACATACATCCCACGCACGCACACACACACACACACACACACACACACACACACACACACACACACACACAGGCTTTAAAACCACAGAATCTCCTCTTCCTCCTCCTCGCCATCGTTGTCTTCCTCCTCCTCCTCTTTCTCCTCCTCCTCTCTCTCCTCCTCCTCCTCCTCATTCGGAGACTGGTAGCAATCTCCAGACAGAATCTCCCGGGCAAGTGTCTCCGCCTCCTCCTCTCTCTGGCGTGCAGTGTGGAAGGTGGGGGTGGGCACCCTGTAGTGGAACAACGGCCGTGTACTGGGTTAGAGGATGCTGACAAGTCCACAGGGAAATAGTCTGTGTGTGTGTGTGTGCGTGTGTGTGTGTGTGTGTGTGTGTGTGTGCGTGTGTGTGTGAAAGTAATCCATACAAACACCAACACTTTTGTGTTCTACCTACCACCCCGACCCCCGAACAAAGAACAGCAAAACAAAACACAAAAAAACCAGACCAAATTTAAACAAGCAAAAAACACCAACAATGTAATGATGGTTCTGGTCGTGTTTCTGTGGGGGGGAATTTTTGCTCTTCTGACGGGGTTTTTTTGAGAATTTTTTTTTTTAGTTTGCTTGTTCGTTTTGTTGTTGTTGTGGGGTTTTTTGAGGGGAGGGGGGCTGCTGGTTTCTGTATTTTGTAACCTATTTTGGGGGAAAAAGAAGGCAACGGTGTTCCCATAACCTATGCGATCGTTGGGAAGCGAGGCTTCAGAGACCTCAGTTTCTCCAGAGGCCAGCATCTTGAGGGCGGCGCCCATCTCCTCTCCCTCGCTGCTTTACCTTACCTGACCCTGAAGAGGGCAGGTACCCATTTACAGCTGGGTGAACTGGGGGGACTGTATTGAAGCCAAGGCGTGGCGCAAACGGTCGCCCATCCACTTGGTAACCAAACTCAATGCTGCTTAACCTTGGCTGGGGGAAAGCGAGTGCTCTGACCACTGAGCTATCCCGTCCCACAATAAAAGAAATAAAGCCAACAACAACAAAACCCAACAAAAAAACAACCAACAACAACCCACAAAAAATTCATGTCGGTTATTTGCGTAACCATAAAAAATAAAATAAAAGGTAAACACTTATCACATAGAACAGCAGATTTAAATATCACAATTTAAATAATCATATCATGTAGGATTTCATGCATTCAATGCACTGTGTGTGTGAAAACAAATCAATTTTTTTCCAGATGGTACATTGAATAAGCGATGCATTAGCTTTTTTTCATGAATGTGTGTGGGCGCGCGCATATTTGTGTGTGGGGGTGTGTGAGAATAGTTTTCCATTGGAAATAAAACAATATTCTCTCTCTCTCTCTCTCTCTCTCTCTCTCTCTCTCTCTCTCTCTCTCTCTCTCTCTTCTCTCTCTCTCTCTCTCAGGGGACAGGATAGCCTAGTGGTTAGAACACTGCGCTCGCAATCTGACAACCCAGGTTCGATTCCCGTTCAAAGGGATATTTTCCCCTGGAGTTAACATCAGTGCAGACTCCACTCTCCCCAAAAGTCCTTCCGATGAGACTATAAACCAAGGCCCCGTGTGCGAACGCACGCAGAACATCTTGTGCACACGTTAAAACCCGTTCCGCTTTTCGGAAGAGTAGGCCATTGTGTGCCGGTGGGAACGGATGACAAACTTTACAAAAGTGCATACACACTGGGACTAGATGTAAAAAAGCACATGAGTGTTTATTCCATTATCCTCAAATTCAAAAAATAAAATAGAATAAGTAAAATAAAATCAATCACACACACACACACACACACACACACACACACACACACACACACACACACACACACAACTACTCACGTGTAGTGTGACAGGTCAGGGGTGAAGTCAGAATTCTTGTTGGTCTTCAGCATCTCCTCCACATCCCGACTCCTCTGCAACATCACCATCACCACCATTCCCTTAATACACAGCATGATTTTTCTCAACGTAAAACATCTCCATCAGACCTTATTTCAAGAACTGCAGAAACATGAAAAAGATGACACAACACACACACACACACACACACACACACACACACACATATACACACTCACACACACAAAATTTATTTTTACAGATATGCTGCAGAGCATATGATAAATAATAGTAATGTATGGAATTTATATAGCGCTGAATCTTGTAAAGCAACAAATCAAAGCACTCAGATGACTTTTTTTTTTTATAATATCGAGGATAATGTAATAAGCACTCATGTGCTTTTTTTTTACATCCAGTCCCCGTGTGTATGCGGTTTTGTAAATTTTGTCATCTGTTCCCACCGGCACACAATGGCCTACTCTTTTGAAAAGCGGAACAGGATTTAACGTGTGCGCAAGATGTTCTGCGCGCGTTCGCACACGGGTCCTCGGTTTATAGTCTCATCCGAAAGACATATGCAAGATATTCAGGCGCAGAAATCTCCCCATCATCTAACTATCCCACTACAAAGAAGAAGAAAGAAAAGACAGTCATCGACAAAGAAGACCTCCCAAAAAGCCAGTCCAATATCTGTTTTCGTTCCTCGGCTAGAGCTCCGAGATTGACCAATGGAGAGATTTTGCACGTGCGCCCGTTTTTGGCCCACCACGAAGGTAGCCGCATTCCGACTTCGGGGATGTACGCTGGCTCTGTTCGTGTTTCTGAAAAAGCTGACATGAAATCCGGGATCTTCAACATGCAAATTTTATCTTCTGCGTGTGTATAGAAAATTAAAGCACTGGCAGGTCTGCATTTGAAGTTGACCTGGGATATGGTAAAAAAAAATCCTCACCACTAATTCACCAGACGCCACTGCCAGATTGGAACCCACGACTTCATGGACCCGTGGGATTGAAGTCGAATGGTCTTAACCACTGGGCTATAGCGTCCGTCGGTCTAAAATCTAATTTGCTGTGCGTGTCACGGACTCGGGAATGAGATCAGTTCCTGCAGTCTTCATGAGACAACCGATGAGATCTATACACGGAGATCTATCTCTCCCAGATCTACGCTTCTGAGATACCAGGGACAGATAAAACTAATCTCAGAGAGAGAGAGAGAGAGAGAGAGAGAGAGAGAGAGAGAGAGAGAGAGAGAGAGAGATTCTTTTATTTCGAGAATATGAAATAAGCACTCGTGTGGTTTGTTTCATCCAGTCCCCGTGTGTATGCAGTTTTGTCAATTTTTGTCATCCGTTCCCACAGGCACACAATGGCTTACTCTTCCAAAAGGTGGAACAGATTTTAACGTGTGCGCAAGATGTTCTGTGTGCGTTCGAACACGGGACCTTGGTTTATAGTCTCATCCGAAGGACTTTTGGGGAGAGTGGAGTCGGCACTGATGTTAACTCCAGAGGAAAAATCCCCTTGAACAGGTTTGAACCTGGGCTCGAACCCAGGCCGTCAGATCGCGAGCCCTTCGCGCAGCGCTCAAACCACCAGGCTATCCGTCCCTCAAGAGAGAGAGGAGATAGAGAGAGAGGAGGAGAGAGAGAGATAGAGAGACGAGAGAGAGAGATTTTATGTGTTTTACTTATTTAGTCTTTTATTTCGAGGATAATGGAATAAGCACTCGTGTGTATGCAGTTTTTGTCAATTTTGTCATCCATTCCCACCGGCACACAATGGCCTACTCTTCCGAAAAGAGGGACGGGTTTTAACGTGTGCGCAAGATATTCTGCGTGCGTTCGCACACGAGACCTCGGTTTAGTCTCATCCGAAGGACTTTTGGAGAGAGGGAGAGAGACAGACAGACAGAGAGATGAGGGGAGGAGGGGGGGGGGGGGGGGGGGGGGGAAGTAACGCGGGGAATGAATGGAGAATACTTCCAGAGTGGAGATTTTGGTGTAGGTGCTTTTTTTTCACCTGAGCACCGCCTCTCTCTCTCTCTTCTCTCTCTATCTCCTCATCTCTCTCTCTCTCTCTCCTCTCTCTCTCTCTCTCTCTCAGTACCTTATGTCAACAAAAAGGGACTTAACTCAAGCTCTGCCACTAGCCAATGTCCTTCCACTCCTTCACATATATTATATAGACACATGTGTACTTAAAATCCAGATCCCGAAACTTTTCGGAACTAACTTTTTGTACTCAGTCCTCATTTATCTCCCTTGAACTTCTCAAGGAGTCAGTTGGGGCATTTGCACAGAAGTTTTCACACCGTGTCTCTTAAAGCAAAAAGAACCTGGCGGAGCCCATCCCTCTCCTGGTACAGGATGCATGCTGAGTATGTTGGTGTTTCAGTAAATCACTGAACGCTGACGGGAATTAAGGTAACAGGTAAAGGTGTTCCATAAACTATGTGGTCGTAGGGGAGTGAAGCATCAGAGACCTCGGCTTCTCTAGGGGCCAGCATATTGAGGGCGGCGCCCATCTCCTCTCCCTCGCTGCTTTACCTTCCCTGACCCTAAAGAGGGCAGGTACTCATTTACAGCTGGGGGACTGTACTGAAGCCAAGGCGCAGCGCAAACGGTCACCCATCCAAGTGGTAACCACGCTCGACGCTGCTTAACCTTGGCTGGGGGAAAAGCGAGAGCTCTGACCACTGAGCTATCCCGTCCCCTGTGTGTATACCCCTATTTTAATTAAGCACTGGCAGGAATGAACTGGAAGATCGTCACAACCCCACCCTCTAGTCACCAGATGCTGCCGCCCAGATTCGAACCCACGACTTCATGGATCTACGCGGATGGAAGTCAAACGGTCAAACCACGTGGCTACGTCTGTTTGTTTTTTATAGAAAGAAGTGGATCGGTGGTCTAGAGGTAACGCGCCTGCCTAGAAAGCGAAAAGTCCGGGATCGAAGTGTGCGGTGGTTCGATCCCCGTTTGTGCCCGAAACTTTCCCCCTCCCATGCACTAGACCGTGAGTTGTAGTCTGGGTGCTAGTCTTTCGGGTGAGACGATAAACCTGGTGCAACACGCATTTAACGCACGAAAAAGACCCCACGGCAACAATAGAGTTGTCCCTGGGAAAATTCTGTAGGAAAAAAAGCCTCTCTGATAGGGAAGCAAATACACTTGCAGACAGGAAAAGAAGACCAAAAATAATGGGTGGCGCTGCTCTTGTGGCGACGCGCTCTCCCTGGGGGAGAGCAGTCCGAATTTCGCACAATCTGCCGTGACTTAAAGTGGTATACAATACAATACAATTCGAAGTCCTCGTGTATTTGTTTACTGATAACCGTGCCTGCGTTTTCTTCTCAGAATGACTTTTCTCTCCAGAATTTTACCAAAGGAATAATTCCTTTGTTGCCGTGGGGTCTTTAACATGCACTTGATGTTTGCTGCGTGCGGGACCTCAGTTTATCGTCTCTTCTAAAATGCTAGCACCCAGACCACGGCTCAAGGTCTTAGTGAATGGCAAAAATGTGAGTTACAAGAAGCGAACCCGTGTGCTCTCGCTGTCCTGTGTATTTACCACTAAACCACATATCCACTTTCTTAAGGTTCTTTTGGGGTTGTTGTTGTTGTTGTTACAGGGTCTGTTCATGTTTAGGGTGATTTTTGGAGAGCTTTGTATGGTGCAGTATTTGTATCAAAAGTTATGTATATGAAAAGTTGTGTGTGTTTCATGGAAATAAAGATTGGTTGTACTTCGGGGTTGTTTCTTTTTCTGGTTTGTGTGTGTGTGTGTGTGTGTGTGCGTGTGCATGGGTGCATGCGCGCGCGCGTGTGTGTGTTCGTTCATTCTAAAATATTCAATTGTGGATCTTGCCTACACACACACACACACACCCATACACCCACCCACCCACCACCACCACACCCTCTCTCTCAACTCCCCCCCCCCCCTCTCTCTCTCTCTCTCTCTCTCTGGCAGAAGGGATTAACACACAGCCAGCAGTACAACTGACCACACACTGACCATTAACCTTGCAGGACAGGACCGGTCACTTTCTCCCCCCCCCCCTCACACACACACACACCACCACCACCACCACCCACCCCACCAGGTCTGCCCAGTCTGCTATAAGCCCTCTGCGTTTTTTGGACTCGCAGCTTTTCAGATTTTTTTTCTTCTTTTGACTGTAGGAGTGGGGCGGAGGTGGGAGGGGTAGCCAAGTGGTTAGAACGCAGTCTAACTCCTGATCTGACGGTCACTGAGGGCACGGGTTCCAGTCTCCACTGAGGTGTCTGTTTGAGGGGATTTTCCCCCCCTGGAGTTAACAATGGTACTGACTCCACTCCCCTGAAAAAGTCCTTCAGAGGAGACTGGAAACCAAATTCCCATCTGCCAACGCAGGCAGAACATCTTTCACACACGTTAAAACCCTATCCACCTTTCGTAGAAGAGTAGGCCAGCTATGGCCGGTGGGATGGATGACACCATACCCAGCATGCATCCTGCTACCTGGAGAGGGATGGACTCCGCCAGGTCCAACTCGCCCAAGACACACAGCCTGAAAACTTCAGTGCAGTGGCCCCAAAGACTCCTCAAGGAGTTGAGGGAGAAGTCAAGTCACGGCAAAAGGTTACTACAGACACTACGCTTGTGTCCCTAGAAGACTAGCTTTTTTTTTTTAAACGGAATTTTGTCACAGAGTTCTTTTGTTGCCGTGGGCTCTTATACATGTACGTTGGTCACAGAACCTCGATTTATCTTCCTGTCCGAAAGAATAGCACCCATACCACTATCCAAAAGTCTACTGGATGGGAAAAAATTCCGGGGGGGGTTAGAACTGATGAGGGGGTCACTCTTATCCCCTACACCGGTTATGGGGGGCAAAGTTTGCAGACCTAACCGGCTGGGATCGAGTTTATGCCAGAATTATTTTTAGACTTATTCCCCACCTCTGCAAATGTACTCATGGATTTTTTTTTT
Organism: Rapana venosa; assembly: GCA_028751875.1. NCBI lineage: Eukaryota > Metazoa > Mollusca > Gastropoda > Neogastropoda > Muricidae > Rapana > Rapana venosa. Next base: position 3,021,150 of record CM054166.1, read on the forward strand.
AATACTGTGATCACTGCCACGTCCGTTGAAGTTATATTGTTGTGTGACGATATTCAATCTCGTGTGCTTGTGTTTTTTGGTGTGTTCAAATTCAACTGGTTTTGATAACAATTTTGTTGTTAGTGACTTTTTTTTCTTCTTACTTTGAAAGTTTTGAGAGGTATGGTTGATTCAGTTTTGGGTAGTATGCGGGGATATATGAGAATTATTTGCGTGCTTAATGGAACGGGGTTTGGTTTTTTTTAAATCGTTATATGACCAAACAATATCTCTCTCTCTCTCTCTCTCTCTCTCTCTCTCTCTCTCTCTCTCTCTCTTCTCTCTCTCTCTCAGTCCAATGCTTTCTGTGTGTGTGTGATAGGAAGGGGGTGGGATGATTTGTGGAAGTTTGTGTAGCCTGTGTTGACTTCAATCTTCATCTTTCTTTTTTCAAAGTTTGGAATCTTTTTGTTCTTGCGCACGTGTGTAATTTTTGTGTGCGTGGGTGGGGAGGGGGAGGGAGGAGTGGGGTGGGGAGGGAGGGGAAGTAGTGTGTGTGTGTGTGTGTGTGTGTGTGTGTGCGTGCGTGCGTGCGTGCGTGCGTGCGTGTGTGTGTGTGTGTGCGCGCGTGCGCGTGCGTGTTTGTTTGCATGTGTGTGTGAGTAAGAGAGACGGGGGAGGGGGGGCGTGTATGTGCGTGCTTGTGTTGGGAGGGGGTGGGTGGGGGTGGAGAGTGTGGGGTGGGGGGCGTGCGTGCGTGTCTGGATGTGTGTGTGTGTGTGTGCGCGCGCGCGCGCGCATGTGTGTGTGTGTGTGCGTGCTTTCTGCAATCACGTGTGTGTGTATTTGTGTGTGTGTGTGTGTGCGTGCGTGCGCGCGCGCGCGCGTGCGTGCGTGCGTGCATTAGAGAGAGAGAGAGGATACCCGAGTAAGAACGTCTGTGTGCATTTTGTATGTGCATGTCTGCGCGTGTGCATGTGAGTTCGTGCGTTCTCGTGTGTGTGCGTGCATGTGTTTGCGCGCGTGCATATGTGTGTGTGTGTGTGAGTGCAGGTTTGCAAAGAACGATCACGTGTGTCTGACTGTGAGTTTATGACTACGTCCCTTTACACACACACATCCACACACACACACACACACACTCACACACACACACACTCACCCTCACTCACTACACACACACACACACACACACACACACACACACACACACACACACACACACCACACACACACACACACATTGGCAGGGTGATGGGGATTTGGGCTGTTGAAGGCAAGGACAGATATGAGATGAAACAGGAGGGGAAAGTCTTATATATACACACATCCATACATCCATACATCCATACATCCATCCATCCATCCATACATACATCCACACATAATCCATCCATCCATACATACATACATACAAACATACATACATACAAACATATATACATGCATCCAAAAAAAAATAAGAAGCTTAATATTTCAATCTGATCAATCACAGATGATAACCTTGTCAAAATGAAAAAAAACCCACTTTGTTTTATGCAGCATACCATGGAACAAACAGTGACTTAAGAGACAAAACAGAAGAAAAAAGAAACAGAATGAAACACGGAAAGAAATGACCAAATAAAGCAATAAAAAACCCAGAAGAAAAAAAAGCTGAATAAAATACTGAAAGAAATGAACAAATAAAACAGTTTTAAAAAACAGGAAGAAGAGGGGGGGAAACCCCATAAAATAAAGAAAGAAATGAACAAATAAAACTTTTTTTTTAAAACAGAAAGAAGAAAAAACCCAGAAGAAAATACAGAAAGATATGAACAAATAAAGCAAATAAAAAACAGAAAGAAGGAAAAAAACAAAATACAGAAATGAACAAATAAAAAATACAAAAAAGACACACAAAAAACCCAGATATAGACAAATGAACCAAAACTCCAAATAATACCAAAAGACGGCTACGGACAAAAAGCAGAACGTCAGTGCCAACTCCTCACCATGAAGATGACGATGCTGTCAAGTGTGCCTCCCTGCCATCGCTCCCTCCTTCGTTTTGTTTCCATGCGGCGCCGGCCTGTGGCGCTTCTCTTGGTGGGTCTGGCAGCGTGGCTGGCTCTGTACCTGTTCAGCATTCATGGATCGTCTGTCAACTCCTCGTCTCTTCCAGGTCAGATTGTGTGTGTGTGAGGGGGGGGGGGGGTTGTTGTGTTGTTGTTGTGTGTGTGTGTGTGTGAATCAATCATATGTATGCAGTTTTTGCAGGCCATAAGACCCATATGAACACAATATGAAAAATCAACCATGGAACAGTCGAGGTGATATGATACAGTAAGCGCGCAGTCTTTTGTTGCAGGCAGGAAAAGAGCTACACGTTGTATGTGTGTGTGTGTGTGTGTGTGTGTGTGTGTGTGTGATCTTCAAAGCTATTAAATGCAACAAATCAACATGGCTTAACCACTTTGTTCTCCTCTCCTCTCTCTCTCTCTCTCTCTCTCTCTCTCTCTCTCTCTCTCTCTCTCTCTCTCTCTCTCTCTCTCAAGTTATTGTTAAGTTGTTCTTGTTGATGTTGTTGTTGCTGCTTTTCTTCGTCTTCCTCTTCTTCTTCGCGTTCTTCTTAAATTTCAGCAAACTACAATAAACCTATAGGGATTTTAATTATATTGCATACACAATACTTTTATGGTTCTAAATAATACAAGCAGCATCTTCCTTGTTCATATTTTCAATCAGATTTTATATATATATATGTATATATTATGTTTTATATGGGCATGTCTTTTAGCACTTATGTTTATATATATATATAATATATATATATATATATATATATATATATATATATATATATATATGGTATTGTAAGGAGTGGAAGGGGGGGGGGGGGAGTCCCTCGTATTACATGCAAGTTCAATTTGTTTTCAGTATTGTATGACGGTATGTTTTTATATGGGCATGTCTTTTAGCACTTAGGTTTATTACATTCTTAACACTCATGTTATTATGCAGCTGCATTTAGTTTTAGACTTTTTTCAAACGATCCCCAATCCAATCCAATCCTGTTGTTTATAGCCCCGCCGACCACAGAGGCCATATCAGGGTTGTCACCTTGTCATCAAAAAAAAATCTCTGATTCCGAATATTGCAGAACTGTAATACCGTAATGCCCTTTCTTCAGAATAGTATTATACAATTATATCCTTTTTTTAAAAATAGCTTTGTACAAGTAAGTTATTTCTCCAGAGTAGGATTATACAACTATTTGGGGGGGGGGGGGGGGCAAAGCACTGTACAATTATATACTTTCTTGAGAAGTGTGCTGTACAATTATTATTGTTCATAATAGTATTGTACAATAATGTTCTTTTTTCACATTAGTATTATACATCAATGCTTTCTCCAGATTAAGTAGTATACATTTTTTCTGAATAGTATTGTACAATCTTGGTCTTTCTTCATAATTTTTTATATATATATATATATATATATATATATATATATATATATATATATATATAAAATATATATATATTATATATATATTGCAGTATATATATACAAATTGTCATTTTGTCTTCAGAGTCTCATTGGGACATTATGCAGCGGTTGGGGCTACAGCGTCAGGTACCCAATCAGCTCAACCCTGTTCTAAAGGTAAGCCCAGTTTAGGACAAACATTTCACCAATGATTTTCAAACCTAACTTCCCAAAGAACAGTCACCACGAGGCCACTTCTTCAGAAACGCTACATCCCATTGGCAAACAAAACAAACAAACAAACAAACTCACTTTGTTCGACACAGGCATAGGTTAATGACCTGATGAAGTTTCGAGTAAATAATGTGCATGTTCGTATTTCTGCAACCTATCGAATGTTGACATAAGTTGCAGGATCTTTAACGTGCATATTTGATCTGCAAGTGAATAATTAGGCATTGATGGCTCTGTACAAACGAAAGAATCTGAGAAAAGGAAAAAGATCGTACTTATCATTCCATATGCTTCGAGAATCAAGATTCAAATGTCTTATGTTAGTCGTCTTACGATTAGGAATCACGCTAATTCGTCAGTTAAAGTAAATTTCTAAAAACAGAAACAGAAACCCTCACCACCACCGCCGATCTTACGTGTGATCTAACCATCCTTAATTTTGATTTTCCTCCCCCCACCTCCCCCCCCCCCCCCCCACTCCCCTCTCTTCTTCCTGTTCACTATTTGTTTATTCCTTCCCTTTTTTGGTTTGATTGGAAGCTCTGCTCTGCCTCTTCACCCCCCCCCCCCCCCCTCTCTCTCTCTCTCTCTCTCTCGCTCGCTTGCTGGAAGCATCCAAACTGTCATAGCCATCACTATTGTTGAGGATAATGATTATCATAATGATCAAGATTGCAATGTGAGTGTACGATGAGGTTGATGATACCACCGACGACAAGGATAATGAGGATGAGGGGCAAGATAATGTAGATGACAAGGATAATGAGGAGGAAGATAATGTAGATGACAAGGATAATGAGGATGAGGGGGAAGATAACGTAGATAAGAATGAGGATAAGGGGGAAGATAATATAGATGGCAAGGATAATGAGGATGAAGATAACGTAGGTGACAAGGATAATGAGAAGGAAGATAACGTAAATGATTACGACAATGACGACACTCAAAGCATTATACTTCAAACTGATAATGCTTATGTTCGTGATGACGATGATGATTATGATAATGGTGGTGGTGACGGAGGTGGTTGTGGAGATGGTGTTAATGATGATGATGATGACGATGACAACAATAAAAACCACTACAAAAATACCATTGCTGAGATAAAGAAGAACGACGACCTCAAAGAGAACAATTGCAAAGATAACAGTTGCACCGGCACAAACTGAAACATGGACAACACATCAACAACAATCTCATAACCTACAACTCTCACCTTAGCCCCTAAGGCGTTGCCCATCCACTGCAGGATGTATATGTAGCCCTCCCTCTGTAGCAGCCATCCCTCCCTCCCTCTGCAGCAGCCCTCCCTCCATCGGTTAATTCTTGTCCTGAGCCTCTCTGTGCCATGTCAGCCCATGTCTTTCTGGATGTCATCAAGCCATCTGGTTGCATGCCGGTCTGCCAGGGGTTCTGTTCTGCAGTCCCGTCTGGGCTGTCACTCTGCGCCGCTGCACCTGGTTGTCCATCTCTTGTTCTCTTCTGTCTTGCAGTGTGACCTGCAATGTTCCAGACATTTAATTTCTGTTTAAGCCAGAACTTGACAACATCTGCCAGCCCTGGTCTTCTTTCTGATCTCACCTCAAACTCTTGTGTCATAACAACTCTTATCCTTCCAGAACACCCTCAACATCACCAAAGGCCAGCAGACCTCCAAGGATTCCAACGCCACCGTCCTTGGAGAGGATCTAGAGGTCTTGGAGAAGGAGTTCCGCAAGAGGCGTCAGCATTACCGGACTCTGTGTCAAACAGGACTGACAGGTCCCGTGGGCGACATCCACTACTACCAGCCTGCCAAGCTGGCTCTCTGTCTGGTGCCCAAGGTAGACTGGGGGGGGGGGGGGGGGGGGAGGGGAGAGGGAGAGAGGGAGTGGAAATTGGAGGATAGAGATCGATGATGGTGGTGGTGGTAGTGCTGTGTAATATTGTAGTGTAATGCGTTGTTTTTATGTTGTAATGTGTTGCATTATGCCGTGTTGTGCTGTGCTACGTTCGACTGTACTGTACTGCAATCTGCTCTGCTCTGATCTACTCTACTCTACTCTGCTCTGCTTTGCTCTGCTCTGCTCTGCTCTGCTCTGCTCTGCTCTGCTCTGCTCTGCTCTGCTCTGCTCTGCTCTGCTCTGCTCTGCTCTGCTCTGCTCTACTCTACTCTACTCTACTCTACTCTACTCTACTCTGCTCTGCCATATAATACTATACTCTTTTGTATGTTATATAGTATTGTAATTAATTGATCTTGTTCTGTTGTGCTGTTTTATTGCTATGCATTTTTGCTGTTTTGTGTTGCATTACATTGCATTGCAGTGGAGTGGAGTGCAATGCAATGCAATGCAGTGCTGTGTAGTGTAGCGTATCGTAGTGTATGGTATGGTACGTACGGTATGGTGTGGTATGGTATGGTGTGGTATTGTATGGTATGGCATGGCATGATATGGCATTGTATGGTGTGGTATGGTATGGTATTCTGATATACCTACTGCATTGATACTATACATTGTGTTGCATTGTATCGTATCTATTGTATTGTATTACACTGCATTGCATTATATTGCGTCGTGCTGTATCGAATCGTATTGAACCGCATTGTACTGCATCGCATTCTTTCAACACCAATCTCTGTATAACATACAACTCAACTCCAAGCTCCACACCACTAAAGGTAAAGGTGTCCCATAACCTATGTGGTCATAGGGCAGCGAGGCATCAGAGACCTCAACTTCTCCAGAGGCCAGCATTTTGAGGTCGGCGCCCATCTCCTCTCCCTCGCTGCTTTACCTTCCCTGACCCTAAAGAGTCAGGTACCCATTTACAGCTGGGTGAACTGAGGGACTGAAGCCAAGGAATGCAAACAGTCACCCATCCAAGAGGTGACCCACGCTCGTTGCTGCTTAACCTTAGGGAAGCGAGTGCTCTGACCACTGAGCTAGCCCGTCCCCGCACCACTATCACCCCCAAAAAAGGTCGCCAAAGTGAGACGCCACTTTTTGTTCAAAGGCTAAACCTGACTGTCCAATGGTCCCAGCCCAGACTGTCCGTCTCTCTCTTTCTCTGTGGTCAGGTAGGCAGCACGTACTGGCAGCGTGTTCTGCACTTCCTATACAAGGACACAGACGGCCGCCCAGCTGCATCCCCTCTGGACGTGGATCGCTATCACGTGCACTTCGGCTCCAACTACAAGGCCAAGGTCACCACTTACTACAGGTCAAAGGCCATGCTGGACACTTTTCATAAGGTGAGTCATTGGAGGCAACCAAAAAAAAACAAAACCCTTTGACCACGAGGGCGTTTTTGTGGTTGTGGTGGAGGTTTGTTGGTTTTTTCCCCTACTTGTTGTAGTTTTGGTTTTTATTTGGTCTTTTTTCTTCTTTTTTTTGGGGGGGGGGGGGGGGGAAGGAGGGCTTGTTGTTGCCTTTTGAGATTTTTGGGGGGGAAGGGGGGAGGAGGAAGGGTTGGCAGTGGTAGTTGTGGGTTTGGTTTTGTTTTTGGCGTTTGGTGGCGGTGAGATTTGTTATTGTTGTTGGGGTGGGGTGATGGTTCTTTTTTGGGGTTTGTTTTGAAGGTGGGGGTGAACATTTTGCAACCAGCTTCCTCCACTCTTTATTAGGGCACGTTCTAAGCTATATTTCTCGTTGCTGGCTCCTAAACGTCAGTTTCTTAAAGGCCGACTTGTACACATCTCCACCCAGGTGATGTTCGTGAGAGACCCCTGGTCCCGCCTGTGGTCATCTTACGTGGACAAACTGGTCCTGCCCGATTCCTGGCACGACCACGGACTGGCCATCCTCGGGCGCCGCAGTGACCGCAGCCGGACCAAGCATTGCGCGGACGACGTCCGGTTCGTGGAGTTCCTAGACTACGTGGTCAACGCCAACCGTGACGCCCACTGGAGACCAGTCAGCAAAATCTGCAACCCCTGTGTCTACCAGCCCGAGTATATCGGAAAGGTAGGGTGCTTGGTGGTTCGTTTCTGTGGGGGGGGGTGGGGGGGAGGGGGGGGTGAGTGGAGGTCGTAGTCGTTGTGGTGATGATGGTGGTGGTAACGAGGATGGGGGGGGGGGGGGAGGTGTTGGAATGATAGTGGTGTGTCAGCTGTTGGAGGTGATAGGAGTGGTTTGGGGGTGATGATGTTGGGGTTGGTGGTAAGTGTTAGGGTGGTGGTGGTGGTACTGTAGGGAGGAGGGGGTCTTCTGATTGTTTTGCTTCTTCTTGATGTAATTATTCACCGATTGACGTAACATTAGACACGCTGACGTCATCATATAACAAACGTTTCCTGTTTCCGTCTGTCTGACTTTCTCTGTATCATTCTTTGTGTCTTTCGGTCTCTAAAATTCCTTCCATCCATCTAGCTATCTAGCTATCAATCGATCGATCGATCGGACTGCCTGCTGTTCTCTTCTCTCTCTCTCTCTCTCTCATTCTCCTCACGCTCTCTCTCTCTCTCTCTCCTCTCTCTTTCTCTCATCTCTTCTTCGCACTGTGTCTATATATTGGCTTATTATTATCATTATGTATCCTTTAAGCGGACTGGATGCAAAAGTTACTGGTGCTTATTCTCATTATCCTCAATACAAGTTTCCTCCTCATCTCTCTCTCTCTCTCTCTCTTTCGACTGTTTTCTATTCTCTCTTTATTATCACATGATGAAACCTTAGGCGGGGAATGAAAAAAAATCTAACTGGTGGCTTACAACCTTTCAGGAAAAGGATTTCCTTCAATATTCCTCAGCCATATCGTCAGATCCTACTCTCACTTTCGCCTCTATCTCCTCCGTCTACAATTCCTTTCCTCTCCTCCTCACAGGTGGAACCTTCGCAGAAGACACAACACTTCTTTTCAACGTGGTAGGACCCAACACCTTCGCAGGAAAAAGAGGTTTAAAAGGTGGGGAATTGAAATGTGGGGAGTGCTTGGTTAGAGGGGGTTCCCCTCCCTACCACCCATTTTTCAACTACATATCACCTACCCTTCTTTCCAACCATCATAAAAATATATACTTTATACCACTTCACAAATTTTACCATCTCTCATCACTTCATCCATTTCCTTTCTATCATCATCCCACCACACTTCTTTTGGGGAAAGTTTTTCAAAAGCAAGAAACGGATTACTACAGATTGGTGTTAAACCAACAAAAAGCACAAAAAAAACACCTATGAAATGAGTGGGGGAAGTTGGTTGCAAAATCTTCAGTGGTACGGTGCCCCACGGGATAGGTGAGAGGAAGATGGAGAGACAGAGAGAGATGGAGAGAGGGAGAGACAGACAGAGCGAGCGAGCGAGAGAGAGAGAGAGAGGAGGGTTATATATTTATATTATATATTATAGAGAGAGAGAGAGGAGAGAGAGAGGAGAGAGAGAGAGTAAATACAGAAAACATGAAACTAAATAATACTTTGCCAGATAGTAGGCACGCGTTCATATGAAACAAAACATGTGGGTTTTTTCAATACAGTTTCAAGAATGACAAATCAACTTCTCTCATCCTTTTTATCCCCCTGACTTTGCTGCAATAAGATTTTGCATGGAACGCCTACGAGTGATTTAAAGGAGTTAGAATTTAAACCACCGCACTAACAAGCAAGGAAAGAACGCTTTTTTATCTTGTCATTATTTCGTCGTTTTCCAACCAGTACCCCCTCACTTTAAATGCGATCGTATGATTATATTACTACACTAAGCCCCAATTATCATCCCCTGTACTGCTATCATTATCACCACCACCACCACTATCACCAACCATCACCACCATCATAGCAACGATCATATGATTATTATGACAGTCACTACTGCCCTCATTGTCATTACTCTTACCACCACCACCATCACCAAAAACCATCATCACCACCACCATCACCACCATCATAGAATCGATCCTATGATTTTTATTACTGTCACTAATGCCCGCATTGTCACCACCACCCACCACCACCATAACTACCACCACCACAAACCACCACCACCACCACCCATCACCACCACTACCCACATCAACCCCACCACACAACCATCACCACCACATCCACCCCCCACCAACACCACCACCAATACAAACCATCACCCCCCCCACCACATCCACCACCACCCCCCACCTTCCAACCACCAAACCACCACCACTTCCCCACCACCACCTTCCACCAAACCCCCACCTTCCACCAAAACACCATCAACCACCACCACCACCACCCACCTTCCACCACACAACCCCTCACCCCCCCACCACCACCACCACCACCTTCCACCACACACCCATTCACCACCACCACCACCACCCCCCTCCCCCACACACCACACCACCACCACCACTTCCACCACCACCACCTTCCACCACCACCACCACCACTTCACCACACCCAAAACCCTCACCACCACCACCACCTTCCACCCACACACCACCCCCACCACCTTCCCACACCACCACCTTCCACCACCACCACCACCACCCTTCCCCCACCCCCACCCCCACTTCCACCACCACCACCTCCACCCCACCACCACCACCCCACCACACCACCACAACCACACCTTCCCCCCCACCCACCACCTTCAACCACACCAACCCTTCCCCACCACCCACCACCACCACCTTCCACCCCAACCACCACCCCCACCACCTTCCACCACCACCACCCCCCAATCCACCACCCCACCATCCCAACCCACCACCCCCTTCCCCACCACCACCACCACCCTTCCACCCACCACCCCCCACCACCACTTCCACCACCCCACCATCACCCCACCCACCACCACCTTCCACACCACCACCCCACCCCCACCCACCACCACCTTCCCCCACCACCACCACCCTTCCCCCCCACCCCACCATCACCCACCCACCCCCCACCCACCACCCCCCCACCACCACCACCACCCCCACCCCCCACCACCACCCCACCCCCCCCCCACCACCACCCCACCACCCCATCCCCCCACCCACCAACCACCCCCCCACCACCACCACCCCCCACCCCCACCAAACCCTTCCACCACCACCCACCACCCAACCCCCCCCCCCACCACCCCACCTTCCCCCCCACCAACCACCACCTTCCACCACCACCCCCCAACCCCCACCACCAACCCCCACCCACCACCCCCACCACCCCCACCCACCCCACACCACCCCCCACCCTCCCCCCCCCACCACCACCCCACCCCCCACCCCCACCCACCACCAACCCCCCCCCCACCTCCACCACCACCAACCACCACTTCCCCCCACCCCCCACACCACCACCCACAAAAACCCCCCCCACCACCCACCACCCACCACCACCTCCACCACCCCCACCTCCCCACCACCCCCCCCACCCCATTCCCACCACCCCCCCCACACCCACCACCACCACCTTCCACCACCACCCCCCAACCCCATCCACCACCACCTCCCCCCCACCACCACCCCTCCACCACCACACCATCCCCCACCACCACCACCCTTTCCCCCACCACCACCACCCCCCATCCACCACCAACCACCACAACCACCCACCACCACCACCATCCACCACCACCACCTTCCACCCCACCACCACCACCCCCACCACCCCACCACCTCCACCACCACCCACCACCACCCCACCACCACCACCACACCACCCCACCACCCCCACCTCCCCCCACCACCACCACCACCCCAACCACCACCACCACCACCACCACATCCACCACCCCCCCTCCACCACCACCACTCCACCACCACCAAACCACCACCACCACCACTCCCACCACCAACCCCTCCCCCACCACCCATCACCCACCACCACCACCTCCACCACCACCACCTTCCACCACCAACCACCTCCACCCCACCCCACCTTCCACCCACCACCCCCTACCACCACCCACCAAATTCCACCACCACCCACCCCCCACCACCACCCACCCCCCACCAACCACCCCAAATCCACCACCACCACCACCTCCACCACCACCACATACCACCACCCCCACCACAAAACCCCCACCACCACCCCACATCCACCCCCCACCACCACCTTCCACCACCACCACCCTTTCCCCCACCACCACCTTCCACCCCACCACTCCACCCCCACCACCCCCCACCACCACCACCTCCACCACCCCACCCCACCACCACCACCTTTCCAACCACCACCACATACCACCAACCACCCACCACACCACCACCACCAAACCCCCACCACCCCACCACCACCACCTTCCACCACCACCACCACATCCACCACCACCACCACAAACCCACCCCCCACCAAACCCCATCCACCACCACCACCACCTCCACCACCACCACCTCCACCACCACCACCACCTCCACCACCACCACCCACCTTCCACCACCCACCACACCACCACCCCACACCACCTTCCACCACCCACCACCACCACCACCCACCCTTTCCCCCACCACCACCCCTCCACCACCACCCACCACCTTCCACCAACCCACCACCACCACCACCCACCACCACCACCTTCCACCACCCACCCCCACCTTCCACCACCACCACCACCATCCACCACCACCCCCACCCTCCACCAAACCACCACCCCACCACCACAACCACATCCACCACCACCACCTTCCCCACCACCACCACCTTCCACCCACCCCACCTTCCACCACCACCACCAACTCCCAAAACCCCCACCCCTTCCACCACCCAACCACCTTCACCACCACACCTCCCCACCACCACCCCTTTCCCCCAAAACAAACCATCCCCCCACCACCTAATTCCCCAAAAACACACCCAACCCAAAACAAATTAAAAAAAAACACCTTCCAACCACCAATACCCCAAAAACCATTACCAACCACCAACAAACCCACACCACCACACACAACAAAAATTAAACAATACCACCTTCACCAACTGAAAGTTATTCACAAGCCACGGAGACCTTCAAGGTGCCCGGGGGCGGCAAAGGGAGGCGGCCCGAACTTGCTGGTAAGTACCACAACCTCCCCTCCGGACCTCCCCAATATACAGAAGAACGCCGACTCACCCTACAGGTAGCAAACAGCACTGACTGCGCTGGGTTTTGAACAGATGGATATGGTGATGATGATGAAAGTATGATGTGATGAATGATGATGATGATGATGATTAACCTCCTGCCAGATGGGCGAGTACGGAGAGCGCCCCGTCTCACGCTACAGTACAAACAGCACACGCTGCTGTGGGTTTTGAACAGAATGGTGATGAGGTGAAAGAAGATGTGATGAAGATGATAGAAGTGATGAGGATGATGATGATGATTAACCTCCCGCCAGATGGGGGAGTACAGGAGGAGCGTCATGTCTCACGCCTACAGGTAGCAAACAGCACTGACTGCTGGTGTGGGGTTTTGAACAGATGATGGTGATGATGATGATGATGTGATGGTGATTGTGATGATGGTGATGATGATGATGATTAACCTCCCGCCAGATGGGGGAGTACAGGAGGAGCGTCATGACTCACGCCTACAGGTAGCAAACAGCACTGACTGCTGCTGTGGGGTTTTGAACAGATGATGATAGGATTGATGGGAGGAGGAGGAGGAGGATGATGGCTGAAGTAATACTGACGATGATGACGACGATGATGATGAAGAAAAAGATGATGATGATGATGATGATGATAACCTCACGCCAGATGGAGGAGTACTGGAGGAGTGTCATGGTCTCATGATTACAGGTACAGTACAGGGGCGTTGATATGTGGGTGGGTTTTTTTAATAGTAGTAGTAATAATCATGATGATGATTTAAAATAATAACAGTCATGGTTTGAACAATAATAACAACAACAGTAATAATAATGATGATAATAATAATGAAAATGGTTATAACAGCGATGAGAAGAACAAGAAGGGTGATGAGGAGGATGGTGATGGTAAAAATGATGGTGGTGGTGATAATAATAATAATAACAATAACAGTAATAAAGCGCATTGTCTACCGTGTTCTGTGAAACCATTAGGTTTGAGTACAGTTAAAAATCATTGTTAGTAGCTAATAACCCCACCTTAGGAACCCTCTACTACTACTACTACTGCTGCTGCTGCTGCTGCTACTACTACTACTGCTACTGCTACTTGTTCTAACCCCCCCCCCCCTCTCTCTCTCTCTCTGTATGTGTGTGTTAGTGTGTGTGTGCGTGCGTGCATGTGATGTGCAGTTCATTTTGTTTACTGAAATCCTCCATGCCCCAAAAGTGATCAAAGGCAAATGAAAGCTTTAATCGTGTGTGTGTTGTTGTTGTTGTCTTCAATTTAACGTCTGTTCACTCTTAGTGATATTAGACAATTAGATATTGTGTGTGTTGCAGAAAAGCTCCCAGAGATCTCTTGGAGAAGCTAGCAGACATCTTCAATGCCGACTTCACTCTGTTCGACTACGATCCCCGGCCCAGTGATATTTTTCTGCCTTTTGGCGACTCTGTTGTTCCATCCAATAGCTCAGAGACTGTCTCCTAGTGTTGGTCTCTTGGTATCCATAGTTTGGGGGTAAAATGCATGAAACGGATGCTGTCTTGATGAAGAAAACAAGGATTTGTAGTGATGTATCAGTGTGATAAGTTTCTAAGTGAGGAAGATGTAACAGAGAAATTTTGCTGTGTGGGTGTTTCTTGGTTGTCAAATATTTTGATAGCGAAATAGTGTACAGCAGATGTGTTATTTCAACCTACCTAACAAGCATGCACGCGTAAACGCACGCAGCTGCATGTGCGCGCGTGAAAACACACACGCGCGCGCGCGCACACACACACATGGCAGATAGTACAATGGACAATTTCAAGTATCAAAAATGGGAGAATATTACAAAAACCCACGAATCTACTCCACAACAATTCAGTGCAAAATTCTTCAATTTCATATCGATACTAACTTTTCCCCCCTTAATTTTCTCGATAAAAACTTTATCAGGGGAAGTAATCACCCAAAAACGTTTCTGCATCATAATGGGAGAGAATCACAGCGAGTCATGGAAATAGTTGCCATTTTATTTTTCACTGAACTATTGGAAGGAAATGTTGATTTTGTTTGTATCTACCACGCTAATAAGGGGACGGGATAGCTCAGTGGTCGGAGCACTCGCTTTCCCCCAGACATAAGCAGCATCGAGCGTGGTTACCACTTGGATTGGTGACCGTTTGTGCGCCTTGGATTCAGTGCAATCCCCCAGCTGTAGATGGGTACCTGCCTCTTTAGGGTCAGGGAAGGTAAAGCAGCGAGGAAGAGGAGATGGGCGCCGCCCTCAATATGCTGGCCCCTAGAGAAGCGAGGTCTCTGACGTCTCGCTTACCTACAACCGCGTAGGTTATGGGACACCTTTTACCTTTTTAACCCGCTAATTTGGTTCTTAATAGCTTTACTCTAATGTTTGTTTGTATGAATTCATATACCAGCGTAATGTCTCTGCATGAAGAGACGTATTTGTGTATGATCAGTAAAAATGAACGTGCTTTTGATATATGCTAATTGTATGAAATATGTTGAAAATTATTATGAGTGTATTTTCTTGTCCGTTGTATTTGTTTCCTACTCACGATTTTGTACGTTTCATAAATTAAAAAAAACTTGAAATAATAATTTAAAAAATCATACCGAAAGTTTGTTTCTTTTTTTCAATCTTATGTGGGGTTTTTTAATTCATTTTTGTTTAGGATGGGGAGGGAGGTTGGGGGGAGAGGGTGTTTAATTCGAGTCTGTTACACACACACACACACACTTTTACTATATTCATTTCTACCTACTAACACACAGTAACTTTTCATCTCTCTCTCTCCTCCCTCCCCCTTTCTCCCCCCCCCCCCCTCTCTCTCTCTCCCTCCCTCCCACCCCTCCCTCCCTCCCCCCTCTCTCTCTTTCTCTGCTCCTCCCCCCCCCCCCCCCTCCCCCCCCCCCTCCATCCCCCCCTCGCTCTCTTCTCTTCTCTCCATCTCGTTGCATGCTCGGCAGTGTAGAAAATACTTCTGGTTATTGAATTAAGGACTGGGTTTTGCGAAGTAGAACGTCTTGTACCATTTAGGGACAAGAGAAGCCGTTAACGACACCACGGCCCTCCTCAGGACCTTCAGCCCCTGTGCTTTGTTATCAATAAATAAAGAACTGACCTTTAGTTTTGGGGTTCTGATCACCCCGCGGCAAGGACAATCGATAATAATACTGGTGGTCAGTCATAGCTCTAGTCTGTCTATCTCTCTGTCTGTCTCGCACACACAACCTCTCTCTCTCTCTCTCTCTCTCTCTCTCTCTCTCTCTCTCTCTCTCTCTCTCTCTCTCTCTCTCTCTCTCTCTCTCTCTGTGACTTAATGGCAATAAAGCTTTCTGATTCAGAGAGAGAGAGAGAGAGAACTCCCTGAAGTGTCGTTGGGGCACTGCACTGAATTTTTCAGGCCCTATGTTCAAACTGAAACTGGTGGAGTCCATCCCTCTCCAGGTAAAGGACGCATGCTAGGTGTGTTTGTTGTTTCCCTAACCCACCACCAACGCTAACATGAGTTACGGCGTCTTTGACACGCAAATCTCATCTTCTGCACAAGTACAATACACAAAAGGAAGTACAGCACTGGCAGGTCTGCAATGTAAGCTGACTTGGGAGATCATTAAAATCCCCTCCCTTAATTCACCAGACACCGCTGCCGAGATTGGAACCCACGACTTCATGGACCCACGGGATGGAAGTTAAGCGTTCTATCCATTCGGCTGTAGCGTCCATCAGTCCTGACATTCATGTCCATGGGAAAAACCCGGGATCTGTTGGAAAGGTCACTGACATGGGACCTGTCATCAGCAGTGAGAGATATGAACCAGAAATCCCCCTTCCCCAAGGACAGCAGCAGCAACAACAGCACTCTATGGAAGGGAAGGACTACCTCACATAAGGTTTCTGTGTGCGCTGCTGTATTCCATCTTCCTGTAGGCATGTCAGATGTGGACACTGACAGTGGATGGAGAGAGAAGGATTCAAGCCATGGAGATGACAGCTTATTGCAGGACACTGATCATATCACCAAGATACTACAATCAGACACACTGATCATATCACCAAGATACTGCATGTCGGATACACTGACCATATCACCAAGATATTGAACATCAGATATACTGACCATACCACCAAGATATTGAACATCAGATATACTGACCATACCACCAAGATATTGAACATCAGATACACTGACCATACCACCAAGATACTACAATCAGACACACTGACCATATCACCAAGATATCAAACATCAGATACACTGACCATATCACCAAGATACTAAACATCAGATACACTGACATATCACCATGATATTGAACATCAGATACACTGACCATATCACCAAGATACACTGACCGTATCACCAAGATACTAAACATCAGATACACTGACATATCACCATGATATTGAACATCAGATACACTGACATATCACCAAGATACACTGACCGTATCACCAAGATACACTGACCATTATCACCAATGAACCAGTGCGCCAAATCATCATATCATACATCGTCAACACAAAGATCTACTCAGAAAAGAAAACTATGAGAGTGCTGCGTGAACGCGATACAAGATCCAACGACCTCGCTCCAACTCCTCTCAAGTGAACTGTACACGAATAGAATGAAGCGGTACACAGAACAAACGATGGAAGATATTGCAGAACAGTCAGGGAAACAATTAGCAGACCTAGGTTTGGCACAAAACTGACATAAACAGAGGAATTTGGTGAATAACTCTTCAGTGCAGTGCCCCGGTAACTCCCAGCGGAGCTACGGAAGAAGAAGGTGTCGAAAATGCAATAAACCTAAAGTTTGTGCAGAGTTCTCAAAATGAAAAGAGAATCCGCTAGTGTAATAATATGAGTGACTATTGCAAATACACAGAGCTCTCTCCTAGTTTGAAAGCTTCAGTCTCCTACCCAAAGAATCACCCAGGCAGATCAAAGTGGCTCCTACCAAGCGGATTTACTGACGAGCGCCAGAATTTTCGCTTCCCCGATCAAAATTACCCACCGGGGCATTTTTAGCTCTTCCAAA
>CM054166.1:3043847-3051347 GCA_028751875.1 Rapana venosa
GGCATCTCGGTGGTAGCTCAAACCTAGGATCGACCCCGGGCCGTCAAATCAAGAGTATGATGGCCATCATTATTTTTATCGTCGTCGAACGCTCAGACAGCAACTACTGTCACTAAAAACGCCTTTCACTGCCGTTAAGCGCCTGGTAAGTCAGGCCCAGGGCATCCGACTTTGGCGTGGGAGAGAACTGTTATATTTTATGTCTTTCTGGGGGGAAAAGGCAGGAGAATGGACCAAAAAGGTACTAAATAGACAAGAAGGGCGTGACAGAAAGCATATGAAAAAGGCAGAAACACAGAGAGGGATAGAAAAGAGGGAATTCCTAGCACATAATTCCCAGAAGGTGGGGATGCTATCTATACTGACAGGCTCCCGGCATCCCCACGGGGGATTTTAGCATTGTTCTATCAGGTAACATTTTCTTCGAGTGACTTTGGGTACTTACTGTTGTTAATATCTTATCAGGTGTAACAAAGTCATTGTTATATTGGCTATAGGATGGTATATCGTTGTTGTACGTTCCCCAGCTTAACACCTTGGAGATCAACCAGAATATAATGCACTGTAACTCACTCATCCCACCGGGCAATCACTGTGAGACTTAAAATACATACTGGATAAAAATTGTGCATACATGTTTGACCCGTTTCAAGTAGCCTACCTCACCACATAGGCACCCATACTCCAGTTTCAGAGGGTATTTTTTTCTTGAAATAAGAGTGCAGGTTGTAGTACTAACAACCTATCATCATGATGGCTGAAGACAATATCAAGAAAGCATTTTTTTACAACATGACAACATTACATGCACAGACGACTGACGTTCTTTGTAACAACGCCCTGGCCAACTGTAAGGGTCAACCCAGGAGGGGCACCACGTTGTGGGAGAAACCACATCAGCAACACATAAAAATGCGATAAAAACCAAAACCAGATTCCTTAAAGCAACCTTGTTCTTAGTGACCAACTATGACCCTAAAGTGTGAGAAGCTAAGGAATGAAACACTTGCTAAAAGGAGGCATCTCTTCTTTTTATCTACAATAAAAGAGTATATAATCAATTGGTTAAGTGACTAGGTGCTTTAGTATCAATACTCCTTTAGCTGAGTGTAGTCACTTACTGGGTTTTTCCACATGAGTGTGGGTTCCATAGGTTCAGAGGGTGCCCAACAAGATGGCGGAGGCCCAGGAGACGGAGAGAGACTTCATGGAGAGATTACTGAGATACGAAGAACTGTGTGCTGCCGGCATAGAGGGGAGTGTGGGGGAGGTGTATTACCACCTGCCCTCCAACCTCTCTGTCTGCCATGTGCCTAAGGTCAGTGGGGGGGAGAGAGGAGAGAGAGAGAGAGAGAGAGAGAGAGAGAGAGAGAGAGAGAGAGAGAGAGAGAGAAGAGAGAAATTGAGAGAACGAGGGTGTGAATGAGAGAGGGGATGTGAGAGAGATAGGGGGGAAGAGGGGGAGGAGGGAGGGAGAGGGAGAGAAAGAGAGTAGGGGGAGGCAGACAGACAGACAGAGCTGAGATACAGATGGACAGAGACAGACAGAACTGAGACAGAGAGACAGGTGGACACACTTAGAGAGACAGACAGACAGACAAACAGACAGACAGATAGACAGAGCCAAGACAGAGACAGATGGACACACTGAGAGACAGACAGGCAGACAGATAGACAGAGCCAAGACAGAGACAGATGGACACACTGAGAGACAGACAGATAGACAAGGGAGCGGAGAGAGAGAGAGAGAGAGAGAGAGAGGAGAGAGAGAGAGAGAGAGAGAGAGAGAGAGAGAGAGAGAGAGAAAACAAATACAATATTTGAATCGAAATGATCACACCAAGCTCAAAGTTACATATCTTATCTGTTCCTAATTTCAGCAGACATTTCCAACACAATCACTCTACCTAATCCCGGTGTGCGTGCGTGCGTGCGTGGCGTGTGTGTGTGTGTGTGTGTACGCGTGTGTGCTTGTGTGTGTTTTGTGAATGTCAAAATTTTAAATCTGTTGGTTTTTTTGTGAATAGTTGCATACATGTGAATGTTTGGAATGCAAGCGCTATGGGGTTTTTTTGTTTTTTGTTGTTGTTTTTTACTTTACAAGATTCAGTTCTACAAAAATTCCATGTAGTACATTATTATTATTATTATGGCTAATATTATTATTATTATTATTATGGCTAATATTATTATTAAAGCACTAAATTTTCGTCACTTTTCTTTCCAATTTCTCACAGGCTGGTTGCACATTCTGGAAGCGTATTTTCCACTTTCTCTACAACGAAACGGGAGACAACACAGCGACCTCCCCTTTTGACATTGAGCGCTACGACGTTCACTTCCAGGTCAAAGAGAAGGTCAAGGTCATCGAATACGGTCAGAACTGGAAAGAGAGGGGACTTGTGGAAAATACGAATAAGGTTTGTGTGTGTGTGTGTGTGTGTGTGTGTGTGTGTGTGTGTGTTGTGTGTGTGTGTGTCTCTCTCTCTCTCTCTCTCTCTCTCTCTCTCTCTCTCTCTCTCTCTCTCTCTCTCATTGTGCTCTTTCTGTTGCTAACACCCCCCATTCCCTTTTGACTTATTTCGGTCTAAGGCCGATGTAGTACTAAACTACTTCAGAGCTCTCTCTCTCTCCCTGGGACTGGATTAAAAAAAAAAAACATATGGGTGCTTATTCATTATCCCTGAAATAAAAGAACTCTCTCTCTCTCTCTCTCTCTCTCTCTCTCTCTCTCTCTCTCTCTCTCTCTCTCTTGTATACATGCATATGTAGGCCTACCCGTCTGGATAATAATTAAACAATGATAGGTATCAAAGGAAAAATAAGTACTTATGAAAACAAATATCTTAGCGGCCACAACATTGGAATGATGTTCCAATGCAGATGATAATTTTTATTCTACCATTGTTACTCAAATCATGCCATTTTTGAGGGGTACCCTGGCCTATCACTCAATGTTAATGCTTCGTACTATTTTTGTCTGCTTGTACCAGCAGACCACATACTACCTATTGCTATTCTTTAAGAGCTTCTAGGAGAAATAGCAGATGTGATTTTCCATTTCATTTTGTTCATCGGCTAGAACTCTGAGGTTCACCAATGGTGGGATTTTTTATATGCAACTGGTCCCCCACCACACACACACACGCACGCACGCACGCGCACGCACGCACGCACGCACGCACGCGCACACACACACACCACACCATTTAAGTAGCCACATTCCGACTTCGGAGATGGTGTATACGCACATCTCTATGCATGTAGTGCAGTCTTTTTTTTGATAATTTTGTCATCCGTTCCTACCAGCCCGAAATGGTCTACGTGTGTACAAGATGTTCTTCGTGCATTCGCACAGTAGCCTTGGTTTACAGTCTCATCTGAAGGACTTTGACATTCAGTTTGATTTGCTCGCCAAACTGTGAAGAAAAGGCAAGGTTGAGAATCAACCCCAAAACCTCACAGTTTACTTGCTAGGCAAGTAACTGTCTTAACCGTCCTACCATCCTCTTTCTTTTCCAGAATATAAAGCGAGAAGAATGAGAACTAAAAGCCCTTTTTTTTCCTCAAAGAGTTTTACGGCATCAAGTCTCTATCCTATAAAGATTCGGTTAAAACAAGCTAAAAATGGGTATGTGTATTCAAAAGGCTGTGGTGTGATTATTTCTTACATACTGCCAAATAACTAGTTATGTGCATTTTTCCTACTATAAACTGAAGTAGATAATGTAACAATAAAGAAAATAACATGAGTGTGCAATAAAGAGTAAACAAGATAGTTGTTGTTATTCACATCATATATAGTAATATACTGTAAGTATAGAAAACAATCAAACAAATAAAACTTCAACACTTCACTAACCTTTATGACGATGTGATCACTTCAATTTTCAGGTAATCCAGATATAAATCAGCACAGTTTCTTTGGAATGTTCACGCCTACATACTAGTCTTCTCACTACCACTATACTTCAAGCAAGCATAGAATTTTAGAAATATCACTGTACACTGACCCCTAATCAAGTCCCCTTGTACAGTCTTTTCTGCATAGTGTGCATGATTATGCGACAGAATAATTACTGGTGATAAGTATACTGTTAAAGTGGAGTTGAACAAAAACAAAAGAAACAAAAATACTGCTGGGGGTTGTGAAACTTCCCCAATATTTGTTGTCTGGTTTAGTATCCAGGCCTAAAAAGGTTTTTTTAGGCCAGGCTACAAAACTTTTGAATGGAACTGGTTCATGATCCTTGATATCTTCTGACCACTCCTCTGGAAGATCTTCCTCGAAATCACTCGATGATGTACGTGTTGTTCAGTCAGATCTATAAGCCACTTGTGTGTGCACTGTTGATAGTTACGTCACTCAAGCCATCCATTCAAATCCTACAGCGTTATTTTCCTCTCATTCAGCCTGCAAATCCACAAACTAATGGTCACATATCTCTCGAAGAGCCACCATAACCAGATCGTGGTCCTCATGAAAATAATCCACAGAAAAATCGATGAAAAAACACTCCAAACATCGAACACCACTTTGCAAATGGCGCCAGGTGGAAGTTGTTGTTTTGTTTAAAGGGACAGAACCCTCCTCAACATGCAGAATAGCAGTCATTTGCCCCCCTTCGTAGTCAATGTAAACAGTATGTTTCGTGTGGTAACACGCAGCAGAATAGATGATTTGCGCTGTAAGATGCAGAAGTATGAATTTTTTTAAAATTCAAATTTTTCCCAAAATGTTAGATGCTGATCTTTTCCCACCTAGGAATCACTGTGAGACCGTAAAGCACACACCGGAAGTTTGTGTGTACTGTATGCTTCTTTTGAAGTACCTCACCAGATAGGCAGCCATACTCCGACTTCTGAGATTTTTTTCTCTACCTTAAAGAAGTGTGCAGGTCGTTATGATAAGACCACGGCTGAGGTACCATCTCAACATTATATTTCACAGCATCTCGGTTCGAATCTTGGCGGCATCTCGTGAATTAAGGGTAGGGAATTTTTACTATCTCCCAGGTCAACTTCAAGTGCAGACCTGCCATTGCCTGAATTCCCTTCGTGTATAGTATACACATGCAGAAGATGAACGAAAAAATCTGCAGTATGAGTATGGCTGCCTATATGGCGAGGTATTTGAAAACGGTTCATACACGCAAACTTCTCTATGTGTGAACTAACTTTCTCACAGTGATTCCCAGGTGGGATGAGTGAGGCAGAGTGCATGCCGTGCCTGAGTGACCCTCAAGAATGTTAAACTGAGGGACGTGCAACACCACCACTACCACCACCAGCAGAAACAACAACAACAGAAACAACAACAGAAACAACAACAACAACAGTTGTACAAGCTGAACAACCCTTACCATCGTCTCTCACCAGGTCCTCTTCACGGAGACCCCTACACTCGCCTGTGGGCAGTCTACATCGACAAATTTCTGCTGCCCGACTCCTGGCTTGACCATGGAATGGCCATTGTCCAGCGCAGGAAGAACAAGACTGAGAGCTCCAGGCGCTGCGCGGACGACATCGGCTTTCAGGAATTCGTCAAGTACGCCATCAGTGCCAATTACGAGCCTCACGTGCTCCCTGTACACAGAGTGTGCAATCCTTGTCGGTTCCATCCGCGATATGTCGGCAAGGTAAGGACTGTTTGTTTGTGCGATTCTTCTTCTTCTTCTCCATCATCTTCTTCTTCGTCTTCTTCATCATCTTCTTCTTCTCCATCATCTTCTTCTTCATCATCTTCCTGTTCTTCATCTTCTTCTTCTCCATCATCTTCTTCTCCTTCCTCTTCTTCTCATTCACCTTCTTCTCCTTCATCATCTTCTTCTCCTTCTTCTTCCTGTTCTTCATCTTCTTCTCCATCACCTTCTTCTCCTTCATCTTCCCCATCTTCTTCTCATTCATCTTCTTCTTCTTCATCATCTTCTACAGACTACTTCTTCTGCTCCTTCTTCTTCTACTCCTCCTCCTTCGTCGTCGAATGCCCAGACAGCTACTATTGTTGTCTGTCATATGGGCGAAACTTTTTTGTGCTGCCGTTAAGCGCCTGACAAGTCAGGCCTGGCGCGTCCGACTTCAGTGTGGGAGAGAATTGTTATCTTTTAAGTCGGGAGGAGGGAGAGGGGCAGCAGAATGGACCAAGAAGGTAGAAAAATAGGCAAGAAGGATGTGACAGAAAGAAAAGGAGCAAGGCAGAGACAAAGAGAGGGATAGAAAAGGGGTAATTCTTAGCACAGAATTTCTAGAAGGTGGGGATACTGTTTAAACTGACAGCCCCCCCCCCCCCCCCCCCCCCCCCGGCATTCCCACGGAGGATGATCATGATATATGATAATTGTTTGGTGTGTTGAACAATACCTTACTACGGTTAGCAAAAAATGATTTGTTTTCTCACCATCCACCACAGTCATGCGTTCAAATCCCATAAGCGTCATAGGAATTTTTTCAGACTCTGGCCGGCTCCTATCCAGAGTGAGTGTGCTGTGAGCTCAGTGGGAAGACTGGGACCACACAGTCGATCTTCATCCACTTTATGGAAGCGAGTTTGAGTGTTGCTCAAACTACCTGGCCAACACTGCAGGTGTCTGTATCTCTCGGGCCCGGCTGACTCCAAAATACATAACGATAGGAAGCATAGAGTGCAGCCCTGGCAAAATCCATGGTCGCATGATGACCTCAATTTTGATTTACCATATACTTCTGTGCCTTTGGTGAGCTGGTGTTGGGAGCTTTGGGGGTCGGAGGTTCATAGGTGAAGGTCGTTGGAGGGACGTTGTGGTGGTCGCCACTCCAGATGGGCATCTCACTCAGTCTGGATCTTCCACTACTACTACTACTGCTGCTGCTGCTGCTACTACTACTGCTACTACTACTGCTACTACTACTACTGCTGCTACTACGACTACTACTGCTGCTCACTACCACACTTAATACTGTAGCTAAATCTACTACCACCATCACTATATAAACTATCCCAAGCATGATCACCACAATCGCAATCATCATCATTATCATAACCATCATCTTCATAATCGCCATTATCATCATCCTTAACCACGATCATCATTTTTCCAGATGGAAACCTTCTCACGCGACGCCAAATTCCTTCTGAAAAAAGCGGGTTTGGAACATCTCGTGCAAGGTTACGATCACGCGAGACACTTGGAGGAGGAAGTGCGCATGCTCACGGCTTACCACTTCCGCTTGTACGAGATGCGTCCTGGTTTACGGGATTGCGTCACTCATTCCGGAATTGCCGGTCGCTTATGGAAAGCCTTTGTTCTCAATGGCTATATTGACCAACGGCTGACTATGCCGCTTGAAGAGGTAACTGTGTTGTTGTTGTTGGTGGTGGTGGTGGTGGTGGTGGTGTGTGTGTGTGTGTGTGTGTGTGTGTGTGTGTGTATGTGTGTGTGTGTATGTGTGTGTATATGTGTGTGTGTGTGGAGGGGGGGTGGGGGGGTCGGTGAGTGGGTGGGTGGGGGTGTGTGCGGTTGT
>CM054166.1:3056347-3104068 GCA_028751875.1 Rapana venosa
AGTAACAGTTTTATAAGGGGCGTCTATTTCACTCATAGTGTGTATGTGTAAATCGGTTATATCTTTATGTCAATCAACATAAAAGAAGGAAGGTGGCAGGATAGTTAAGACGTTCACCTGCCAAACAAGTAAACCGGGAGGTTCTGGGTTCGATTCCCAGCCTCGCCCTTTCTTCCCAGTTTGGAAGGGGGTGCATACACAAAAATCTCATTATTGGTGAACATAGGAACAACCACCCAAAAGTCCACTACATTTGTAAAGGATAAGTTATAAAAGCTCATACATCATCATTTTTGGACAATGAATGGAAGGAGTTTTAATGGGGAAAAAAAAAAACTATCCCAGAAATGAACAAGTAATAAAAACATACAAACCAGATAGCACTTTAAGTAACGAAAAGAACTATGTCCCCATTGGTAGTTACAAGCAAAACGAAACAACAACAAAAGAAGTGGATGTACCCCTGAAGACATATTGTGGTTACCTTGATGGCAAGATGAAAAACCTGGTAGCTGAAAACACAAAGCACTTGCCAATTTTGAGCTTTTAAGCTGTAATTGAGGAAAGAAGAAGAAAAAAAACCCCAACAATAGCTATAACAACCACCAACAAATCAAAAATATAACAAGAAAAACATGAATATAGCCTGGGTGGCTAATACTTTCTATACAGATGACAGAATGTACAAAACCGCATACACACGGGGACTGGATGTAAAAAAGCACATCAGTGCTTATCCCATTATCCTCGATATAAAAGAATTTTAAAAAAGATATATACTGTGAATGATCTGGCATGTAGGCAACAGACTTCAAATATGTTTGTGTCGAACAAGTTATCTTGAAGAAAGAGAGAAACAAAGAAAGACTTCCCTTTAAGAGCTAATAATACGTAAGTGTATAGATAAATAAGTAAATGAATAAACAAAAGGTATTTGGCTCTCTCCAGCTCTCTTTAAGTTTTACAAGTACATTGCTATGTATTGTATATGATCAAATTTGTCATTTAAAAAAAAAGAAGTATTAATTCACTGAATGAACTCTTAACACATAATCTTCTTAGTCCCATCCCCACAAAACACACACACATGCACGCACATGCACGCACACACCAAAAAAATGAAAAAAGAGATTTACATATATAATCAGATTCTTCATTGTAACAAAGCGAAACAGAATAAACACTGCAAAAAGAAAAATTTTTTTTATAAAGAGATTGATTTTCAAAAACACCTTCAATTTGCTCCCTTTTCTGCAGTTTATAATATCAGATATGACCACTCTCTCTCTCTCTTCTCCTCTCTCTCTCTCTCTCTCTCTCTCTCACACACACGCACACACACACACAAAAAGTATTTTTACATTAACAACAGTTTTGATTTTGCTTGGCATAAACACTACCACTACATCACAAACAGAAAAACCCACATTCAAAACCAAGGAGATATATATATATATATATATATATACAAATTTAAATAACACTTCTGGCCTAAAGTATTATGTATTACATGCGTATCAAAAGGCACAATGGATCAGCAATGCAGAAATTAAAAGGAAAGAAAAACAAAGAAAAAAAAAGTCAGACAGAAATTAACCACACACTACAAAAAAAAAAGTTATTTACCGCATTATCATTATTATCATAACTATCAACCAAAATTATATCAGGGATGTTAGCAGATTAAGATTTCAAAATCCATCCAATTTTAGTTCCCAGTTATAAGCTATGTCAATATTTTATCAGACACCAAAATTCCATGACCCAGAAACGAATTCACTTTACATCGCATTATCATATTCATTAGAAACCAACATTTAAAAAAATTTAGCATGCAAAAACATAAAAACAGCCAAAAACAAAAAGAAAAAAACTAAGAAAAACAATACAAAAAAACAAACAGAAAGCTTTGATTCGATAACAACTTAAAGCCATATAGGCATCTCATTTCATGTTTTGCAAATAATTTAAAAAATGAGAAAAAAACCAACAAAACAAACAAACAAAAATCCTCACACCACTTTAAAATAATGATTGATTAAGCCACACAGGCATTTAATTTCGTGGTCTGCAAATAACCAACAAGAAAAACCCTGAAAAAAACCCCAATAAAACGAACAAAGAAAACCGCTCAGAGCCCTTTCAAATACAGATAAATTAAGCCACACAGGCATTTCATTTCATTTCCTACTGATCACAAAGGCCATCTCAGGGATATCACTTAATTCAAACTCCAAACACTCACATCAACATACAATCAAAATCAACAAATATTGATCCCCTCAACTATCAAATACACTCAACAAGAAAAAAAAAAACCCACCCCAAAACCAGCATTAATTAAACGACATTCCCTCTCTTTGTTCCTTTTCTTCCTATAACCTCCTTCTTGTCTGTTTTTCTGCCTTCTTGGTCCATTCTCCTGCCTTTTTCCCCATCAAGACTGAAAAGCCAACAATTTTCTCCCAAGCTGAAGTCAGATTCGCTGGGCCTGACTTGTCAGGCGCTTAACGGCAGCGCGATGCATTTTTGGTCATATGATGACAAAGACAACAATGAGTTGCTGTGTGAACGTTCAACGACGAAGAAGAAAAACTGATATTTTACTTTCACTACTCTTGTCCTTGATGCAAAGACAACCAGACCAGGCTGTGGATGCAAGTCAATCCACTAAAGGGGACAGGATAGCCTGGTGGTTAGAGCGTTGCGCACCGAGTTCGCGATCTACTGACCTGGGTTCGAATCTTGTTCAAGAGGATTTTTCCTCTGGAGTTAACATCAGTGCCGACTCCACTCCCTCTCAAAAATCTTTTGGATGAGACTATATACTGAGGACCCGTGTGCAAACACACGCAGAACATCTTGTGCACATGTTAAAACCCGTTCTGCTTTTCAAAAGAGTAGGCCGTTGTGTGCCGGTGGGAATGGATGACTATTTACAAAACTGCATACATACATGGACAGGATGTAAAAAAAAGGAGATGAGTGCTTATTCCATTATCCTCAAATCAAAATAATAAATAAATAATTCACTATGTGTATCCCTAGATTAAAGAAATAATAATAACAATAATAATATTTTCAATGATACATTATAAATGACATCTCATGCCTAATCCTATTTCAACAATAACAACATGTAATCAGCAGAATAAACTGGCATAGATACATATCCTGCTTTAAAAAAAAAAAGTACCACAATTTACTTGATTTTAAAATATATAAAAAAGCAGAAAGGAGTTTGGGGGGGTGGGGGGTGGAGGTTGACTAGGAAAGCAAGAATTTTTTTTAAAAAATCATGACCGCAAAAAGAAACCAAACCCAACAACAACATAAAAAGAGAGTGATAGAAAAGAGGGTAACCCTAACACAGCCATTTAAAAGGTAGTGGGAGATATTACTCATAAAGGGGAAAAAAAATTTGTTCATTGCCCATGTCAACCTCTCTGTTGAAAGATAATATAGATATTTATCTTTTTATTCATATTCATAAAAAAAGAATTCTTATCATCACAATACAATATATATCTGTGTGTAATATCAGGGGGGGAAAAATCAACAATACCATGTGTAGAGAAGAACAGCAGGATACATTTTTTAGGTAGAAATTCAAATAGGTAGAAATTCAAAGACTTGACTCAAATTTACAGTGCTTACGCTGTTTGCGCTTTTTTGATTTGCTCTGTGTGTGTGTTTTGGGGGTGGGTGGGTGTAACTGTGTGTGTGTGCGTGTGTGTGCATGCGTGCGTATGTGTGTAAATACATATATACATGAGACAAAGTACGCATACATGTTATATATAGTTAAAAAACCATAAACACTTGCGTTGATCCGTATGCATGCAATGCATAAGACTATGACCAATTTTTTCTGTTTGTTTGTTTTTTGTTATTCAAAAGAATCATCCAAAATGATATTTGAAAAAAAAAACCCAGAAAGAAAATCAGTACATATCAACTTTGAACACAAGCTCTCTATAAACATTACAACAACTTCCACCACAAAAAAAAGATAAATTATGAAGTTAACAAAATCAGACCACTATTTGAGATCAAACCTGGGAAACACACACACACACACACACACCAAAAATCACTCTCACACAATACAAAGGCACTGGTTTCAATTCTGAATATCTACAATCTTATACAATCACGTGGCTACACCATGTCTTGCTTAGAACTACAGTTCTTTATAAGTACTACACTCGCTCACACACACACACACACTATAACAACATTTTGCTCAAACCATCCCCTAAAAAAATATTAACTGGTTGTTTTTTTTCAAAAGGAATGAATGAGCTTTCTCTTGCAAAATTCTGATGATCCCCCCAAAAAAACAAAACACGCTCATTGGAAAATAAACACATCTTCAAAAGGAAAAAAAAACAAGAAGAAAGGTGGCAGGATGGTTAAGACGTTCACCTGCCTAACAAGTAAACCATGAGGTTCTGGGTTCGATTCTCCAGCCTTGCCCTTTCTTCCCAGTTTGATTGGAATATCCAACTGAATGCCAAGTCTTTCGGAGACTTGAGCATGTCAAAAAAACAAACAAAAAAACCACAACAGTTGAAAATCGGAACAAGCAGAGAGGTACCTCCCGACAGTCCTGGCAAAATTGGTAGGTTCAATTTCCAACTGTATCCCTGAAGCCAGAATACAGCTACCTTGATGGTAAAGGGGGGGTGGGGAGGTGGGGTGAAACAAAGGTTGCATAAAATGCAAAAATCGCACCATTGGTGAACCTCGGAGCTCTAGCTGGGGAACAGAAGACAGACAGATGGGAAATACAATGGGTGGAGCTGCACTTGTGGAAAAGGCAGTCCCCCCAGCCCCAATGTTGCGCAGAGAAATGTGCTGTGGTTGTCAGCGATATACTATGCAATGTGATGCGATGCGATCGATGTGATGCAATTGCTGTCACTACATAGGTAAAAATCTAAATCTAGGGAGAGCCTGACAGGATAAAATACAGTACAATACAATACAACTGCTTACAGCATGATTCACTACTCTACACTACACTACACTTCATTAAAACACACTATACTACACCATGCTAAACTACAATATACTACACTACATACACTTCATAAAACACACTACTAACCCACTAACATAACACTACACTACACTACACTACATGACACTACATTACACTACACTACCCTACCCTACACTATACTTCATTAAAACACACTATACTACCCACGCTAAACCACATTACACTACACTTAACTACACTACATGACACTATACTACCCTATCCTACCCTACACTTCATTAAAACACACTATACTACACCACGCTAAACCACACTACACTACACTACACTAAACTACACTACATGACACTACACTACCCTACACTACACTACACTTCATTAAAACACACTATACTACACCACACTAAAGCACACTACACTACACTACTCCACACCACACCGCACCATTCCACATCACACTACACTACACTACATCCGACCACACTACCCTACACTAGGTTACATTAAAATAACGCTATACTACACCACACCACACCACCTACACTACTCTACACTAACACAATACAACTGCTATCACTACTTCGCTAAAAAAAAAAAAAATTCTTAGGAGAGGAGAAAAGCAGAAGGTTTTCAGAGAAGGTGCCTTCTAGCAAATGTTTCAGCCTGCACCTTCTGACATTATCACAAAAGGTAAAAAAAAAGGTAAAGGTAAAGGTGTACTCATAACCTACGCAGTCATTGGAGAGCTCGGCATCATAGACCTCAGCTTCTCTAGGGGCCAGAATATTGAGGGTGGCGCTCATCTCCTCTCCCTCGCCGCTTTACCTTCCCTGACCCTAAAGAGGCAGGCAGTCATTTACAGCTGGGTGAACTGGGGGACTGTACTGAAGCCAAGGCGCATAAACGGTCACCCATCCAAGTGGTAACCATGCTCAACGCTGCTTAACTTAAGTTTGGGGAGAGCAAGTGCTCTGACCACTGAACTATCCCGTCCCCCTTATCACAACAAAACAGTGAAAACATTGACTACCGATAGCTTCATTAATTCCATAACAGTAACAACACATGATACAATAGTAGTCATAACCACAGATAATGTACAATAAAAATCCATGCAACGTATTAGCAAGTAAGTGGGTGACAAAGAATTAAAAACATCTTGATAACAGATCAAATTGCTGACTCCCAAGACAATTTGTTAGTTGTTGTTGAAAAAAAGCGATAAATTAGATTGCATTTGTAAATAAAAATGACAGACTGATTTTTTTTTCCTGAGCAGGATTTGACTGGGTAGGCACATTTTCTTACCAGTGTACGAATAGTAAGCCGTTTTAAATACATATATAATGAAATGCTGATGATACACACACGCACACTGTAATTAAGAACAGGAATGTAAAGATATTGAATAGAAGCACATGCACATATCCATGCATGCTCGCACACATGCATGCACAAAAACGTGCACACACACACACAAACACACATTCTTTTGTTTGATTTCTTCACAGATTAATAAATAGCACCAGATCAAAGCTATAGACATCTGCACAGAGACAGACAGAGACACAGAGAGAGAGAGAGAGAGAGAGAGAGAGAGAGACAGAGAGAGAGGGGTGGAAAGGGAGGAAGGGGAGGAAGAGAGGGGAGTAGAGAGAAACAGAGAGGAGGGCAGAGGGTAAAGATGGGGAGAGAGAAAGGGAGGAAGGGGGAGGGGAAGGAGAGGGAAAGGGAGAGACCAAGAGAGGAGGGAGAGAGGAGGAGGGAGAGAGAGAGGGAGAGAGAGAGGGGGAGGGCAAGAGAGAGAGAGAGGGAGGGCAATAGAGAGAGAGAGAAGAGGGAGAGAGAGAGAGAGAGAGGGAGAGAGAGGGGGTGAGAGAGAGGGAGAGGGGGAAGAGAGAGAGAGAGAGGGAGGGCAAGACAGAGAGAGGGGGAAAGAGAGAGAGGGGGGGGGGGAAGAGAGAAAGAAAGGGAGGGAGAGAGGGAGAGCGGACGGGATGGGGGGAGAGGGAGATAGCAAAAGACAAGACAGACAGACAGAGAAAATAATAATATCACTATCCTAATATCACTAAGAGTGAAAAGACGCTAAATCAAAAGAACACAGACAGAGAAAAAGAGACAGACAAGCTAGGCAGACATACAGAAACAGAGATAGAGAGACAGACAAGACAAACAGAGAGAGAGAGAGAGAGAGAGACACAACACACACACACACACACACACACACACAGGTACAGAAAGAGACAGACTGACTGACTGACTGACAAGACAAGCAGACAAACTGACAGGCAGACAGATAGGCAGAGACTGACACAGACAGACAGACAGACTGGGCATAACATTCAAACGCTGCCCCTACAAACCACAAAGAATTGTAAGGGAAGATTGAGATCCTGAAACTTTCAACACTTCTCCTCTTAAGGTGACAGAATTGACAAAACCGCATACACACGGGGACTGGATGTAAAAAAGCACATAAGTGCTTATTCCATTATCCTCGATATAAAAAAAAAGAATAAAAAATAATAGAATAGAATTAAGAGATGACCCAAAAAAAATAAATAACCAAATAAACAAACAAAAACCAAAATAATAAATAAACAAGAATCCTCCCCTCAACAAACAAACAGATGAATAAATACTAACTCTTTCTTAACAAATGAATAAATGGAGGAATGAAGGGATTCATTAGTTGATGAATGAATGAATAAATTAATCAATCACTGAATATGGGGGGGAAAAAAAGAAAGACAGGGAAAAAAAAAAAAGAAAACGGTTAAAAAGCCCCATCAATCAATACACAATTATAACACAACTTGGAGAGAGGGATATGTTAACATCCGCTTGACTCAAGATCTAAAGACAAAAAAACAAAACCAAACCACCACAGCAATATGATATTTTGTACCACACACACATAAACACACGTACGCACGCACACACACACACACAGGGATATGGTAACATCCCCTCAACTGAAGATCTGAAGACAAAAAAAATCAAAATAAAAAAAAACACCACCACAGTAATATATTTGTACCCACCCCCCACACACACACACACACCCACACACGTGCGTGCGCACACATCCACATGCACACCCCCACACACACACCACACATGTACACAAACACACGCCCAAGCAAACACTCGCATACACACACCCACACCCCTTCTTGTCAATTCTACCAGACACATAAGGCACACTTGACGCTAGACAAAAACCCGCAAATATGACCTTGACCTTGACAACAAAATAAACGAAACCCGACAACTAACTCCCAATTACTGGGTCCTATTGGCAACTTTCTCAAAGTCGGAATGCGGCTACATTCATGGTCAGCAAAAACAGTCGCATACGCAAAAATCTCACCACTGGTGAACCTCAGAACTACAGCCGAGGATCAAACAAAATTTTTAAAAAGATTCATAAAACATCATAAGTTGATCACACTAAAAAGTAACAGAAAGGTAAAAACCAACACAAATTAACATACGTGGCCAATCTTTTTTTTTTTTTGGGGGGGGGGGATGAGGAATTGTGTGGCCAGTATAAGGTAAAGGTGTCCCATAACCTATGTGGTCGTAGGGCAGCGAGGCATCAGAGACCTCAACTTCTCTAGGGGCCAGCATATTGAGGGTGGCGTCCATCTCCTCTCCCTCGCTGCTTTACCTTCCCTGACCCTAAAGCGGGCAGGTACCCATTGACAGCTGGGTGTGGCCAGTAGAGGCCAGAGCAAAAACACTGAGATTATTCCAAACATACCTGGACATCTATTCTTCGGCACTTTTCAACTGAGCTGCCCTGAAGTGGGAATGTCCACAGAGGTCAGACCTCCAGCAGAGTTGCAAACGACAGAAGAAGACCTGGCCCTACACACCCCACCCAATATGGTCCTGCGAAAAGGTTAAAGGGCGATACATGTCCAAGGTCAAGGTCGAAGGTCAAGGTCGTGTTTGGGAGTTTTACGTTTTGCAAAGGCAGCCATGATGGAAGACAAGAGTGAGTCAGTATGCTTAGGATAGTTGACACATCAGCAGAAAAGATCTCGATTATCAGCTCACATCGGAGAAAAAGCGATATAAAATAAATGTTTCCCTTTAGCAACAAGACCACAAGCAACAAATGGTGTTCAAATGATAGCAATATTTCAACACAAGCTCTTGATTATCTCACGATTAACAAATGAAGCTGAAAGCGCTTACATATCCAGCGAACCCATAAAGCATACAGTATTAACAGACAGTACTTAAAACGGGGATAATTCTTTTCATCAAAAATCGCAACAGCAAAAACGAGAACGAATATGAAATAAATAAAACCTGATTTTCCTCTAAAACATCATAAAACAAGAAAATAAATCAGCAAGACCATAAAATAGATCAACTTGAATTTGAACACGCCTCTCCCCGTGTCGATGCCAGGGGCCTGTCAGTACAAACAACATCCCCACCTTCTGGAAATTCTGTGCCAGAAATTCCCTCTTTTCTATCCCTCTCTTTGTTTCCACCTTCTTCCTTTCCTTCCTGTCACCTCCTTCTTGTCTATTTTCTGCCTTCTTGGTCCATTCCCCTGCTTTTTTTTCAGAAAGACTTAAAAGATAACGATTCTCTCCCATGCTGAAGTTGGATATGCTGGGCCCGACTTGTCAGGGGCTTAACGGCAGCGAGATGCATTTTCGATCATGTGACACACGACAATAGTTGCTGTCTGAGCGTTCGATGACGAAGAACAAGCCTGAATCAGAGACTTGTCTATCAGGTCCTAAATTACTTTCTAAAACACACAACTCGAAAAATCCACTAGCAGCAGCCACGGTGATCACTAATCTTATTTGATTTCGTGCTGTTACAGTCCCAGCGACCACAAAAGCCAGATCAGGGCTGTCCTCCCGTTAATTAAGTCTAGAACTTGCATCAACATCCACTTCAAGTTCAAACTCAACAGAAACTCAAACTCATCAAACACCGTCAACTTAAAACTAACACAACAAAAACACACACAGTGACACACATAAATAGCCACAACCGCCCAAAAACATATAAAGCAGATATATATATGGAAGCCTTGGAATGCATCGACAATATGGTCTGTGACATGATAATCCAGTCACCGATTTCTCTATACTTGCCACAAGCTTGCTTATTCATGAATCGCAACAGAAAAGCCAAATCCAAGAAAAGTAAAGCCCAGGTCAGACAAATTTTGATGCTTGAACTTGTAAAAATTCTTGAACAAAGGTAATATACAAAAAAAGATATACTACACCAAACTGTATATCAAATACTTGACTAAAAAAAAAAAAAGATAGAAATTCACTGACCTTAAAATCATCACCAGTGCATATTTCACTCACGCATAGACATAATCACTATTCATGGACACATGCATAGACACATATCAAAGTGTGTATATATATGCATGCATACACACATGTGTAAACATGCTCACACAAAAACATGCTACAAATCAAGTTTCCTTCAAAACTGAGCTCAAAATCCTGCGTTTTGATCAACACACGCTTTTTCTCTCTCTCAATCTTTCCATTATTCAGGACTAAAAAAAAAAAGAAGAAATTGTGTGTATACGACAGTCTGCCTCAGGTGCTCTGTAACTAACAAAAATAAAGACTATAAAACAAGCTTTAAAAAAAATTGTTATGGGATTTAATTTGCTTTATTTCCATCCTCATCCAAGCCAAAAATAGAATCGTAAGATGGCGGGGGCTCATCAGGGGGCAATGACTCTTCCCCATCCTCCTCCTCTACTTCTTGCACCGGTTGGCTTCTCCCCCCTTGGACAACAGCCACACCTGGGCTTTGAGACAACTCTTGGTTGCCGTTGGTATTGGCAGGGGCCGCTACTGGTGGGGTTAGAGGTCGAAGTTCACGCTGTGTTGTGCCGGTCTCTTCGTCGTCTTCCTCGTCAGGACACCAGCGATGCCGACAAGGGCCGCAACAATGAGTGAACTTGAAGATGAGGAATACGATGGCCAATGCTGCTATCGAGCCGCAAATGATGCCAGCGATTTTTAAAATCATGTCTTTGGATTCTGAAAATTAAAAAAGAAATATTACGATTTTGACCCTGTGGCAAAAGATTTTAAAATAGAATACAGAAATCATTAAGGCAAAAGTAAAGGTGTCCCATAACCTATAAGGTCGTAGGGGAGCGAGGCGTCAGAGACCTCACTTCTCTAGGAGCCAGCATATTGAGGGCGGCACCCATCTCCTCTCCTTCGCTGCTTTACCTTCCCTGACCCTAAAGAGGGCAGGTACCCATTTACAGCTGGGTGAACTGGAGGACTGTATCCAACTGGTAACCACGCTTGATGCTGCTTAACCTTGGCTGGGGGAAAGCGAGTGCTCCAGCCACTGAGCTATCCCGTCCCCACAGAAATCATTACATATTATTTTTCGTCTAATATTACTTTAAGTGAACAGATGTAAAATCGAAGGCACACATATCATTTTACTTATTGCAATCTACCTTTTAGTGTAAGCATCAACATTCTATTTTATACAATAACAGCACACAGTCAGAAATATAATGATGATAGTAATAATAATAATAAATATATATTGTGGAGACATTTGAAACAGAGGGGATTGATCTTATACCTCACTCTTTGTGAGACAGGCAGCCAGTGAAGAGATCGCAGAAGAGGAGTGATGTGTTAAGATTTTTTTCTTTCTTAGGACCAGTCAAGCTGCAGAGTTTTGTATGCATTGAAGAGAGTGGATAGATGATGCTGGAAGGCCAGCCAAAAGAGAATTACAGTAGTCTAAATGTGAAAGAATGAGAGATGTGACAAGCTTGGAAGCTGCATCAGTGGACAGATACTTGCAAATCGCGCCGTAATTGATAGTAACAAGACTGGCAGGTCTGGGTGATGAATTTTATGTTCTGAACATTATACATTTTGTTGTTGTTGTTGTTCTTTGGCTAGAGCTCCGAGGTTCACTAATGGTGAGAATTTAGTGCAAGCAACCATTTTTACCCTCCATTAAGGTAGCTGCCCTCCAACTTCGGGATGACGTCATTTTAAAAAAAAAATTTTTTTTTTTTTTTACTGGCCCTTATGAATGGACAAGATAAGCGAAAAGCAGGGGAGAAAACTCACCAGGTACCGATTTGTAGAATATACTGAAGCTCCGAGGCCCAGTTACTTCCCCCTGATGGTAGACGATGAACATGAATCGTCCTGAGGCGTTGAATCGTCTCTCATCCTCGGGCGACATGTCCCCTCCGCACAATTCCTCAAGGAGTTTTGCTTTTGCATTTTGTCCTGCAAAAAAATTTTTTTTTTACATAACATTTCGAGTTGAAGAAAACTGGACTGTGCGCATACATGCAAAGAAGCATGCCTGATTTCAGGCATGAAAATTCAGATACTGGTCAGCAGCTATGTATGACCTAATGCATGAACTCATTCATGTGTATACACATGCATGAGCATGCACACACACACGCACGCACGCATGCACACACACACACAGGCTGTCTGATCACACTCGCAATCTGACATCCTGAGTTTAGGACACCACCGAGATGCCCATTCAAAGGGAATTTTCCCCCAGGAGTTAACACTCCCTCGAAAGTTCCAATAAAACTACAAACCAGGCATCATGTGTGAATAATAATAATGATAATGATAATGATAGTATATAATAATAATACATGGAATTTATATAGCGCTAAATCTTGCAACGGAACATATCAAGATTCAAAGTGCTTATATTGAAACCATTTTTACACTTATGCAATCAAGCCAATCATCTATGAATAAAATAAAAAGATATCAACATTACACACACACACATGCATGCACACACACACACACACACTTTTTCTCTTGATGAAAAAAAGCAAATGCACTGCTTATTCAATGCACCATCTGAAAATAAAAGTTTGACTTGACTTGACTTGACACACACACACGCATGCATGCACAGCATGCCCGTGCATAGTGATGGGAGATGGGGATGGCGGCTGAGCAGTGTGGAATAGATAATGAGAGGGAAGATCTTAGTAAAGAAATAAATGTGTTTTGAGGCTGGATTTGAAAGTACGAATGTAGGCTTTTGGCAAAGGGACAGAGGGAGGTCATTCCAGATGGATGGACCACAGACAGAGAAAGAGTGACGGCCAACAGTGGTTTGCTTGAATCTCATGTTCGGAAGCACAGAGTATCCGCAGCTGAACGAAGGAAACGGGATGGAGTGTACAGGTGAAGACAGTTACAGAGATAAGAGGGTGCACATTTGTGGAGACATTTGAAACAGAGGGTACAAATCTTGTACTTCACTCTTTTTGAGACAGGGAGCCAATGAAGAGATCGCAAGAGAGGAGCGATGGGTTCATTTCTTAAGACTATTTGAGCTGCAGATTTCTGCATGCATAGAAGGAAGTGGATGGACGAACATCCTGTGCACATGTTAAAACTTGTTCTGTCCTCAGCAGGCCATTTGTGCCGGTGGGAATGGATGATAAAACGAACAAAACAGCCTGCACACAGGGACTGGATGTAAGAAGAAGAAAAAAGCACATGAGTGATCATTCTATTATCCAAGAAATAAAAGAATAAATACATGAAAATAAATGGAAGAATGAAATAACAAATAAATTAATAAATACACATGCATACATGTACACCACCACCACCATCGACCACCACCACTACCACAACCACCATCAACCATCACCATCAATCACTACCACCACCACCATCAACCACCACCACCACCACTATCACTTATGAATGTGCAGGTAGGGCTAGAGACCAAACCAATCCAATTCAATCCTGTTGTTTATAGCCCCGCCGACCACAAAGGCCATATCAGGGCTGTCACCTCTCAATCTTTTCAATGTCACCATCAAAGATGTATACCATCACCACAACCCCCCCCCCCCCCCCCTTACCACCACCACCACCACCATCCCTCATGAATGCATGTGCAGGCATGGCTGGAGTGAACCACCACCACCACCACCCACCACCACCACCCACCACCACCACTCATGAATACATGTGAAGGCATAGCTGGAGTGAACACCACCACCACCACCACTCATGAATACATGTGAAGGCATAGCTGGAGTGACCACCACCACCACCACCACCACCACCACCACCACCACTCATGAATACATGTGAAGGCATGGCTGGAGTGACCACCACCACCACCACCACCACCACCACCACCACCACTCATGAATACATGTGAAGGCATGGCTGGAGTGACCACCACCACCACCCACCACCACCACCACCACCACCACTCATGAATACATGTGAAGGCATAGCTGGAGTGAACACCACCACCACCACCACCACCACTCATGAATACATGGAGCAAGTGGAGTGAAACCAATCACCATCATAGATCGAACCACCACCACCACCACCACCCACCACCCACTCATGAACACATGTGCAGACAAGGCTGGAGTGAGGAATGCAAGTCACCATCATAGATGTACACCACCACCACCACCACACCAACCACCATCCACTCATGAACACATGGGCAGGCAAGGCTGGAGTGAAGAACCAAGTCACCATCATAGATGTACACCACCACCACCACCACCATCACCAACCACCACCACTCATGAACACATGTGCAGACAAGGCTGGAGTGAGGAATGCAAGTCACCATCATAGATGTACACCACCACCACCACCACCATCACCAACCACCATCCACTCATGAATACATGGGCAGCAGCTGGAGTGCAGAACGCAACAAGTCACCGTCATAGAGGTAGAGGCAGTCCCCGTGTTTGGATCCCCTGTCGGCCAGCAGCTGGAAGTCCTTGACCTGCACCATGACGGAGTGGCCCTCCTTGCTCCTCACCACCCAGTCACACATCACCTGCTTGTCCGATGACAGCAGCCTGTGGCAGCAAAGCACACACATGACGAGTCCCTGTCCTTTGTCATCATCATTAGCCATGACACCCAGTGGTGTGTAGGGCAGCAACAAAGCGCTTCCACTCCTGCCTGTTCTGGGCCAACCTAGTCACTGACCGTGTCCTTTGGTATCGGCGTTATTTTTTTGTTTCTGAGAAGACACACTGTGTGTAGATAGATCTCTACGTGTGTGGGTCTTGTGTGCATGTATATAAGGGCATGTATATGTGCGCACACACACACGTGCACTCTCATGGACATACACATGCGTGAGACAAAACTGCATACACACGGGGACTGGATGTAAAAAAAGCACACAAGTGCTTATTCCATTAGCCTAGATATAAAAGAATAAAAATTTAAAAAAATACATACACCTCTCTCACACACATGCACACAAAACATCTTAAGCACATGTTAAAACCTGTTCTGCTTTTTAGAAGAGTAGGCCATTGTGTGCCGGTAGGAACAGATGACAAAACTGACAAAATCACAATTCACAGACACATGGGGAATGGACGTTAAAAAAAAAAGAGTGCTTATTCCAATGTTATCATCAAAATAACACAATAAATAAAATCTCTCTCTCTCTCTCGAATATATATTATATATATTAAATATTCGAGTTCGAGTTTGAGTTTGAGTTCTCTCTCTCTCTCGTTTAATACAATTCATGCATAAAATTGAATTCACACACACACTCCACACACACACATGCTCTCTTTTCCAAAACCTCATCATTTAACATTTCCTGGGAGAACAATCTGGAACAGTTTACCTCCCTTTCTAAAGTCAGCACAATCAAGAAAGCACTCCAAAAACATTTGAAGGAAACATTGTAAACTGTCTTTTGTTACAAGTTCAGAATTGAGTCTGTAGTGTATAACATGCCAAATAATTTTATTAACCATTTTTGTGTCTGCCATTTTGTTGTCTAAATTTGTGGGCTTGTTTTATTTTATTTTTTTATGCCTGTGGAATGTTGCATTCATGATATCTTTGTTGATGGATGCGTCAGGTCTTGTTATCATGTTTCAGTGACCAGCATTTTCTGTACTTGTTCGAATTTATGTTGACAGTTGTGTTGCTTCATTCTTTCGTTTTAGTATGATTTGCTTAAATTGCTACATGTACTTTTGAGGCTGTGTGTGTGTGTGTATGTGTGTGTATGAAGTTTTGTGTGTGTGTGTGCGTGTGAGGGCAGGATGAAAAAAAGCTTGTAAACTTACTCTTTTGCCCTCAATAAAGATCATTTTGACTTGACTTCAAACACACACACTTCATACACACAGTCACACACATACACAATTTTAGACACACACATGCACATGCTTCTCAAACTCACACACACACATGCTAAAAATAAGAGTTCCCACCTATCCAGAAAATCAATGTTGGTTTCAATGAGGGGATCAAAGTCATAATAAAACTTGTAGTTGTCACCATCTTCATAAGCATACAGCGTGGGGTTTCTCACTGGACAAGTCCTCACTTTATTCACTGAAAACAGAAGAAAGGTTTCATTTCATAGCTATCCCTGCTTTTCAACAGCCAAAAATTCCATCACCCTGCCAAAGTGTATAACGGTGTGTGTGTGTGTGTGTGTGTGCGCATTTGGACTTGTTAGAACTATTACTTGCTATTGGTTGCATGACTGTGTAAGAATGAGTTGTGTGCAAGCGCTTTGATTTGTCTGTGCAAGATACAGCGCTATATAAATTCCATTTATTATTATTATTATTATTATTATCATTATTATAATGGTTAAGACGTTCACCTGCCTAACAAGTAAACCGTGAGGTTCTGGGTTCGATTCCCAGCCTTCCCCTTCCTTCCCAGTTTGATGAGAAAATCAAACAGAATGTCAAAGTCCTTGGGATGAGGCTACAAACCAAGGTCCTGTGTGAGAATACATGCAAAACATCTACATACATATTTAAAACCTGTTAGATCTGCCTTTCATTTCGGGAGAGTAGGCCATTTCATGCTGGTAGGGACGCATGACAAAAGTCCACATTTTTCGAAAATGCATGCATACGTCATTACATGTGTCTTGGTCAGACACAATCCCTCAAGTTGGAGTACAGCTGCCTAAATGGTGGGGAGAAAAAACTGTCGAATATGCAAAAATAGCACTGTGTTGGTGAACCTTAGACTGTTAGAGCTCTAGATCTATAGCTCTGTTTCTGGTCCATCGATCTGGAATGACATCCCTCTCTCCCTTCGTCAAAAGCCTTCTTATGACACTTTTAAATCCGGCCTCAAGACACATTTATTTCAAACCTAAGATTCTCCCCTCTTGTACGATTTCATTTTTGTCCCTGCCCTCAACAGCCAAAACCCCATCACCCTGCCGAGTGTACAACTTTTATGTGTATGTGGGTGAGTGTGCATGTGTGTGCGTGCGTGCAAGCGTGTGTGTATAATACTATATATATATATATATATATATATATATACATATATATGTATACATATATATATATATATAATATATATATATATAATTATATATTATTATATATAGAAATAAATTTGTAAAAAAAAAAAGACTGTTAATTGTAACTGGGTGCATGTGAATGAGTAGGATGAATAAAACTGAACGCTTTGATTTGATTTTTTGGCAAGACATAGAGCTATATAAATTCCATGTATTAATACCATTATTATTATCTTATACTGTTATAGCCAAGGAACTAAAAACGAACAAAAAATTAACTGAGAAGAAAAAAAGTATGAAATATCTATTTCAGCAAAGAAACGAAAATATAAGGCATAATATAATCTCATCTGTGTACACATATTGTTCTGTTTAATTTTTACATCCCTTACAATAACATTAGGCAAACACAAAGATAGTCAACAAATCTTAGCAAACTGAAAAGAATCAACCTAGATTGCCTCTCCTTAAAGACTTGCGGGGAAACAGAAGCAGAATGTGACTGATAATTTATCAACTGATAACAAAATTTATTATATTAACACAATAGGAGAGGGGGGGCCTCAACGGCAGCCTTAAGAATTCCCGATAAAATTATTGTCAACATTATGTAAGACTACTGTCAAGCGTCTCATATATC
Organism: Rapana venosa; assembly: GCA_028751875.1. NCBI lineage: Eukaryota > Metazoa > Mollusca > Gastropoda > Neogastropoda > Muricidae > Rapana > Rapana venosa. Next base: position 3,074,356 of record CM054166.1, read on the forward strand.
TACACTGTTGATAGTATTCTCTGCAGCACTCTATAAATCTGTTTTGCGCAGTTTATCAACTAAATGCAAATCAAACAGGTGTGTCCCCAAAACATCGTCTGTCACCTCACCTTTCGCTTCGATAAATTCAGCACCAAAAATCACCACGACCACTAAAAGACACATTTGTTTCACCAAAGTAGACCAACTTGCTCTTTGTCGAATCTCCATTGCTCTTGAAAAGTCTGTCTAGCCTTGCAGTCTAAACTTGGGCAGAGTAAACTTGAACTTAAAACTTCGAGCAGAGGAACGAGTTCTCGACAACTTTGGTGACACATAAAAATTATCCGGAAGTGGGAGCCGCCGGAAGTGCATTGCCCAAGAGGTTTTAATTTCGAAAGTAGAAAGTCTTCGTTGTTGTTGTTGTTGTTGTTGTTGTGCTGCTGCTGCTGCTGTTGTTCTTCTTCTTTCTGCTGCTGCTGCGATTGATGATGACAATTATGATGATCATGTTTCTCTTGTTGCTGCTTAGTTGCAGTTGTTCTTCTTCTTCATCTTCTTATGTCAGTCGTTTTATTGTTTGTGCTTCTTGTTGTGGGTTTTGGTGATGGTGGGTCTTTTTTGGTTGTTGTTGTTGTTTTTTTGGGGGGGAAGGAGGAGTATAATGCTGTCCTCGCACTCATCAGCAGTTATTGAGGTACGCTCATGTCATCCATACCACCAGTGTGACTATCCTACTCTTGTAAAAGCTTGATAGAGTTTTCAGTGTGGCCACAAGTACAGATGCATTTTGCACACAGGTTCTGGGTGTAATCAAAGTCTCATCCAAAGGTCCTTACTGGCAAAAAGTCAGAATCAATGTTGACCCCAGGGGGGAGGGGGGGGGGGCGACCCAAAGGACACTATAGCCGAGTGGCTAAAACCATTCGACTTCAATCCCATGGGTCCATGAAGTTCAAGGTTTGAATCTTGGCAGCATCTGTTGAATTAAGGGTGGGGATTTTTTTCATCTCCCAGGTCAACTTCAAGTGCAGACCTGCCAGTGCTTTAATTCTCTCCGTGTATCTACATACACCTGCAGAAGATCAAATATTGCACGTTACAGATCCTGTAATTCATGTCAGTATCCGGTAGGTTACGGAAACATGAACATACCCAGCATGCATCCCTGAAGTTGGAATGTGGCTACCTTCATGATGGGGCAAAGAAAAAACACAAAAAAGGCTGCATATCCAAAATCTCATCATTGGTGAACCTTGCAGCTGTAGCCAAGGAACAATAAATAAATAGATAGATAAATAAATAAAAAAAGCCCCAGGGAAAAATCTTCCCCAAAAGCTGGATCAGGTGGGACTGGAACCTGTATCCTCAGATTGCTGTTTCATCAGGAATGTGATGCCTCAACCACTCGGCTACTTTCTCCTGTGTGTGTGTGTGTGTGTGTGAGTGTGTGTGTGAGTGTGTTTTGTGTGTGTGAGTGTGTTTTGTGTGTGTGTGTGTTTTGTGTGTGTTTGTGTGTGTTTTGTGTGTGTGTGTCAGTGTGTGTTTTGTGTGTGTGTTTTGTGTGAGTGTGTGTGTGTTTTGTGTGTGTGTCAGTGTGTGTTTTGTGTGTGTGTTTTGTGCGAGTGTTTTGTGTGAGTGTGTGTGTTTTATGTGTTAGTGTGTGTGTTGTGTGTGTGTGTGTGTGTTTTGTGTGTGTGTGTTAGTGTGTTTGTGTGTACCTGTCATCTTTTTGATTCAACAGGTATCATTGTAGACAGGTATCTGAAAGCGACACAAACATAGTCACAAATCGATGCAAACGTGTGTGTTAGAGTGTGAGTGTGTGTGTTAGTGTGTGTGTGATGTGTGTGTCATTGTGTGTGTGTGTGAGTGTGTGTGTTTTTATGTGTTAGTGTGTGTGTTGTGTGTGTATGTGTGTGTTAGTGTGTTTGTGTGTACCTGTCATCTTTTTTGATTAAACAGGTATCATTGTAGACAGGTATCTGAAAGCGACACAAACATAGTCACAGATCGATGCAAATGCACATGCACATGCACGCACACATACACACAGAGAGTTTCTGTCTCTTTTCACACACACTCCACTCTCCCCAAAAGTCCTTCGGATGAGACTATAAACCGAGGCCCTGTGTGCGAACACACACAGAACATCTTGCACACATGTTAAATCCTGTTCCCCTTTTCGTAAGAGTAGGTCATTGTGTGCCGGTGGGAACAGATGACAGAATTTACAAAACTGCATACGCCCAGGGACTGGATGTAAAAAAGCATATAAGTGCTTATTCCATTATCCTCAGTATAAAATTTAAAAAATAGAACATACAACACACACACACATATACATACAGAGTCCAAATCAGTATTCTCATACAACTTTTATTTCATAATAAATCAAGTTTGAGCTTTTTATCAACTGAATGGATGATTAATATTAAAGTACTCAATGTGTAAAAGTGTCAATCTAAAACGCACACAATCACAATTATGTAAATCAGCATACCATTTAAAAAATTCACATTAGTTTGATATGTTGCTTAATATTGTTCTGCACACATTTGCATACCATTTAAAAAACTCAGCATCAGTTTAATACGTAAGTTGATACGTCATGTATAAATATAACAACAGACTTTTTTTTCTATCATATAAGTATTCATGAGGGCAATTTCCTGTTCAGCTTCTACAATTAACACTTTAAAATGACAACAACAAAAAAGAATATAAATAATAATCCAAAGAAAGTGCTCTTTACATACGCTTCAATATGCAAGCACACACACACACGCGCACCCATCCACACACACTACACTTTGTTTTTTCGATAAAAAACTATATATTGCAGGTTTTTACAGAATAGATCTTCAGTGAATTCAAACCCTCTTGCACAGGGAAAAAAAAAAAAAAAAAACATGTATCAAATATCACGCAGAATTGTATTTCTCATCATTGCTACTTTTACAAGCATGATACAAGGTCATAGAATGAACAAGTAAATTGATGAATAAGACACACACAACATCCCCCCCACCCCACCCCCCTACACAATGATGATTATTTCTAGTTACATACATTCTTCAGTCACAACCAATTCACACAACAACAACAAAATAATAACTCAATGTATGCCAATATCAGTTATCACGCATATTATCATCACACTTCATTACCCCCCCAAAAAAAATATTCGGAATGAGCAGAAAGGCATCAATATAGGACATATCACACACTTCCTTTTATTCCTTGGCTAGAGCTCTGAGGTTCACCGATGGAGAGATTTTGCGTATGCGACCGTTTTTGCCCACCATGAAGGTAGCCGCATTCTGACTTCAGGGATGTATCATATCAGAAAAAAAGGTTATAGGAATGAGTCCAAAAAGCAGTTTAACAATCAACACAGATGTCAATACTCACAAGATTGTGTATGTATACGTTTACAGGTGATAAAGTGCTGTATATATTTTATATATATAATATATATACAGCACTTGAAATATATATATATATATTATATGGGTATATATATATATTATATATATATATATATTCATGAATAAACAGAGATTGCTGAACGGCCCTTTATCATACACTGATTTCAAAACCATAGTTGTTTTTGTTTTTTTAAACAACCCACAAAAAAGCAGATTCAACAATTTTTTTGAGGGGAGGGGGGAGTTAATCCCCTGCTGAGCTGAGATTTCAACCCTCTGCTGTCCAGATTGACTATAACAACCCCCCCACCCCCCTCCCCGGCCACAAAAAAACCAAAAGGATGCACATCATAAAATATCTTGGTAATAATCACAAACATTTTTTTTTTTTAACCCATTCACCAACTAGCTTGCAGTCTGATCACAATGCTTAGTCCACCACGTCATGACGCTGCACAGCAATAAGAATCCTCTGAAGTTGGAGTGTGGCTGCCTACAATACATGGTTAAGTACTGGAAAATGTAGGCCATTGTGTGCCAGTGGGAACAGATGACAAAATTTACAAAACCGCATACACACGGGGACTGGGAGGGAGGGAGGGGGAGAGAGAGAGAGAGAGGGGGAGGGAGAGAAGAGAGAGAGAGAGAGAGGGGGAGGGGAGAAGAGAGAGAGAGAGAGAGAGAGAGAGAGAGAGAGAGGAGGGGGGGGAGAGAGGGAGAGAGAATGAATGAATGAACATTAGAGAGATAGAGACTGAGACAGAGAAACAGATAGTCAAGACAGATGGACAGGCAGGCAGAGACAGAGACAGGAGTGACATGAAATAAATGACATTCAATCACTCCTCATCCCAATTTTTTTTTTTTTTTAAGTGGCCAAACTTCAACATTGATCAATTATTTTTCCCCTTTGGTACCTGTTTCTGGTAATAATACTTAACTTTATTTTTTTTTTTTATCTGAGGAGGTATGTTAATCTTTTATCCTGAAATACTGATTCAATAATAAAAATGTGTAAGCAGACTGCTCTGAATCAGACTATAATCATGATAATTTTTTAATTTTTTTAGCAAATACTGTTCAAGAAATATTATGACTATAACTAACAGCTATTTAGAAGGATACACCACACATTTCCTTGTCATCAAAATAAAAAAACCCGAGTTACAAAGCATTTAGGATTAACAGTTAAAATCCTTGTTTCTTCTACCTCCTCACTCATCCATGTGTTATTTATTTCAATGAGTTAGATAGTCGGAAAGAAGAAAAGAAAAGAAAAAAATGCAAACTTATTCAGCAGCCCTCAAGAAGAGAAAGAATAGAATGAACTAGAATACATGGTTTTGTGATTATGAAAAGACTTCTAAACTACCATCTGAAAATTTGATGCGTATGTTTTTGGGTCTGTAAAAAGTTTTGGGGGAGGGGGTATGTCCAGGAAAAAATAATGAGATGAACCCAACAACTTGGAAAATAACCCAATAAAAACCCAGGCAACAAAGAAAAAACCCTTCCAAATGGGTTTCCTTATTTCATAAATTAATTCCAAACATTTATTGTGCTTTGTAAAATCAATATTACACTTCTGTGTTGAATCTAATAGTTCCCTGTTTGGGTTTTATTTGTTCAGGATTTGGGGAGGGGGGGGGAGAGTTTCTCTTGTTTTAGAAAAAAATATTAGAATCTATTACATATCATTCACATTTTTATGCATACTGTTCTATGAGAGACACACACACACACAAACAGAATTGTCTTCGTTAAATTGAAGACATCAACAACCACAAAAAAAGGAAAAAAATGACTAAGATTTACACATTTTGAATAAATAACATATCATTTCAGAATACAAATCTAGTCATACATGATATCACATCATCAAAACAAACAGAAATATTCTTCTTTCATATACAAATTGATCAGCTAGTAGTTCACAAATTCAAACTGTAATTTGTTTAACAACATTTCTTTCAACATACCGATACTATCATAATGAACAAAGTTATTTCCTTTTGAGAGATTAATAAACATGATTTGATTGCAAAATGGAGACATGCATTCCTTTATTCCAACTGATAATGCTTTATCAAACTTTATACCCAAATATGAGGGATACTATAGCCAAGTGGTTAAGACCATTCCGCTTCAATCCAAGGGGTTCATGAAGTCATGGGTTTGAATCTCGGGGGCGTCTGGTGAATTAAGGGTGGGGATATTTATGACTCTCAGGTCAACTTCAAGCGCAGACCGGCCATTGCTTTCATTCCCTTCATGTGTATATACACATGCAGAAGATCAAATATGCATGTGAAAGATCCCGTAATCCATGTCAGCATTCGGTGGGTTACAGAAACACAAACATACCCAGGATACATCCCTGAAGTCGGAATGCAGCTACCTTCATAGTGGGCAGAAAAGGTCACATACGCAGAATCTCACAATTGGTGAACCTCAAAGCTCTAGCTGAGAAAACAACAACAACCACCACCACCCAAATACTGATTAAATCTTTACATAGTCAAAAGGCTTTCCAAAATTCATCAACTCAATTTTTTAAGGGACATGACCAATTTTGCACAACAACTAATGATTACTTTTTTTAATTCACTTATATACAAACTATTCTTGGCTCATCAAAAATTCAATTTTTGCATGATTGAGATTCTTCAGTTTAGAGATTTGTCAAAACTTTCTCTTTTGTGTGTGACTGAATACAAAAGAATGTTGTTTTTTGTTATCTAATTATTATTAACTATTCAGTGAACTATATAAGCTGCAGCCTCTCAAAATGCTTTCTTTTTATAAGACTTTAATATTATCAGCGACTGTTGCTTCTATAAAAAGCAGTCTATACATATACACATAAAAAATAATGACGTTTCATTTAATTTTTCAACAAATATCTGTTAAATCAAACCAGTACGTTTTCGTCTCACTTCAAACACATGAAAGAAAACATAGTGTAAATATTTTAACAAAAAACAGTAGGAAGTACGGTTCAATGTAAAACAATGAACAGTTTTCTAAACAACAATGTATTGCTTGAGCACTGCATCAAAAAGTGTGATCTAATTCAACAAAGAAACAATTTTTCATAAATTGACATTCAACAAGATATATATAAAATCAGAAAAACTGCTCGTCAAAAACTGACAAGTCAAACGTAGCAGGGTGGTTAGATACACACGAAGCCAGAAAACCAGGGTTCAAATCTGACAGACGGATGCTAAGCCGAGTGGTTAAAACCATTCAACTTCAATCCATCTCTTACTGGGTGGGGTGTGTAGTGCCAGGTCTTCTCCTGTGCTTGTTGTAACTCTGCAGGAGGTCTGCTCACCGACCTCAGCTGACATATTCCAACTTCAGAGCAGCTCATTTCATTGCACAGGATGCATGCTGGGTATGTTAGTGTTTTCGTAACCCACCAAACGCAAGTGCGGGATCTTGAACTCGCATACTTGATCTTCTGCATGTGAACATACATACATGAAAGAAATAAAGGCACTGGCAGGTCTGCACTTGAAGTTGACCTGGGAGATCATGAAAATCCCCACCCTTAAATCACCACATGCCACTGCCAAGATTCAAACCCACAGGATTGAAATCAAAAGGCCTTAACCACTCGGCTACAGTGTCAATCCTCGGTGATACACAAGCCATTCACACACATAAACATGTACACTTTCAGATACCCAAAAATAACCCCCAAAAAGATGAATGATGCAATACTTTTGTGATACGTTCTGTTGATAAAAGCCGTTTGAATATCACAGAGAACTTTGTGTGTCCAAGAAATATTGTGAATACAATAAATACAATGTAAAGACACAAATTGAATTCAAAAATATGTATAGTTCACACAAGATTTGGAGGGGGTGGGGGTGGGGGTTCAAAAATAGTTTTCCTCTTTTACAATTTGCATACATGTTGGTCAGCATGGATATATACACATTATTCTCTTTACAAATATTGTAAATAGTACTGTTGTGAAAAACTAATCCTTCTCTTCTTTGGAAAGTATACATTTATATATACACACACTCCCATAGGTAACTTTGCAAGCATATTACACAATCGAACAAATGCCTGAATATTTACGCACACCACGCACGCACACACACATGCGCGCACTTGCACTCACTCAAACATACACGTGCACATGCACACGCACTACATACACGTGCACATGAACCACACACACATACTCACATGCAGATATGGCGCGTGCACACACACACACACACTACCTTCCTCCCAAACACACATACCCCACTTCATTCCAAAACTTCCTGAGAAAAAAACAACCCCCCCCCCAAAAACCCACCAATGACAAAACCCCACCAACATGATTATCAAACACTGCTGTCATCAAACAAGGAAAAGTAGGACGGAGGGGGAGGTAACTCATACGACGGCGGCGCAGATCCATCCACAGGCGGAGGAGAAACGAGGGAATTGTGGGAAGGGTTTTGCAAACCCGAAGGACCCAGCACAGACACGGCTGAAGAGTAATCCGACACTTCGTCTTCGCTCCCAACAGCCTCACTTCTCTCCGACGAAGAAGAGGAGCGCTCCATAACCGTACGATAATCAGGGGGTGGGTCGTGCAGATTATGACCCGACAACGATGAACGGTTCGAACTGTCCGACGATATAATCGACGACAAATTCGGAGCGACCGACCCACCGTTCAAACCGCTGATAGTCACGATGTCCGTTTCTGCGATCTCGACCTCGCTGCTTCTGTTTCTGTCTTGTGATCCTGAATGCCGTCGTTCGTGTGAAGGGTCTCGCTGTGTCGTCTCCTCTTCCCCAAACCTACAGCTGAAGAAGTTGGTGCAGTGAGATTTTAGCCGACGCACTTGTGACCTGCCACGCCCCAGACTGTCGCAACAGGTGCAGCAGACGTCAAAGACGAAACTTTTCCCGCCTTTGATGAGGATGCTGAAAAAGATGATCAGGCCGATGACGATAGTGAAGGAGAGGATGCGTCCAAACGTTGACGACCAGAACCCATCTGCTTGGAAAAAAAAAAAAAAACCACTGTTAAACCGACATGACACATAGAACGCATGACATTTACAAAACTGCGTACACACAGGGACTGGATGTAAAACTTTTAAAAAGCACACGAGTGCTTATTCCACTATCCTTACCATAAAACAGTAAAATAAACATAAAAATAGTAGGGTTTTTTTTTTTTTTATAAAGATATAGGATACACACACCACTACAGCAAAAATAACCATGTAACAGGGTTTGTTTTTTCCCTATTCCTTGACTAGAACTCTGAGGTTCACCAATGGTGAGATTTTTTATTAAGCGACTGTTCACTCCCACCCCCCCCCCCCAAAAAAAAAAACCCCAACCCATTAAGGTATCCGCATTCCGACTTCAGGAATGGCGTCTAAAAACGACTCCTGTGCATGTGGGGTTTATTTTGTCATCCGTTTCTGCCGGCACACAATGGCCTACTCTTCCAAAAGGCGGAACAGGTTTTTGATATGTGCACAAGATGTACTGCGTGCATTTGAATATTGGTCCAAGGATTATAGTCTCATCCAAAGGACTTTGACATGCAGTGTGATTTTTTCCCATCAAACTGGGAAGAAAGGGTGAGGCTGGGAATCAAACCCAGAACTTTGCTGTTTACTTGTTGGCAGGCGAACGTCTTAACCATCCTGCCACCCTCCTTCTTATGTAACAGTTTAAAAACCCTTACAAGAAAAATAACTACCAAAAAAAGCCTAACCATCTCTGAAGTTGGAATGTGGCTACCTAAATAATAATAATAATAATAATGTATGGAATTTATATAGCGCTGAATCTTGTAAAGCAACAAATCAAAGCGCTCAGATGACATTTTTTTCTTCTTTTTTTTCATTAAAAAAAAATGTATGCGTGTGTATGCAGGTTTAAAAAATTTTGTCATCTGTTCCCACCGGCACACAATGGCCTACTCTTTCGAACAGCGGAACAGGATTTAACGTGTGCGCAAGATGTTCTGCATGCGTTCGCACACGGGGCCTCGGTTTATAGTCTCATCCGAAGGACTTTAAATAGTGGGTAAACAGTTGCATGCACAAAACTTCACCATATATACAAAATATACATACATACATGCATACATATATATACATAAAAGCAAACTGGCCCAGGCCAAAAGCTGTGTCAGTTATCAATGTCAGCTAATTGCCAAGCCCTACAGTAAAATACTGTTATGCTGTGAAATGTATTGAGATTGCTTTCAGCCATGACAAGCTCTTAAAAACCTGAAAACCAAAAAATCCTCTGAAGTTGGAGTATGGCTGCCTATATGGCGAAGTACTTGAAAACGGTCATACACACAAACTTTTCATGCAGTGTGCAATTTCAGTCTCACAGTGATTCCCAGGTGGGATGATGAGTGAGTCAGAGTGATGCACATTCTGGGTGACCCCCCAGAGTATTAAGCTGGGGAACACACAACAACATTTAAGCAAACTAAATCCATCTTCAGAGGAATAACAGGAGGAAAAACCCCTGGTGATGCTGTGATAAGGCGAGGCAATGGCACTCTTCATCAAAGGTTTAAATTAAAAGATTCAGCGCTTAAGAATTTCTTCTTCTACTACTTCTTATTATTATTATTAGCAGTAGTGATAGTTATTATCATCATCATTATTACTATAGCATTATCATCATCATCAACATCATCATCATCATTATGAGTAGTAGTAGTAGTAGCAGCAGCAGCAATTGCTATCATCATCATTATTATAATCATCATTAGTTTGTTATTATTATTATTACAATTATTGTTAAGGAAAACAGTACAAATTTTACGCAGAGAAATCTTTGAAAGGGTAAAAAAAAAGGTTTCAGCAGAATGGAACACAACACAACCCAACACACTATAGCATAACACAGCACAACGCAACATGTCCCACAACACAGCTAGCACTACACAACACAACACCTTTCAACACAACAACATGAAGTCATGCCACACCAACTGTCACTGGCACTGTGGTGACACACTGGGTTTACCTTTGTCAGTATTTGGTCACCAAACCCCATCCTGTTGCCAAAACCCAATTTGCCAGCTTCTCTCTCTCTCTCTCTCCCGCTCCTCTCACCCCCCCTCCTTCATTCTGTTGCCAAAAGCTATTTACATGCTGGTGTCTCTCTCTTTCTCTCTTGATTGATTCATTTACCTTTTGAACTGAGGGCTGGATGAAAAAAAAGCCACTACTGTGCTTATTCTTTTCCCTCAATAAAAATGTTCGTTCATTCAGTCATTCTCTCTCTATCTCTCTTTTGTGTAGATATTTTTTCCCGAATACTGTGCGAGTGTATTGGTATGGGCTTGATTTTATTTTATTATCATATATATCCCAAAGGGTGGGAACTGGATGTAAAAAAAGCACATGGATGCTTATTCATTATCCTCGAAATAAAAGAATTTGTCATTGTCTCTCTCTCTCTCTGTTTAAGCCAACTAGCTACTCGGAGCTTTTTGTCACGGACTTTTCAGCATGATTTATTCCCAACTTGAGAGAAAAGGAGGGGGGGGGGGGGGGGCCAGGATAGCCTAGTGGTTAGAGCATTAAACTCACAATTGGACACTGCTGGTTCAAGCCATCACTGGGGAACAGGATAGCCTGGTGGTCAGAGTGATGCACACTGCACTCATGATCTGCTGACCCGGGTTCTAATTTCGTTCTTATTTGCTCTGGAGTTAACATCAGTGCTGTCTCCACTCCCCCGTAAAAGTCCTTCAGATGAGACTATAAACCAAGGTCCCGTGTGCGAAGGCATGCAGAATGACTTGCGCACATATTAAAGCCTGTTCTGCTTTTTGGAAAAGTAGGCCAGTGTGCCGGTGGGAACGGATGACAAACTTTACAAAACTACATAGCACCGGGACTGGATATAAAAAAAAAGCACAGGAATGTTTATGCCATCATCCTCGAAATAAAGGATTTTTCAAAAGATGCCTATTCAACAGGACTTTTCCCTTGGAATCAACATCAACACCCACTCTACTACTCCAAAAGTCCTTTGGGGATCAGACTTTAAGCCAAGGTTCTGTTTACAAACGCACCCTTAACATCTCGCGCAGTCAGAAAATTCCATTCCACCTTTCAGAAGAGTAGGCCATTATGTGGCAGTGAGAACAGATGACAAAAAAACACACACACACTCACACACACTGGTGTTGTGTTTAGACATCATCCCTGAAGTCAGAATACAGCTGCCTTACTGGTGGCTAAATGGTCACATACGCAAACTCTCACCATTGGTGAACCTTGGAGCTCTCTCTAGCTGAGGGGTGATAAATAAAAAAATCACGACATAATCTTCCATACACCAAATTCAAATCTTACACACACACACACCGACCCAATCTTCCACACACACACACACCAACCCCAATCTTCCACCACACACTAACCCCAATCTTCCACACACACCAACTCAATCTTCCACACACTGACCCAATCTTCCACACACACACACACCAACCCAATCTTCCACACACACACACCAACCCCAATCTTCCACCACACACTAACCCAATCTTCCACAAAACAACTCCAATCTTCCACCACACACCAACCACAACCTTCCACCACACAGAACCCAAATCTTCCACCCCCACACACTGAACCCAAATCTTCCACCACCCACCAACCTAAATCTCGCTAAACGCTTTACGCATCCCTGTCCTTGGCAAACAGCGACTCGTACGAAGGCGGAGGCAATTCCGGCATGGCCTCGCTTTCAGGGAGAGGCAACAAAGATGCCGGCATGGGGGGAGCCGAAGGAACGGACAGCTCCGGACCCTGAGCCGACGAAGCCGTCTCCATCACCATCCCATAATCCGGAGGGGAGCCATCATGTTTTCCAGACCGGCCATGTTTTCCAGGACGGTATCCTCCACCGTTATCTCTATCGACGCAGACTCTACCGAGCTGTCGTCGTCTCTCTCCAACGCAGGAGGTTCTGGGGCCATGTGGCAAGCCATCATCTCGGAGCGGCTGCAGCTAGGGGCGGTTTCCTCTTTACGGGCGAAAATGGCGTCGCAGGCTTGGCACAGGCACACCCCGAGGGCGCTCAGGGCTTCCTCGCAGCTGAAGTTCTGGAGGCATTTCTTCAGACACTTGCACAGAACCAGAACCAGACATCCCCCTACGACAAGGACCACACCGCTGCTTGTGATCCAACCCAGCAAGGAGTCTTCTGAAGCCAGCGAGGGAGGATCATGCACACCAACAACAAAAAAGACACACGCAAAAAAGCCGGAATGAGTTGTGAGCCACCTAAAGCCATGCCATGCTCACTGCGCCATGGAAACCCAGGCTATGCCATTGCCATAAAGGCAGTTGCCAAATTGCTTCCTCTCCCCCCCCCCCCCCCCCAAAAAAAATAGAGATTCTTGTTCAGTTAAGATAAAATATAAATAATCTTTTTTTGTCTCTCCTTGTCGACTCAGGGGATAACATAGAGGTTGAATGCAGTTAGAATAAAATGAAATAAAATAGGTACGCTGTTTTCCTACCCCTTATCTGAAAGACTGAAATGAAGTTAAGCAGCAAGATCAGGTATGGTAAGGTAAGGCAAGGCAAGGCACATGATGGCATGGCACAGTATGACATGGCATGGCAATGCTAAACAAGGCAAAACAAAGCAGGGCAGAGCAAGGCAAGGCGTGGCACAGCATGGCATGGTACAGCAAGGCAAGGCAAGGCAAAGTTGAGCAATTCTAGGCAAGGCAAGGCAAGGAAAAATGACAGAGGGCAAAAGAAAACTAACCCAGTCCTTGACACAAGTAACACTCTCATGAAAATCTTGCCATTTGGAAATATTTTTTGAGGAAAAAGTGTTCAACCATTCATGGCACGCTCCTCCTCCTATAACAATCTTCAAGTTCCATAATTTTTTTTTTAAAGCTTCCTCAGAAGTCAGAGTATGGCTGCATATACGGTGAAATCCTGTCATGAGTTTTTTAAAGCTGTCATTCATGTAGTTTTCCTATCCAGTGTGTTTTCATGGGGGGCACATGCAGTGAATCCTTGGAACAGTGTGATGAGTGAGACAGAGGACACACTGTGGGCCATCTCTAGAGTGTTAAACACAGATACACAGCCACAACACCAACCACATCAACAACAACAGGAACAACAACAACAATAAAAACACTGAAGAGAAAGTGCACACGCGACAGATTACAAAGAGATGTTAAAATGAAACTGAACACACACTCACAAAAAAATCAAGCCACAACAAAAAAATTACTAGTATACTTCTTACAGCGCAGAAAGAAAAGAAAACGGAAAGAAGAACACACACACGCACATCAAATCATCCCACCATCCAAACACAGAAATCCCTCACAACACAGGCACCAACCCCAATCTCCCACACACCCACCTAGTCTTCCTAAACGTCAAGCATCACTGTCCTTCGTGAACAGCGACTCATACGAAGGAGGAGGTAATTCCGGAGTCGCAGCATCTTCAGGGAGAGAGGAGAACGACGCAGGGATGGGGGGAGCCGAGGGAACGGATTCCGGACCCTGAACCACCGCAGTCTCCATCACTGAACCGTAATCCGGAGGCGGACCGGAAGGGTTCTCCGGAACCGCTTCATCCGAAGAGAGGGACAGAGACACAGTCTCCGGGAATGTGGCCTCTCTCTCCAGGGGCGGATGTCCCACATCGACGCTGCTCCTCCTCCGAACATTCGAGGCGCTGGTGCCGTCTCTGTCTCCCCCCCATTCAGGACAGGAGCTCCGGAGAGAGGCAGACACGTGGTCAAAGCATTGCCGGCAGTCTCGACAAAGGAAGCGCACCTCTGTGCAAGAGTCGCTGTGCTTGACGAGCCTTTTGCAAAAGTTGGCGAAGACGAAGAGGAAACTGCCGCCTACGATGCAAAGCACCACGGCCCCTACCAGGATCCCCAGCCACGATGGTCCTGGGAAAGAGTTCCGTCGCCATGCAGAACGAGAAGAAGAAGAAAAAAAGAAAGAAAGACAAAAAATGCTGTAAGCGCATGCCACCAAAGCAAACATAAACCCCCCATGATATGCCAAGCCATGCCATGCCATGATATCCTATGCCAGTCTATGCCAACCTGAGCCAAGTCATGATATCCTATGCCAGTCTGTGCCAAGCTATGCCAACCACAAGATGGTCCCAAATGGCCTCTTGCCTTTCCTCAAATATAAAAAAGATTTTAAGTGTAGTTAAGGGGGGATAGGACAGCCTGGTGGTTAGAGCATTGCGCTTGCAACCTGATGATCTGGGATCAATCCCAGGTTTGAGCTACCACTAAGACGCCTGTTCAACAGGATTTTTCCCCTGGAGTTAACATCAGTGCCAACTCCACTCCTCCAAAAGTCCCCATGAGACTATAGACTGAAGTCCCGTGCAAATGCAATCAAAACATCTTGCGCACATGTTAAAACCCATTCTGCCTTTTGGACGAGTAGGCCGCTGTGTGCTGGCAGGAATGGAAGACAGAATCTTCAAAACGCATGCACACAGGTGTCGTGTTTAGACACCATCACCGAAGTCAGAATGCAGCTACCTAAATGGAGGGTAAAAACAGCCGCATACGCAAAATCTCACCATTGGTGAACCTTGGAGCTCTAGCCGAGGAATGTATAAAAAAAATAGAGAGAGATGATTATAAACCTTGTAAATTACAGGAAAGTGTAAAAAAAAAAATCAAACAACTTTTTTTTACAGGTAAATGTCGACCAAACACACAGAGAAGCTGTGTCACCCTGGTGGAGTCAAGTGAATCACGGACAACATTCTGTTAACTCCTTTTGTTTCTGCTCGACTTTGTACTGCACTGTAAACTTTGTGAGATTTCACCTGTGGAGAGGTAAACTGTCATCTTAATCAATGAACCAAATTCACTGACAACATTCTGTCATCGTTGTGTTTGCTAGAGTTAGTACTGCAGTGTAAACTTTGTGACACTTAATCTGTAGGAAAGATATCTGTGGGCTAAAAGTGGATGAACGACTTTATCACTTACAGGCTGGTGTATGGTTGCAGTAAGGGTCATGTTTGCAGTTTTGTTTTTTGTATGGCAGGGCAGGGAAGGGCAGGGGAGGGCAAGGCAGGGGAGGGCAAGGCAAGGCAAGACAGGGGGGAAGAGGGAGGCAAGGCAGGGCAGGGCAGGGCAGAAGGGCAAGGCAGGGAGGCAAGGCAGGGAGGGCAAGGCAGGGCAGGGCAAGGCAAGACAGGGCAGGGAGCAGGGGAGGGCAAGGCAGGGGCAAGGCAGGAGGGCAAGGCAGGAGGCAAGGCAGGGCAGGGCAGGGCAAGACAGAGGCAGACAAGCAGAGAGGGCAAGGCACGGACAGCATGGCAACACAGGGAGCAACGGGTAGGCAAGACAAGGGCAAGACAGCAGGCAAGACAGGCAGCAACCAACAAATGGAAAGACACACAATCCAAGGCAGGCAGGAAAAGCAAGGTGGCCAAACAGGCACAAATTCTCTGACAAGGCAGGGATGTGCAAGAGAGGCAAGCAGGCAAGCAACACAGGGCAAGGGCACAGGAAGGAAAAAGCCAGGCAAGCAGGGAGGGCAAGGCAGGGAGGGCAAGGCAGGGAGGGCAAGGCAGGGGGAGGGCAAGGCAAGCAGGCAAGCAGGCAGGGCAAGACAGGGAAAAGTGGCAAGACAAGGCAGGACAGGGGCAAGGCAGGGGAGGCAAACAGGGAGGCAGGGGCAAGGCAGGGCAAGGCAAGGCAGGGCAGGGCAGGGCAAGCACAGTATGGCATGACAACGCAGAGCAGGAATGGCACGGCACAGCATGGCAACACAAGGCTGAGCAACGGTAGACAAGACAAGGCAAGGCATCACAAGACAAGACAAGGCCAACCAACCAATGAATAACAACACAACTCCCAACAGGCCTACGATATAAGCCAAGTGCCCAAAACTAGCCCACTTTCTCTGACAATGCTCCTCCAGTTGGAAATGTGCTGAGAGAATCGTCGTCATCCGTGCCAAACTCCACACATACAAAAACGTCACTCTCAGTAAAAGGAAAAAAGACCCAAATCCTCAGAAGCTGGAGTATGGTATACGGTGAAGTACATCAACTGCCATTCAAGTAATCGCTGCAACCAGGTGTGTACTCAAGAGTGCCACCGCAATTCAGGCAAGGGACGAGCGAGGGAAGAAGTGAACAATGGGAACAATGTCTGCAGTGTGAAGCAAGAAACCACAACATCAACAAGAACACAGGGCAAAGAAAGACTCCAGGGGAAAAAAACAACAACAACAAATCTTCTGCTCGTCAAACCACACACAACTACCAACCTCCCCCCCCCCACACACACACACATACCAACCTAATCTTCCTAAGATCCAAAACGCTTGCCTGTCCTACATGAAAAGCGAATCGTATGAAGGCGGTGGTGCCTCAGACCTGCCACGGTCTTCAGGAAGCCAGCAAACAACCGCTGATACAGAAGGAGCTGAGGACACAGACGTCCCGCACCCTGAGCAGGCGAAGAAATCCGCATCACAGACGCATAATCCGGAGGCAGAGCCATCGGATTTTCCGGACCGTTTCATCCAGAGATATCTGTGCTGGAGTCGTCTCTCTCTCGGAAGACGGGTGTTGGTGAATGGCGCCCCTTCTCCTTCTCTGTGCGGCGCAACAATGGCTTCTGGCGGCCTGCCACTGCTCGCGACACGGGCGGCAAAGTCGAGCCGACGCGTCGCAGAAACAGCGTCGACACGTCGGTAAAGGGAGATCACTCCACCGCCAGGCTGAGAAGTCCTGGCGGAGGTTTTGCAACAATGGCAGATCACGATTAGGATAATCCCCCCTCCGATACAAAAGGCGACACCGCGTACGAGGATTTCCAACGCTGATGCTCCCAGGGAAGCTTGTTGAAGAACATGAAAAAAGAAAGCACAGAGAGAGAGAGAGAGACAGAGAGAGGAAGGAGAGAGAGAGAGAGAGGGATAGAGACAGAGAGAGGAAGGAGAGAGAGAGAGAAGACTATCAATGCAAGCCACCAGAAGCCAAAGCCATTCCATGCCGTGCAGTGCCACACTGTGCCATGTTGTGCTGTACCGTGCCGTGCCATGCCATGCCAACCCTAACAGTCTACACCACGCCCATCCGATGCCGTGCCGTGCCGTGCCATGCCATGCCATGCCAAAAGACAGCTCACAGTTGCATCTACACCCTTCCCTTTTAAAAAAACATCATCAGAAACTGAACAAACAAATTTGAAATACTGTAACGGTAATTACAAAAAAACCCACTTAAAAGGCAAAAGTGGAATAAACAAAGTTAAAACACAGTGACCATGAAGTCGTAGGTTCAAATCTCAGCTGGTGAATTATTAGTGGGGAGTTTTACCATCTCACAAGTCAACTTCAAGTGCAGACCTGCCAGTGCCTTAATTCCCATGCAGAAGATCAAATACGAACATTAAAGATCCCATAACGCATCTCAGCATTAGGTGGGGTACCGAAACATGAACATACCCAGCATACATCCCCAAACACGGAATGTGGCTACCTTCATGGTGGGCAAAAACAGTTGCATATGCAATATCTCACCATTTTTTAACCTTGGAGCTCAAGCCAAGGAACAAAAAAAGAAAAAAAGAAAAACACAAAGGGCACCAGACATAAACATATCTATCGGCATTTTCCAGCTACTTTCCTTTCAGAAAATATGTATGTATAAATACTTTTATCTCCGCTGGTTGTTTTTTTTCAATATTCACATATTTTTTAGAATAATTCCTTAACAGGCTAGAGGTTACCATTTCAATTGAATGAAAACAAACTGTGATAAAGTTAACAGCATTACAGAGCAAGGCAAGTTATGGCAAGGCAAGGCAAGGCAAGGCAAGGCAAGGCATAAGCATAGTGTCACATTTTTTTAAAAACCAAAAGCATAACAGCTAAAACAAAACTATGACACTGAAAAACATAACACAGTATTTAAAAGCAAAGCATAACCCTCTTAAACCAAAGCAAAACAACAAACTATCAAAAACAGAACAACAAGAAATACGTACAAACA
The DNA here is from genome assembly GCA_028751875.1 of Rapana venosa. Classification (NCBI taxonomy): domain Eukaryota; kingdom Metazoa; phylum Mollusca; class Gastropoda; order Neogastropoda; family Muricidae; genus Rapana; species Rapana venosa. The sequence goes on from CM054166.1 coordinate 3,092,822, forward strand.
AGAACAACGTAACCTGTGACAAGAAACTAAAAACCCACCACCACCACTACAACAACAAACCAAGCTAACACGTCCAATAAAAACAACGATCCTACTTACAACACCTACGTCAACATCCATCACATTATCCAAGCAGCCTAAAAAAAAAAAAATCTACATAGCTGAACAAGAACATGCACATACACATCCTGCCTACAAACATAAAAAAATAAAGCTTTCTGCAACTTCCAAAACATGTAAAAAGCAACACAAATAAAAGATACATAAATTTCTATAAAAAAAAAGATACGCAAATAAACAAGACATGTATGTGAAGATTCTATCTACAAACATGAAAAAAACCAACCCATCACTTTTTCCTAAAACTAGCCAAAGATTAACCCCCTCCACCCCAACTGGATAAGCCAGACACAGATTCTGCTACAGGGGTACCTCGCCTACCTTCCGAATCGTTGGCCGAGATGGCGCTGTATTTCATGGTGAACCATCGGCGACCTCCACGTCCCCCCTGTCGAAAGACGACGGTGAGGTACCTGCCTGTGCTGTTGAAGGAGGAGGTGGGCTTGTCGTAGCACCCGTCCTGCAGCAGGTGTTTCATGTCCACCTTGTCTTCGTCCCCTGACCAACAAAGGCAAGAAAAAATGTGATGATGATGATAGTGATGGTGATGGTGGTAGTGACGGTGATGATGATGATGATACTGGTGATGATGATGATAGTGAGAGTGGTGATGATGATGGTGAGAGCGATGATAATGATGATGATAGTGGTGATTATGACGATGGTGATGATAATTATTATAATGACGGCGATGATAGATGATGGTGGTGATGATTATAATGACGATGATGATTATTATAATGACGAATGATGATGGTGGTGATGATTATAATGACGATGATGGTGGCGATTGATGATGATGATTATAATGACGATGATGATTATAATGACGACGATGATTATAACGACGGTGGTGATTGATGATGATGGTGGTGGTGATTATGATAGATGATGATGATTTATTTATTATTTATTTTATTCTTTTATATCGAGGATAATGGAATAAGCACTCATGTGCTTTTTTTCATCCAGTCCCTGTGTGTATGCATTTGTGTAAATGTTGTCATCCGTTCCCACCGGCACACAATGGCCCACTCTTCCGAAAAGCGGAACGGGTTTTAACGTGTGCGCAAGATGTTCTGCGTGCGTTTGCACACGGGACCTCGGTTTATAGTCTCATCCGAAGGACTTTTGGGGAGAGTGAAGCCTGCACTGATGTTAGCTCCAGAGGAAAAATCCTCTTGAACGGGAATCAAACCCAGGTCAGCAGATCACGAGTGCATCATGCTAACCACCAGGCTATTCCGTCCTCCTGTGATGATGATAATGGTGATGATGATGATAATGGTGGTGATTATGGTAATGATGATAGTGATTTTTATTTTATTCTTTTACATCGAGGATAATGGAATAAGCACTTATGTGCTTTTTTACATCCAGTCCCCGTGTGTATGCAGATTTGTGAATTCTGTCATCTGTTCCCACCGGCACACAATGGCCTACTCTTACGAAAAGCGGAACAGGATTTAACGTGTGCGCAAGATGTTCTGCGTGCGTTCGCACACGGGATTATGATGACAATAATAGATGATGATGGTGATGATGGTGGTGGTAATGATGATGATAATGGTGATAGACCTTGATGATGATGATAAGCTGAAAGATGATGATGATAGTGATAAGAAGAAGAAGGATAATGGTGGTGGTGGTGGGGTGGTGGTGGTGATGATGATGGTGGTGGTGGTGGTGTGTGGTGGAGGTGATTATGATGATAATGATGATGACAATGGTAGTGGCAGTGGATGATATTTTCTCCTTTTTTTTTCATGTTCAAATTCACAGAAGATTTTTCTGCATGAAATTCGGGCTGCTCTCCCTGGGGAGAGAGCGTTGCTACAAGAGCAGCGCCACCCATTATTATTATATGGAGGTGGTGGTAGTGATGATGATGACAAATAATGATTCTTTTAAAGTGTAAAATCTTTTAGTAATTAGTAACTAAATGTTTTGTGCTCACAAAGTTTAATCCAGCTCATAACTTACCTTATAACAAGTGGGTCCCCTATTCACACACACACTGAAGTGCATATGCATGCACACACACACACACACACTATGGGCAGGATGAAAAAAAGTTGTATAAACTTAATCTTTTACCCTCAATAAAGATCATTTTGACTTGGACACACAGACACCTTCCAACTCACACACACATGCACACACACACAAGCACGCATGAACACATACACACCTTCCAACTCTCTCTCTCTCACTCACACAGCCCTTGCTTTTACAAATCAATTTTCTTGGGGGTTCAGAAAAAAGGGCAGGATGGAAAAAAAAGTGGCGTTAACCTAATCTTTAATCCGCAATAGAGATAATTTTGATTTAAAAAAAAACTTTAATCACCCACCCTCCCTCCCAAAGCCCTAGTGTTAACCTCTCACCGTCATATATGTCTATGCAGTCTCCCTTCTCGAAGGCAGTGGCTTTAATTAAATGGAATGACGTGAACGTAAGGCCCACAGTTTTCGTCGACGTCGAGGCTTTGATTGTCCAGATGCACTCCATGCTCTCTCGTTGTCTGCAAATATCATCAAGGCAAAGGTCAGGATTTATGTGGAGGAGATGACGATGTTGTTGGCTGTTCCCCAGTTTAACACGCCAGGGTCACTCAGCATTTGCACTCTGATTTACTCAACCCAATCTGAGATTAGTGAGAATTATTGTGTTGTGTTGTCTTGCATGCCTGCACACGCATGCGCATGTGCACACACACACACAGAGTCTTACTAACACACACACACAGAGCTGCATATAAAAATTTGACTCTGATTTGACTTTCACATGTGTATATATAGACACAGAGACACACACAGAGAACATCTTGCATACATGTTAAAACCTGTGCAGCTTTTCGGAAGAGTAGGCCATTGTGTGCCTGTGGGAACAGATAACAAAATTACCCAAACCGCAATCACACGGGGACTGGATGTACAAAAGCACTTGAGTGCTTATTCTATCATCCTCGAAATAAAAGAATAAAATAAATAAAGTAAAAATAACACATGCACGCACTAACACAGCTAGGCTACAAATAAAAACTGAAAATTTGACTCTCTCTCTCACACACACATACACACACACACACCAATACAGCACAGATGTCAGCCCACAGCACGCAAATCCAGCATAACTCGGTCCAGGGCCCAGTGCTGAAACTAACCCCTTCCTTTTACCAAGTGCAAGTGCGGTCAGTTTCTGCTATGATTGGCACCAGCTGGGAGAAGGTGAAAGTGGGGGAGACAGACAGCTGTGACCCGTGTTACCTGCTGAAGGAATTGTAGTACGGGCCAGGGAGAGACTGGTTGAAGATGGTTCTGCTGGTAGTGCTCTTTGCTGTCAGATCACCATCATACGGGCAGTTGTCTCCCTTCACTGTCAATACCCAGAAAGGGATATGGTTTATATAATGCATGTCTTATGGTAGTTATATGCACATGAGTGTGAGAACATGCACACACACACACACACACGCACGCTTGCACAGGCAAACACACATGTGCATGCACGCACACACACACATACCGCATGGTCACACGGCCTGTAAAAAAAAAAAGTTTTTTAAAAGCACATGAGTGCTTATTTTAAAGTCCTTGATTTTTAAAAAATGGTGGGGGGGGGGGGGGGGAGACGAAAATGGCACACATGTATGTACAGTGCAAACTCACTCACACACATGACACAGATTCACACACACACACGCTCGTACGCACGCTCGTACGCATGCACGAACATACACACTCACTCTCTCTTTCTCTTGTACCAATCTACTGATTTTACTTGAAAACAAAATAAAAAATCAATGAATACAACTGTTGAAACTCAACTCAACTGAAGTGCTCAACAATAGATACTGAATGCCAAGTCCTGCACAACTGACCCAATAAACTAAGAACCTGACCTCTCATGACTGGATTAAAAAGGCTCTTACTGGCACAGAACCAACCCTAATTGCACATTCAGTCTTTGACCATGACCTCAAATTTCGCAATTGGGAATCATTGGCCTGAATGCAACCGCCAACGTCATTTTTGATCTGCACAAACCCTAGGCGTAGTAGCAAATCGATCAAGGACCGCGGGGGGGGGGGGGGGGGGGGGGGTCGTCATTTGTAGGACGATCTGAACAACAACATAGTACATCCCTTTGTTACACTGCGTCATATTCGTCCAATTCTGCGGTCAATTTCGGTGACTGTCCCACCTAAATTCAGTCTACCTGAACCTAAGTCAAGGTAGGCTAGCCGAATTCGTAATCACGAATCACCCGAATATAAAACATAATCAAACCTCGCAAAGCGAAGACACAAATGAAGGCAGTTGCCACAGAAGTCCACATCTTGTGTATCATTTCACTGGGCTGGTTATCAGTAAAATAAGTTGAACAGTCAAAGAAATCGCACACACAGATTGCGACATCCACCAAGTTATTCTGCTGTCGCCGCCAAGATAGCTTGGCTGAGGTAGTCAGGCAAACACTTCCGGTTCAATCCGGAAAGGGCACGTGACTATTCGCACGGCGGGATTTTTTGAAATTTTTTCGTTGGCTACAGTTATTCATTTACTTATTTTATACACACACACACACACACACGCACGCACGCACGCATGCTCGCGCGCGCGCAAGGCGCGGACGTAGGCTACATATATACACACACACCATTACTTTTTTTTTACTTCATTGTTGAAAAAGAACAAAAGTTAAACAGAGAAGAACAAATAATTAAGGTTAGATGGTGGGTTACTTTACTTTTTTTTAATATTTTTTAGGGGGGTTGGGGGAGGTGGTTTTGTTTTGGGTGTTTTTGTTTTTATGTTGTTGGTAGGTTTACTTTTACTTTTTTTGTTGCTTGTTGCTTGCTTGGGATTTTGCTTTTGTTTTGTTGTTGTTTAGTTGTTGTTTTTTTTGGGGGGGTATCGTTATTGTTTGGGCTGCTTGGGGTGTGTATGGGTGCGTGTGTGTGTGTGAGTGTGTATGTGAGAGTGTGTGTGTCTGTGTGTGTCTGTGTGTGTTGTTGTTGTTGTTGTCTTCAATTTAACGTCTGTTCACTCTAAGTGATATTAGACGAGGGAAATAGAAAGTGTAATGGAAGTTATAGAAGGGAGAGGAAGGAGTGAAAGGAGAAAAGGTTAAGAAATAGCATCAGTGTTGGTATTTTTGTGAGGAAAAAAAACCTAGAAAAGTAAGGATAATACTTTTAAACAGGAGCAAAATGTAAACTCAACAATATGCGTGTGTGTGTGTGTGCTAAGAAGTTAAATCAACTCAAGTAAAAGTATAAATAAATAATAAAAGAAAAGCAAACAAAACTAAACTAAACTAAGTTGTGGGAATAAACCACCCAAGGAAAACAAATAACGACAACAACGACGACGACGACGACGACGACCGATGATAAGGAGAAGGAGGATGGGAATGAGGAGGAGGAGGAGGAGGATACATAAAGGTGGTGATGATGATGGTGATGATGATAAAACGACGACGATGATAATAACAACAATAACAAAAACAACGACGACGATGATGATGACGACGACAATGACTATGTTAGCCATGATAATAAAAATGATAATGGTGGTTGTGGTGGTGGTGATGATAATGATGATGATAAATTATGTTGTTGCTTGTAGTAGTAGCTACTACTACTAATAATAATGATGAGATGATGATGGTAGTGGTGATAATGATGATGAATATACAAAATAGTAATACACACAACAGCTACAACAACAACAATAATAATAACAACAACAAAATCATACTGCTACGTCACTGATACTGTGATAGTGACCATATCTTCTTCAAAAGAGCTGACAGGGACATAACCATGCAGCGACTAATCAGTAGCGCACAGAAGGGTGTGTTACTTCCCTTGGACTGATTTAAGGTGTTGGTTTGAAATTTCGGAAGTTTTGGGGTTTTTTGCTTCTTTGTTTCAATTGTATTTTATTGTTGTTGTTAAATGTTGTTGTTGTTAAATGTTGTTGTTGTTGTCTGGTTTAAAGTCTACTCACGCTCGATGATATAAGAGTAGAAATAAAACATGTCTAAGAGAAGAGAAAAAAACGGCAACAAAATGAATGAACATAACTCCCACTAACACACCACACACACACACACACACACACACACAGAGAGAGAGAGAGAGAGAGAGAGAGAGAGAGAGAGAGAGAGAGAGAGAGAGAGAGAGAGAGAGAGAGAGAGAGAGAGAGAAGAGAGGAGAGAAAAGAGAGAGAGAGAGAGAGAGAGAGAGAGAGAGAGAACCGTTTTCTTGGGGTATTATTTTTTGCATTCCTGAATTGAAATAGAAGTGTTTTAAAAGAGACTTTTTTTTTTTTTAATTGTTAAGGTTTTCAAGTTGAGATTGGCAGGGTTACCAGAATAATTCTCTTTTTGTCAGTGTCCGTCTGTCTGTCTGTCTGTCTCTGTCTCTCGCTCTCTCCCAGGGCTGTAATAAAGGATGACCTAATCAATAGTGTGCAGGATCTTTAAGAACTAGGACAACAAACACAACAAATTAATAAATAAAGGACCAAGCAGAAGTAGAAGACGTAGTAGTACTCAGTAGCAGTGGTAGAAATAACAATAGAGGAAGAGGAAGAAGAAACAGAAGAAGAAGAAGAGGAGGAGGAGGAGTAGGAGGAGAAAGAAAGAAAGGAAGGAAAGAAAAGAGAAGAAGAAGAAGAGGAGTAGGAGGAGAAAGAAATAAAGGAAGGAAAGAAAAGAGAAGAAGAAGAAGAAGAAGAGAAGAAGAAGAAGAAGAAGAAGAAGGATGAGGAGGAAGAGGAGGAGGAGAAAGAAAGAAAACAAAGAAAAGTAAGAGAAGAAAAAGAAAGGAAGGAAGGAGGAGGAGGAGGAGAAAGAAAGAAAGAAAGAAAGAAAGAAAAGAAAACAAAAAGAAGAAGAGGAGGAAGAGGAGAAAGAAAGAAACGAAGAAAGAGAAGAAGACGAAGCAGAAGAGGATGAAGAGGAAGAACAACAACAAGAAGGAGGAGCAACAAGAGCAAGATGAATATTGGGCCCTAAATAAGCTAAGTTTTTCCCATCCCGTGTTATATATCACAGAATTCTACCTGTCTATAGCTGGATTAACTGTCAGTATATTCTCCAATGACTTTGAGCTGTTTGGGTTTTGTGTCACAGATCTACCATGAAAATCATTTCCAACATACCCCCATCGTGTTCCTTGACCTATTCTAAATAAACATCTATTAAACCTAACCCTTGCTCTCCAAATAAAACGCCGATGATTCATACAGCATTCGTCACCAACAAAGACGTTCAAGGCCGTAGATCCCGTCCTTTACAACAACCTTTAATTTTTACAACCCAGGCAGAAGTGGGCGCGGCCATTTTTGTCCACTCACGTGACAGTTTGCACCCAGGTGATTGGTTGTGTGGCAAAATGCTCTAGGGGGCCATGCAAGGGATACCGTTCGCGACGGATTTAATTGTTCAAGGCTCCTTGATATTTGGGCCGCTTCTTCAGATCCAGAGTTAGGTCGGTAAACGGAGATGACACCTCGCCACGAGTGGGGCGCGGGAGTCCCCTTAAGCGCTCGTAACGGGAACGTCTCCACCGTTCGGCAAGGAAGCGAGGAATTTCTCTGGCCGTTGGGGAACTTTGTGGGAGTCGCCATTTTTTGTGCTTCTGATTGCTCTGTTTTGTCTGTCTGATCGCTTGTCTGTCCACCAGGCCGTCTTTATGTATGATTCAGATCATTCAAATATTTTATTGCCATTTAAATCATGTAGACTTATTTGACACAAAAAAACATCAACTGTAATATACTATTTTGGCTAAAGTTGTTACACTAAAAACAGTTGTATTTACTTCTCTTTTCCCGTTTCAAAATCAAAACTATAGGATGATCTGCTATATATCAACTGTGAATTTTCAACTTAATTTATTAATTTTGCGTTCTTGTTCATTCGTTTGATTAATAACAAATTAATTCTAGTTCACATACGAAATGCTTCTCAAGTAAAAACTTCATCTTCAATTTTGTTACAGGTCTACATTTTCTGTCTTTCTCTGGTATTGGTAATGTTGTGGTATGACTATGTATGTATGTTTGATGTATGTATTGATTGTATGATGTTGTATGTATGCTGTATGTTATGTATGTATGTTGTTCCCTCCTTCTCTGTCTCTCTCTCTCTCTGTCCAAGGACAAAGTGTAAGACTAGATTTGGCCTGAAATTTTTATCCTTCTGTATGAAAGGATCTTTCGTTCGTTTACAGTCCCTAAATCGGAAACTTCCGCTGGGATGTAACTATAATCTCAACTCTCTCTCTCTCTCTCTCATAAGAATAGTGTATAATTTGGGGGGTTGGGGGATTGGGGGGTTTCTGTCATTTATTTTTGCCGGTCTTATTTGTAAAGCTTAACAAATCTAAGTCTTTGCGAGAGACAGACAGGTAGACAGGTAGGCAGACAGACAGGCAGGCAGACTGACTAACAGACAGACAGGCAGACAGACACAGGTAGCGAACAAACAGGCAGGCAGGCAGGCAGACACACAAGGAACCCGAAACAAATCGAAGAGAATTCTACTGTCGAAATCATTGTTTACAGCCTTTACTGTTTAACCACAGAAAACGTCGGCACCATGTATGTAGTAAACAGTGAACAGTGAACTAAGAGGTCTAGTGAACACAGTACCCATAGGACTGAACCCTAACGGTGGAAAACTGTCGACTGTTAGTTAGGTCTAGTGCGATGGTACCCCAAGGAGTAGACCTCTAAGGTTACAGCAGAGGCAGAAGTATGGACTTCTTGTTACTGTTGTCCACTTGCCAGTGTTAAATTGCTAGAACCTCAATGATGAAAACGTTGCCCTTTACGTACTAGTAAGAAAAATATTACAGTGTGGGTGATGCACTTAAGGCTTTGATTTGTTTTTGCAAGATATAGCGCTATATAAATTCCATTTTTATTATTATTTATTATGGTTGCCTGGGTCTGTGATATCAATTTGCGCTATTGTATGTTTACATGATGACAGTTTTTAGCTATGCTTGCTCATAGCCCACACGAATTTCTCGTCCTTTTGAAACATTAAAGAGTTCGTATTCGTAATAATTTCGTAACTGCAAAACTGTCACAAAAAATGAGCGCTGTTGAACGCCTTACAGAAAGTACTGATGTGAGCAATTTTGCGTAAACTTCATTTTTCACACTCTATCACATCAATGGAAACATTCTTATCATCTAGTTCTAGTCATAGAAAAAGAGAGGAAAAAACCCCCTTGCAAACAGGGGAAAAAAACCACACCACTAAAACTGTGGCGCTGCTCTTGTGGCTACGCAATCTCTATTCAAAACTGTGCAGTTACTTATGAATGAAAACACTAATATTAAATAATAAAAAATAACGGTTCAGACATAACCATTCCTCACCTGAACTCCTCACCAACGACAGGGGTTACATTGGGTGGTCACTGCTTAGTGGAAGAACCACAGTAACTAGGTGGCTTCCCTTCCCCAGACCTCTTGGAGTAATTATTTCCCTTGGACAAGTCACTGTTCTATCTGAGGCTCGAAAGAGTTAATGGAAATAAACTTTTGTGAATTGTGAATATTGGGCTTGAATGTGATGGAGCTTTAAAAAAAAGAAAGTTATATTTTCGGCAGCTTTGCACAATGTATTGTGTGTGTCTCGAAAACTTTTGATCTATCATTATTGATATCTTAGTTTAAAAAAAAAATACCGAGGATGATGGAATAAACTTTTGTGAATTGTGAATATTGGGCTTGAATGTGATGGAACATTAAAAAAAAAAAGAAAGTTCATTCTGTATGGAATCATCCTAACAATGTCTGTTCCTTCTCTCTGTCTCTGGGTCTGTCTATCTGTCTGTCTCAGTTCTTAAAATGCGCTCATTGACATTTAAATAATGTCTAGATTTTGCACTTATATAATTACAGACGCTCTATATCCACTAGTATTTCAAATACAACGTTTTATGGTTTAGTTTCCCACCTTTTGACAAAGAGGCTTGTAGCTTTTTGTCAAAGAAAACACACACTCACTCTCTCTCTCTCCCCCCCCCCCCCCTCTATTTCTCCACTCCTCTCTCTCCTTCCCACTCTTCTCTCCCCCTCTTCCTCTCTCCATCCTTCTCTCTTTCTCTCCACCCTCTCTCTCCCTCCCCCATCTCTCTCTTTCTCCCTCTCTCTCCACCCTACTCTCCCACCCCCTCTCTCCACCCTTCTCTCCCTCCCCCTCTCTCCACCCTTCTCTCTCCCTCCCCCTCCACCCTTTTCTCCCCCCCCTCTCTCTTTCTCCATCCTCTCTCTTTCCTCCCTCTCTCCACCCTTTCTCTCCCCCTCCCCCCCTCCTCTCTCTCTCCCCCTCCTTCTATTTTCCCCCTCTCCCCCTCTCTCTTCTCCCCTCCCTCTCTCTCCCTCCTTTCTCTCTCTCCCACCCCCCCTCTTCTTCCTACCTCCCCTTCTCTCTCTCTCCCCTGCCCCCCTCTTTCCCATCCCCCCCTCTCTCTCTAACACACACACACACCCCCCCACTTTCTCGCACCTCAAACTGTCCCACCCACTCACTGACCACGCTTTGTTCTGTTTTTCTTTAAAAAAAAAAAACAAAAACTCACTTTACCCACACGTCTTCCCGCCCGCAAACTACCGCCACCGTGACCCAGCGACTAAGATGACCAGCTTGACGTACTTTCGTTTTCTTTAAAAAAAAAAAAAAAAAAAATACCTGACCACGTTGACCTCCCCCTTCCCTCCGCAAAAACTGACCCCTCGAGCCTTCCCGAGAGTGACCAGTCTTGACCGACCTTCGACCCTTCTGCCTTGTCTCTGACTTGAGCCTCCACCCAAATAGACCTAGTGTTACACTGAGCGGGGGGTAGTGCAGGGTGGTGATTGATCGTTATGGTGGCTCACCCTTGAATAATAGAGTTTGAGGTTTTTACTCTGCTGTCGGTTGTGCTGTTTCCATTGATGTGCCACCCTTAAAATATGCAGCTTTCAATGTAACCTTCTCTGTCTGTTTTGTCTGTCTCTCCATTGTTGTCAACCTTCAAAAATTTATTTTTCACAGCTGTAACCTTCCCCTACTGTCCATGTCTGTCTGTCTGTCTCTGTTTTCTCTCTCTCC
>CM054166.1:3104568-3112068 GCA_028751875.1 Rapana venosa
CACTGCCTCACTGCATGCACGCACTGCACTGCACTGCACTGCACTGCACTGCACTGCACGCACTGCACTGCACTGCACGCACTGCACTGCACGCACTGCACTGCACTGCACTGCACATGCACTGCACGCCTGCACTGCACGCACTGCACTGCACTGCACTGCACTGCACTGCAACTGCACTGCACTGCACTGCACTGCACTGCACTGCACTGCACTGCACTGCACTGCACTGCACTGCACTGCACGCACTGCACTGCACTCCCACTGCACTGCACTGCACTGCACTGCACTGCACTGCACTGCACTGCACTGCACTGCACTGCACTGCACTGCACTGCACTGCACTGCACTGCACTGCACTGCACTGCACTGCACTGCACTGCACTGCACTGCACTGCACTGCACTGCACTGCACTGCACTGCACTGCACTGCACTGCACTGCACTGCACTGCACTGCACTGCACTGCACTGCACTGCACTGCACTGCACTGCACTACACTACACTACACTGCACTGCACTGCACTACACTACACTACACTACACTACACTACACTACACTACACTACACTACACCACGCACCACATCACTCCATACCACACCACAGCACACGTCTAATTCTGCTTTTGGGGAAGAGACAAAAATAAAGAACAAAAACCAAACAACGAAAAAAAACAACCAAAAATAGAAAACAAAATAAAACAAAAAATAAAGTTCAAAATCACACCACACCACCCCATACACAACACCCCATCCCACATAACACGCCATCCCGCCCACACCCCCCACACACACACCCCACCCCAAACATCACACCGCCACACTTACAATCTTGTCGGTGATGCTTTCAATCTTCCTGTGCCAATTTTTGGGCACCGCTTGCTGGTCCTGGTCCTCAGTCTGGTCCTGTTCCCCATCCTGGTCTTTATTCTGGCCCTCTTCCCCATCCTGGTCTTTATTCTGTTCCCCATCCTGGTCTTTATTCTGGCCCTCTTCCCCATCCTGGTCTTTATCCTGTTCCCCATCCTGGTCTTTATTCTGTTCCCCATCCTGGTCTTTATTCTGGCCCTCTTCCCCATCCTGGTCTTTATTCTGGCCCTCTTCCCCATCCCGGTCTTTATCCTGTTCCCCCACCCTGGTCTTTATTCTGGCCCTGTTCCCCATCCCGGTCTTTATCCTGTTCCCCATCCCGGTCTTTATCCTGGTCTTTATTCTGGCCCTCTTCCCCATCCTGGTCTTTATCCTGTTCCCCGTCCCGGTCTTTATCCTGTTCCCCGTCCCGGTCTTTATCCTGTTCCCCGTCCCGGTCTTTATCCTGTTCCCCGTCCCGGTCTTTATCCTGTTCCCCATCCTGGTCTTTATTATGGTCCTCCTCCCCATCTTGGTCTTTATCCTGGTTCTCTTCCCCATCCTGGTCTGTGTTCTGCCCCCCATCCTGGTCTTTATTCTGTTCCCCATCCTGGTCTTCATTCTGGTCCTCCTCCCCACCCTGGTCTTTATTCTGGTCCTCCTCCCCATCCTGGTCTTTACCCTGTTCCCCATCCTGGTCTTTATCCTGTTCCCCATCCCGGTCTTTATCCTGTTCCCCATCCCGGTCCTTATCCTGTTCCCCATCCCGGTCTTTATCCTGTTCCCCATCCCGGTCCTTATCCCGTTCCCCATCCCGGTCTTTATCCTGTTCCCCATCCCGGTCTTTATTCTGTTCCCCATCCTGCTCTTTATCCTGTTCCCCATCCTGGTCTTTATTCTAGTCCTCCTCCCCATCCTGGTCTTTATCCTGGTTCTCTTCCCCACCCTGGTCTGTGTTCTGCCCCCCATCCTGGTCTTTATTCTGTTCCCCATCCCGATCTTTATTCTGTTCCCCATCCTGGTCTTTATTCTGGTCCTCCTCCCCATCCTGGCCTTTATTCTGTTCCCCATCCTGGTCTTTATTCTGTTCCCCATCCTGGTCTTTATTCTGTTCCCCATTCTGGTCTTTATTCTGTTCCCCACCCTGGTCTTTATTCTGGTCCCCTTCCCCACCCTGGTCTTTATTCTGTTCCCCATCCTGGTCTTTATTCTGTTCACAACCCTGGTCTTTATTATGTTCCCCATCCTGGTCTTTATTCTGTTCCCCATCCTGGTCTTTGTTTTGGTCATCCCCCCCCCCCCCCCATCCTGCCCTTTATTCTGGTTCTCTTCCCATCCTGGTCTTTATTCTCGTCCTCTTCCATATCCCGGTCTTTATTCTGGTCCTCTTCCCATCCTGGTCTTTATTCTGTTCCCCATCCTGGTCTTTATTCTGTTCCCCATCCTGGTCTTTATTCTGTTCCCCATCCTGGTCTTTATTCTGTTCACCATCCTGGTCTTTATTCTGGTCCTCTTCCCCATCTTGGTCTTTATTCTGTTCCCCATCCTGGTCTTTATTCTGGCCCTCTTCCCCATCCTGGTCTTTATTCTGGCCCTCTTCCCCATCCTGGTCTTTATTCTGGCCCTCTTCCCCATCCTGGTCTTTATTCTGGTCCTCTTCCCCATCCTGGTCTTTATTCTGGCCCTCTTCCCCATCCTGGTCTTTATTCTGACCCTCTTCCCCATCCCGGTCTTTATTCTAGCCCTCTTCCAAATCCTGGTCTTTATTCTGGCCCTCTTCCCCATCCTGGTCTTTATTCTGGCCCTCTTCCAAATCCTGGTCTTTATTCTGGCCCTCTTCCCCATCCTGGTCTTTATTCTGGTCCTCTTCCACATCCTGGTCCCCATTCCTGTCCACGTCGCTATCACGGTCTTGAGTGTTGTCCCAATGATGGCTGGTATCCTGATTCTGGTCCTGACTACTGACCCCATTCCGGTTTCTGTCCTGAACCTGAGATTGATCCCCATTCCGGTTCCTGTTTTCTGTCTGGTTCCGGTTCCGGTTCGGATCTCCATTCTGATCCTGGTTTTTAAAAAAAATGAAGGGAATGAAGAAGAGAAGGAATACGAAAAGGGCGGGAGTGTATGGAAAGAAAGATTGTAGAAGAAGGAGAATACAAGGAGAAGGAGGAGGAAGAAGAGGGGATGGGAGGGACCAGAGAGAAAGAGAGAGAGAGGGAGGGAGAGAGAGGGAGAGAGAGATGGGGGGAAGGAAAGAGAGAGGGGGAGGGAGGAAAAGATAGGGGGAGAGAGAGAGGGGAGAGAGAGAGGGGAGAGAGAGATAGGGGAGAGAGGGGGAGAGAGCGGGAGGGGAGAGAGAGGGGGGGAGGGAGGGAAGGAGAGAGGGAGAGGAAAAGAGAGAGAAAGGGAGAAGAAAAGAGAGAGAGATGGATAGAGACAGAGACAGACAGACAGACAGACAGACAGACAGAGCGGTGTACTCCTGATCTGATAGTCACTGAGGGCACGGGTTCCAGTCTCCACTGAGGTGTCTGTTTGAGGGGATTTTCCCCCTGGAGTTAACATTGGTACTGACTCCACTCCCCTGAAAGTCCTTCAGAGGAGACTATAAACCAAATTCCCATCTGCCAACGCAGGCAGAACATCTTGCACACACGTTAAAACCCTATCCACCTTTCGTAGAAGAGTAGGCCAGCTATGGCCGGTGGGACGGATGACACCAACATACCCAGCATGCATCCTGATACCTGGAGAAGGATGGGCTCCACAAGGTTCAACTTGCCCATGTCACACTGCCTCAAGAAGTTAGAGAAAGAAAGCTAATATCATAGGTATCAAGCTTTTTAATTTTTTTTTCCAGACCTACCTGTGAACCCTCCGTGGAGGAATTTTCGGCTGGGTCCATATTTGTCCTGAAGCACCGCCTGAAATTAGAAAAACAAACGGACAATGAGTTTTTAAAAAATCTAATTATATGTTTGATATCGTCACCCTTGCATAGAAATCATACAGACTTCCTACATCCCCGAAGTCGGAATGCAGCTACCTTCATGATGGGGAAAATACGGTCGCATACGCAAAATCTCACCATTGGTGAACTTTGGAGACCTTGCCGAGGAACGAAAAAAACCCCCAGACTTCCTATTTTTTGTGGTATTTTATTTACCATAATGAATTTTTAAATTGTAAATGTGTTGTTATAAAACAACAACAACAGAAAAACGAGTATATACTCGTCAGAAACCTCTGATCACCGCTACTTCTACCACTTCTACTGCCCTCCCCCCCCTACCCCTCCCTCTCCCCTCCCTTCCTCCCCCCCCCCCCCCCCCCAAATTCTAAGAAAAAAATCAACGTATCAGGGTTGAGGTAGGTGGCGGGAGGATTTCAGGGAGGGGAGGGGTGCTACTGGAAATCATTCGAGGATAATGGAATAAGCACTCATGTGCTTTTTTTCATCCATTCCCCGTGTGTATGCCGTTTTGTCAATTTTGTCATCCGTTCCCACCTGCATCGTTTCTGTGACAATTTATCCATGGTTGTTTTTTTCGCAGTGTACAGATATGCTTTAATACGTGAATCCCCTGATTTATCTGACGGTGAATGGGGATACAGCTGGAATTTTCTCACTTGACTTCCAACTGCTGACAGATTTTAAACAAAAAATCTTCTGGACTGTAATGAAGATTTCAAGTATTTGCTTTTTGATTTTGATGACTGAATATTTATTAGGGATGAAAGCTTTAAGTATGAAGCAAATCAGACAATAACAACAATAAAAACAACAGTAACAGCAGCAGCAACAAAAACAACAACTTGATTCATCGTTAAACTCCAAGCAACTCTGACTGTAAGAATGAGTTGAGTGCAAGTTCTTTGATTTGTCTGTGCAAGATACAGCGCTATATAAATTCCATTTATTATTATTATCATAACTCTGGCAAGTATCTATTATACTGCTATTGCTGCTATCACGTCTACTATAATTATCTGTCAAAGATAATCATGTCAGTTATAATTTCGAACGATTGCTCTACCCCCCACCCCCTCCTCCAAATTAGCACATTTTTTTGCGTACAAAATGATAATCTTTGACAGAAAAAATCTTCCATAGTAAAGAATCGAGAGACAAGTAGACTGGAGTGGAGTGTAGGGTAGGGAAGGGTAGGGAAGGGTAGAGTAAGATAGGGTAGGGTTGGGTAAGGTAGGGTAGTGTAGGGTAGGGAAGGATAGTGTAGTGTAGAGTACGGTAAGAGTAGTGTATGGTAGGATAAGGTAGTGTAGGGTAGGTAGGGTAGATAGTGGGGTAGAGTAGTTTAGTGTAGTGTATGGTAGTATAGTGTAGTGTAGAGTAGGGTAGGGTAGACAGTGTAGTGTAGGGTAAGGTAGTGTAGGGTAGTGTAGGTTGTTGTAGGTAGTGTAGTGTAGGTGTAGGTAGGGTAGTTAGGTAGGTAGTGTAGGGTAGGTAGTAGGGTAGGGTAGTGTGGAGGTAGGTAGGGTAGTGTAGGTGGTAGTGGTAGGTGTAGGGTATAGGGTAGGGTAGTGTAGTTAGTGGTAGGGTAGGGTAGGTAGTGTAGGTAGTTAGGGTAGGGTAGTGTAGGTAGGGTAGGTGTGTAGGGTAGGGTAGTGTAGTGTGAGGGTAGTGTAGTGTAGGGTAGGGTAGTGTAGTGTAGGGTAGGGTAGTGAGGTGTGTAGAGGTAGGGATGTAGTGGTAGGGTAGTGTAGGGTAGTGTAGGGTAGGGTAGTTAGTGTAGGGTTTGTAGGGTAGGTATGATGTAGTGTAGGGTAGGGTAGTGTAGGTAGTGTAGGGTAGGGTAGGAGGGTAGGGTAGTGTAGGGTAGGTAGGGTGTAGTGGTAGGTAGGTAGGTAGTGTAGGTGTAGGTAGGTAGGGTTAGTGTAGGTATGGGTAGTAGGGTAGGTAGGTAGGGTAGTGTAGGGTAAGGTAGTGTAGTAGGTGTAGGGTAGTGAGGGTAGTGTTGGTAGGAGGTAGGGTAGGGTAGTGTAGGTAGTGTAGGTAGGTAGGGTATGTGTAGGGTAGGTGGTAGGGTAGGGTAGTGTAGCGTAGTGTAGTAGGGTATTGTAGGATAGGTAGGGTAGTAGTAGGGTAGTGTAGGTGTAGGGTAGGGTTAGTAGTAGTTAGGGTAGTGTAATGTTAGGGTATGTAGTTAGCGTTAGGGTAGTGTAGGATAGGGTAGGGTAGTGTAGGGTAGTGTAGGAGGTGAGGGATAGTAGTGTAGGTAGGGTAGGGTAGAGGTAATGTAGGAGTTAGTGTAGGGGTATAGGGTTAGGTATGTGGGTAGGGTGGTAGTGTAGGGTTAGGATAGTAGGGTAGTGTAGGGTAGGGTAGTGTAAGCAGGTGTAGGGTAGTGTAGATGGGTAGGTAGTGTAAGTAGGGTAGGTAGGGTAGGGTAGGGTAGTGTAGGGTTAGGGTAGGGTAGTGTAGGGTAGGTGTAGTGTAGGCAGTGTAGGTAGTGTAGATAGGTGAGCAGGTAGTGTAATTAAGGATGGTAGGGGGGGGAGGGGTGTAGTGTAGTGTAGTTGGGCTAGGGTATTGAGTTTAGATGATCAGTAGGGTAATGTAGGGTGGTAGTGTAAGGGTAGTGTAGGTAGGCAATGAGGGTAGTGTAGGGTAGGGTAGTGTAATGAGGGTAGGGTGTGTAATGAGGGTAGTGTAGTGTAGGGTAGGGTGGGTAGTGCAATGAGGGTAGTGTAGGGTAAGGCAGGTTATTGCAGTGTAGTGTAGTGCAGTGTAATGCAGTGTAGTGTAGTGTAGATTAAAGTAAGGCAGGATAGTATAGTGTGCATCAGATGCTATCGATATATTCAAGAGGATGGGAAGGGGGGGGGGGGGTAGGGGGCTGGATGACCCTGTGTTTTGATCGTTGCACTCCTGATCTGACGGCCCGGGTTCTAGACGCCTCTTAGATGGGATTTTCCTCTGGAGTTAACTTCAGTATAGACTCCACTTCCCCGAAAAGTCCTTCGGATGAGACTATAAACCGAGTTCCCGTGTGCGAACGCACACCGTGTTGTTCACACGTTAAAAACCTCTTCTGCCTTTTCGGAGGAGTAGGCCAGAAGGGATGACAAAATTGTTTTAAAAAACAACGCATGCACTCTGGTGTCACGTTTGGATATCATCCCCGAAGTCGGAATGTGGCTAACGTTTTGGTGGGCAAAGGGTCGCGTACGCAAAATCTCACCGCTGGTGAACATCGAGACTCTAGCCGAGGAACGAACAAACCCCAAACAAACCAGGATTCTTTACTCCAACGTTTCTTAAACAAAGTAAAAAATAACAACGAACAAATCCCCCAACCAACCAACCAACCAAACAAAACAAAGCGAAACAGAGAGAGGTTAAGTTCCACGCCGAAGTGGGATGCGCTGGGCCTGACTTGTCAGGCGCTTAACGGCAGCGCGGACGCATTTTCGCGCATTTTCAACACAGTCGCTGTCTGAGCATTCGGCGAAGTAGAGGTTATTAAGTTCAGGGAGAGTGTCACAAGATTACTCACTGTGTGATCCAAGATTCTTCTTGTCACAGACAACGAATTCTTGGGTCTTTTATTTTTATTGTTGCCTCCGTCTAAGTGAAAAAAAGCTCATTCGTGTCAACTCGTCAAAACATCCCTTCACGGATTTTGACAA
>CM054166.1:3122068-3132068 GCA_028751875.1 Rapana venosa
AGGGAGTATCCGAAAAGAAAAATCTCCTTTGACACGTTAACCTTTGACCCTAATTTATGCTAATGACTGGACAGGACGTCCTGGTTTGCATAGCGGTGATGCCATTGGCTGCGTGCTAGGAAGCTGGAATAGGGGTTTTTAGGGGGTGGAGGTGGGAGGATGCGTAAAGGGGAATATGCCTGTGTCTATATTTGTCTCTCTGCAGTTTCTCTGTGCATGTCTTCTTCTTTAATTTAAAGTCTTTTCACATTACGTGATATTAGACAAAACTGTGTGTGTGTATGTCTGTTTATTTGTCTGTGTGTTTTGTTTGTTTGTCTGTTTGTCTGTACCCCCCTCTTTCTCCTTGTATGTGTGTGTGTATGTGTGTGTGTGTGTGTGTGTGTGTGTGTGTGTGTGTGTGTGTGTGTGTGTGTGTGTGTGTGTGTGTGTGTGTGTGTTGTGTTGTTGTGTACTTTGTCTCTGTCACTCTCTCTGTCTCTGTTTCTCTATTTTATTTATTTAGTTATTCATTCTTTTATTTCAAGGATAATGGAATAAACACTCACGTGCTTTTTAAATGCCAGTCCACCGTGTGTATGCAGTTTGGTAAATTTGTCATCCATTCCCACCGGCACACAATGGCCAACTCCTCCGAAAAGTGGAACGGGTTTTAACGTGGGGCGCAAGATGTTCAAAAGTGCGTTCGCATACGGGGCCTCGGTTTATAGTCTCATCCGAAGGACTTTTGGGGAGAGTGGAGTCTGCACTGATGTTTAGCTCCAGAGGAAAAATCCTCTTGAACGGGAATCGAACCCGGGTCAGCAGATGACGAGCCAATGCGCATCTCTCTAACCACCAGGCTATTCTGTCTCCCTCGTGTGTGTGTGTGTGTGTGCGTGCGTGCGTGCGCGCGCGTGCGTGCGTGCGTGCGTGCGTGCGTGCGTGCGTGCGTGCGTGCGTGCGTGCGTGCGTGCGTGCGTGCGTGCGTGTGTGTGTGTGTGTGTGTGTGCGTGCGTGACCTTAAAAAACCAACAAATCTAAGCAAAGAAACAAGCAAGCTAAAACAACCCCAAAAGGAAAGAAAGACAGACAGACAGACTGACAGACAGGCAGACAGAAAGAAAAGAAAAGATAGATAGACAGACAGAAAAACAGCTAAACTCTTGAGTCTAAGCTCTACAAACAGAAATAAGTTTAATGCTGCGCACTCGAAGTTTCCTAGCCAACACTGCAGGTGACTGTTTCTGTCGGGCCTGTGGTCTTTGGAATGGCATTATGAAACAAACTATACAATACCGTCCAAATACGTGAACTCGGGAAACCCGATGTGTGCACACACACACACATTCAATACAACACACACACAATTCAACACACAACACTACACACCCCACAGCACACACACCCAGCACACACACAGCACAGCACACACGCACACACAAACACACACACACACAGACAACACACACACAGACACACAGCACAGCACACAAACACACATCCCTCCCCCCCCCCCACACACACAACACTACACACACACAAAAACACACATCCCTCATCTCCCCCAAACACACACACTCATCCCCTCCTCCCCCCCCCCTCCCACACTCATCCCCTCCTCCCCCATCCCCCCCTTCCACACACACACAACACCAAACTAACCAACAACATTCTCATGACACATTAAATTTCAAGCCAGATTAATTTTGTTTTAAAAAAGAAAGCCTCCAACGTTTAATGCCCCAAATCTCTCCTGAATTCAGGTCCCCATTAAACTGAGTACGATGTATGGGCCCAAATTTCAATAAGAGCAGCACATAAAGCACATGGGATAAACACGTTGATATAGATGGAATAAAAGAAAGATGTGGGGTGTGTGTGTTTTGTGTTGTGTGTGTGTGTGTGTGTGTGTTTTGTGTGTGTGTGTGTGTGTTGTGTGTGTGTGTGTGTGTGTGTTTTGTGAGTGTGTGTGTGTATTTGTGTTTTGTGTGTGTGAGAGTGTGTGTGTGTATTTGTGTATGTGTATTTGTGTGTGTGTGTGTGAGTGTGTGTGTGTGTGTTTGTGTGTGTGAGTGAGTGAGTGAGTGAGAGAGAGTGAGTGTTTGATTGTTTTGTGTGTGAGTGAGTGTGTGAGTGAGGGGAATGGTGTGTGTGTGTATTGTGTGTGTGTTTTGTTGTGTGTTTAGTGAGTGAGTGAGTGAGTGAGAGAGAGAGAGTGTGTGTTTTGTGTGATTGTTTGATATGTGGGGTGAGTGTGTGAGTGAGTGAATGTGTGTGTGTTTGTGTGTGTGTGCGTGTTTGTGTGTGTGAGTGTTTGAGGGTGTGTTTGATTGTGTGTGTTTGAGAGTGTGTGTGTTGTGAGAAAGAGAGTGTGTGTGTGTGAGAAAGAGGTGTGTGTGTGTGAGTGTGTAGTAGTTCTTCAGTTTAACGTCCTTCCGCTAAATAGTGATATCAGACGAGAAAGTTTTAGTGTGGGGTGTGTGGGGTGTGTGTGTGTGTGTGTGTGTGTGTGTGTGTGTGTGTGTGTGTGTGTGTGTGTTTTGTGTGTGTGTGAGTGTGTGTGTGTGTGTGAGTGTGTGTTTTGTGTGTGTGTGTGCGCGGTGTGTGTAGGGGGAGGGGTATGCACATTAATCAATCGCAATAAACAACTATTATGAAAAAAGCATTAACAAAAATTCTGAAAAAACAACAAACAACAACAAAAAACAACCCCCCCAAAAAATCAAACAGCAAAAATACAAACTTTCCAATTCATATAACTTGAAGCTATCCTTATATTAGAAGAGTCTGAAAATGTATGTGTTTTTGTTTGTGTGAGTGAGTGAGTGAGTGAGTGAGTGAGTGAGTGTGTGTGTGTGTGTGTGTGTGTGTGTGTGTGTGTGTGTGTGTGTGTGTGTGTGTGTGTGTGTGTGTGTGTGTGTGTGTGTTGTGGTGAGTGCTTATTTATCTTTTTAATTTATTATATTTTGTTCTTTTATATCGAGAATGATGGATAGTGTTTGAGTGTGTGTGTGTGTTTATGAGTGAGTGAGTGTGTTGTGTGTGAGTGCGTGTGTGTGTGTGTTTGATTGTGTGTGTTGTGTGTGTGTTGTGTGTTGTATGTGAGTGTGTGGTGTGTGTGTGGCGTGGTATGCGTGTGTGTGTGTGTGTGTGTTGTGTGTGTGTTTGATGGTGTGTGTGTGTGTGTGTGTGTGTGTGTGTGTGTGTGTGTGTGTGTGTGTGTGTGTGTGTGTGTGTGTGTGTTGTGTGTGTGTGAGTGTGTGTGTGTTGTGTGTGTGTGTGTGAGTGTGTGTGCGTGTGTATGTGTGTGTGAGTCTGTATGTGTGTGTGTTGTGTGTTGGATGTGTGTGAGTGTGTGTGTGTGATGTGAGTGTGTGTGTGTGTAGTGTGGTGTGTGTGAGTGTGTGTGTGGTGTGTGTGTGTGTGGTGTGTGTGTGTGTGTGTGTGTGTGTGTGTGAGAGTGTGTGTGTGGTGTGTGCGTGTGTGTGTGTGTGTGTGTGTGGTGTGTGTGTGTGGAGTTTGTGTCTTGTGTGAGTTTGTGTGTATGTGTGTGTTTGATTGTGTGTGTGTTTGGTGGTTGAAAGTGGTGTTTTGTGTGTGTGATGTGGTGTTTTTGTTTAGTGGTGTCGGGGGTCTAAATGGGGTCTGTTATGTAAAAAATGTGTGTGTGTGGTGTGTGAGTTCTGTGTGATCGTGTGTGTTGTGTGTGTGTGTGTTGGTGTGTTGTGTGTGTGTGGTGTGTGGTGTTGTCCCCAGTGTGTGTAGGGAGGGTATGATTTAATAATAATGCATTAAAAATAGTTGTTTTGTGTGATCTGTGTGGTTGGGTGTGTTATTTGTATGTGGTGTTTGTGTGTGTTTGTTGTTGTTGTGTTGTGTCTTCAAAAATTTGTTCACTCTCAGTGAATTAACGAGAAAAAAAAAATATAAAACAAGGGGTGTATGATAATTGAGGTGGTTGTAGAGGCCCTACTGAAAAATGCGGGGGGAAAAATTTAGTCTAATCATGAAAAAAACCGTGCAAAGGAAAGATAAATAATAAAAAATTTTAAATAAAAAACAACACAGAAACAAAAACATAAAATGATTAACGTTAATAAAACTATAACAATTGTCTTTTGGATTATGCAGAGACCTTTTGCAATATAATTCAAATGCAAATTCTTTTTTATTGCCATATGTTCAAAGGGAAAGTTTTCAGAAAATTGGAGAAAAAACCCTTTCGTTTTTTCATTCAAATATTATTTGGTTTAGAAAATATTCTACCAAATAGACATTTTTTGTTTCTATGATTTGTGAAGCATTAGTTTTATTTATAAAACAAACTATTCATCTTTTGCTGTGGAGATATTTAACAACCTTAGAAGGTACGATCTTGCTTTATCAGTTTTGATGACAGAACTGTTTAGAAATCTCTCTTTTAGGTGATTACTTTTTCTTTTTGTCCTTTTTCCATTGATGGTTTTTCTAATAAGGGTAACTCTTGTATTGTTTAAGGGTACGTGCAATGTTGCTTTTTTTCCGTTCATGCTTTGCCCCCTCTTTTAGCAGCTTATCAGCCACTCCATTGGAAGAATCCCTGTGTAAAGGCACCAACGAAGTGACAATTTTGCCTTTAAGGTTAAAGGTTTCTTTTTGACTGATTAACTCTAATGCTTTTGTTGAAGTTTTCTTGTCCCAACAAGGTTTTAAAGCATTTTTAAGACCGTTTTAGAATCAACCAATAAGGATTTGAAATTTTACACATGGGCAAATCAGAACTTTAATTTCTTAAGCCATTATAACTGCTACTAATTCCCCCGGTAAAAATCAATGATTTTTCATTTTTAAAGATTTTGAGGTTAAAAAAAAAGCTAAACCCTTGTTTTTTGTTTTTCAGACGTGATCCATCTGTAAATTTGTTTTGAGAAAATACTTATGATAATGTGGATCGAACTCAGAAACCAAATGTTCAGATTCTCATTCTTTTTTGATTATTTTACCTCTATGTCGAAGTTGTTTATTATTCCCGATGGGAAAGGGGAAATGTTCTCTCGTTTGTCATTCTGGTTGGGTTTTTGACATAGAATTTTCCACTAGATGACACAATATGTTTTGGGTTAAATGGCATTAAGAAGATTATCTTTTGCTTTTTAGGAACTGTATTTCAAAATTTTACTTCTATTTCCCTCAGAAATGAAATTTTTCAGTTTTTTCTGTTTCTAAGAACATATTTTGCACATCCCCAGTTGCGGTAATCATCAAGGCAATGTCACTTCATTGTACGTTCCAGAGTGTCATTAGGAATTCAAGTGAAGCCTTAAGCTTGAGTCTACACCTTGTGCTTTTTATAGATTTGGAGCGCTGAAAGTTCTTGTCCGTTGATAATTTTCGAACGAACAAGGATGTAGCTAAACATTTTAGATTGAATTGTCTTTCCCCAGAACTGTTTTACTAATTTCTTCAGTAGGTTTATGCACTTTCTTGCTTTGTTATAAGTGCTCAATATGTGTATTCAAGTTAGCTTTGAATTTTAATAATAACCTAAGACTTTTATTTATTTTTGAAATTCAATTTTTCGCCCAAATTTCTTAAATCTTGGTGTTCCCGGAAATTACTGCCATTATTAAAAGCAAAACATGTTGTTTTTTCTTGGGCAAGAAAATCCATTTTCAATCATTATTTTTTCATTTTTTCAGCTGGCTTTGATATACCTTTTTATGTAATTAACGCTCTTTTTGGTGTATTAGTTCATGAAACCCTTCATCCCAGATATTTCACCCGAATATTTACTAGATGATATCCTTTGATAAATATCATGGGAGACATTGCAGAAAGAATTAATAGGATGGGACTATACATGAACTGGGGTAGTCCATATGATGCGATCTAACACTTGAATTGATTTGCAATTTTTACTTAATTTTTCTGTTGCTAAAAAACTTTTGATATAAAATACAAGTGCCCAGAAACACCCATATTCTTTTTTACCTAATAATTTTAGCATGCCAAACTTGGTCATATGCCCTTTCTATATCAAAAAAAGTTGCAAGAACTTTTCTTTTTGCAAACTGCATTTTTATTTGTGTTTATAGTTAACCCAAAATTTTCTATGGCGATTTATTTTTTTTAAAACCTATTGGCATTATTTCAGGATTAATTTATTTTTTTAGAATTATTCTTTTGCATTAACTTCCATTAGTGGTGTGAGAGGTGGTGTGTGTGTTGGTGTTGTGGGTTTTTTGTGTGTGTGTGTGTGTTTTGTTTGATGTGTGTGGTGTGTGTGTTTGTGTTGTGTGTGTGTTTGTTTTGTGTGAGTCTTTGTGGGTGTGTGGTGCTTGTGTGAGTCTGTTGGTTGTGTGTTTGGGTGTTTTGTGTGTGTTTGTGGTTTGTTTTTGTGTGTGTTGTGTGTGTGTGTGTGTTTTGGGGTTTTGTGTGTTTTTTTGTGTGGTTTTGGGGTGTGTGTGTGTTTGGGGTGTGTGTGTGGTGTGTGTGTGGGTGTGTGTGTGTGTGTGTTTGTGTGTGTGTGTGTGGTGTGTGTTGTTTGTGTGTGTGTGGTGTTGTGTGGGTGTGGTGTTGTGTGTGTGTTGGTGGTGGTTTGGGGTGGTGTGTGGTTTGTTGTTTGTTTGTTGTGGTGTGTGTGTGTGAGAAGTCCAAAAAGTGGGTTGCTGGTGCAGAGGGAGGGTCGTTCAGAGGCCAAAGTTAGGTTTGAGGTTCTTGTTTGGGGTTTTTGAGAAAAGGAAAAGGTGGGGGGGTGGTTAGGGGGGGGGGGGGGGGGGGGGGGGGGGGAGGGGGGGGGGGGGGGGGGGGGGGGGAGGGGAGGGGGGGCAGGGGGGTAGGGGGTTGTGGGGTGGTGTGGGGGGGGGGGGTAGGGTATGGGGTGTGGGGGGGTGTGTTGTGGTTTTGGTGGGTGTGTGGGTGTGTGGGGGTGTGTTTTGGGGGGGGGGGTTAGTTTGGATTGGGGTGGTTTTTCTTTGGTTTTTTTTTTTTTTTTGGGGTTGGTAGGGTATGGTTTTTAAGGGTGGTATAGGGGGGTTTGAGGGTTTGGGGGGGAGGGGGTTGACAGGGGGGGTTTGGGGGGGGGGGGTTTTGTTGGGAGGGTGGGGTGGGTGGGTGAGTGGTGTGTGGGGTGTGTGTGGTGGGTTTTGGGGGGGTGTGTGTGTGTGGGTTTGTTGGTGTGGTGTGTGTGTGTGTTTGTGTGGTGGTGGTGGTGTGGGTGTGGGGTGGGTGGTGTGTGGGGGGTTGTTTGTGTTTTTTGTTTTGTTGTGGGTTTGGGTTTTTTGGGGGGTGTGGTGTTGGCTTTTTTATGGTGGTTGGGTGGTTGTGTTTTGTGGAGTGTTGGGTTTGCGTTTTGGCGGGGTGTTAGTGTGGGTGGTGTTTGTGGTGGGGGGAGGCCCGGTTTTGTGTGTTTGTGGTTTTGTTTGGGTATTTTGTTTCCGGTTTTTTCTTAAATGTTTTTTTTTTAAATGGTTTAAAAAGTTTGTTGGGTTTGGGGGTGGGGTGAGTTTGGGGGTTTTTGTCTTTAGGACTTTCGGGGAAGTGGAGTATTGGTTTGTGTTAGGCTGGGGGAGTTGGGTTCCCAAAGTTTGGGGGAGTGGACCGTTGGGGTCGGGTTGGGGGGGGACATGGTTTGAATGCGGTAGCTGTTCCGCGGAGGGTGTTTGTTGGTTTTGGGTGTTTTTGCAAGATGCCCTGGGTTGGGGGTATTGACCAATGTGGGGGAGTGTTTAAGGCCATAAGTGCGATGGAAAAAAATGAGTTTATAATGCTGAGGAGCGATGTGGGTTAAAAAAATTTTTATATTAACAGTGAATTCGGTGTCTCTTGCGTGTTAAGGTTTGGGGGTGGTGGTGGGTGTTGTGGTGTGTGGTTGGTGTGTGCCCTGTGGTGCGGGGGGTGGGTGTGTGTGGTTGTGGGGGTTGCGTTGCGAGTGTGTGTGTAAAAGATTGGGGTTGTGGGGGGGGGTGGGTAGTGTGTTGGGGAGAGGAAGTTGGTGGTGGAAAAAAAATATTTGTGATTGTATTGTGTATGTTTGTGGTGGGTTTAAAAAGAGAGAGAGGAGAGTTGTGTTTTTGTGTGTGTGTGTGTGTGTGTGGTTGTGGTGTGGGTTTGTGGGTAGTGTGTGTGGTGAGGGGGTGTGTGTGTGTGTTTTGGTTCTTTTGGGGAGAGGGATGGGGTGTGTGTGTGTGTGTGGTGTGTGGGGGTGTGTGTGGTTTGTGTGTGTGTGGGTGTGTGTGTTTTGTGTGTTGGGGGGTAAAAAGATTGTTGTTGGTGAAAAGAAAAACAGAAGACAAAGAAGCAGGGGACGAAAAATTTTTATAAAAGAAGATTTTTTGTTTTTTTTTTTTTTTCCCCCCCCCCCCTTAAAAACCACCCTCTATTTTGGGGGCAAAAATTTTGGGTTAAACAAAGGGGGAGTTTAGGGGGAGAGAGAAGAGAGGGGGGTTTAAGAGGGGAGGGAGGGGTTTGGAGGAAGAAGAGGGGGGAAAAAGAAAAAGAAGAAGAATTTGGGGGAGAAGGAAAAAGAAAAAAGCGGGGGAGGAGCGTAACGGAAGAGCAGGTATTTAATCTGTAAATTTCACCCGCGCGAACTACTCCCCGCACCCCATCCCGCGACACACACACAACTTCCTTACTCTTCTTTCTTTGTCTACAAATAATCATAGAGCAGGAAAGAACAAGAGAAAGAAGTAAAAAGACAGAAGACAGACAGACAGACGGACACATAATTATACATACATACATACACACACATACATACACATACATACACACATACATCAGACAGACAGACAGACAGGCAGACATGCACACATACATCAACACACACATACATACATAACACATACATACATACATACATACACACAACATACATACATACATATACACACATACATACATACACACACATACATACATACATATACACACATACATACATACATACATACATACATACATACATACATACATACATACATACATACATACATACATACAAACATACATACATACAAACATACATACACACCATACATACATACACACACATACATCATATATACATACACAACACATAACACACACATACATACAACTACACACAACATACATCAACACACACATACATACATACACATACATACAACATACAAAACATACAGATAACACTCAAACAAATTACATACACACACACTACCACGCCCACACAACACATAATCAAAACCAAATAACACACAAACACACACACACACGGCACAACACACACAACACACACACACACACACACACACACACACACACACACACAACACACACATAACCCATTCTCAGATAAACAAATTACTATAAGAGATAACAAAACATTAAACACATCATATCACCCCAACAACTACTACCGCATCACCACCACACCACACCACAACATAACACACACACCATTATCACCACCACCTCACACACACACACCATTATCACCACCACACACACACTATTATCACCACCACCACTACCACCTCTCACACAACACACCATTATCAACACCACACCACCTCACTACACACACCATTATCATCACCACCACCACCACCCCTTCACACACACACATCATTATCACTACCACTACCCCCCCCCCCCACACACACAACACACCATTATCATCACCACCACTACCACCACCACCCCCCCCCCCACACACACCATTATCATCATCACCACCACCACCACCACCCCACACACAAACAAACACACACACACAAACACACACACCATTATCATCACCACCACCACCACAATCACCCCCCTCCCCCCCCCCTCTCTCTCTCTCACACACACACACACACCATTATCACCACCACCACTACCCCCACCACCCCACCCACCCACCCACAACACACACACACACACACACACACACAACACACACACACACACAACACACACACACACACACAGTCTTGTTAATGACTCAACTACGCTAAGCCCAGGCAGGCCAAGTCTCAAACACGGGCGTACCACACAAGGTTCGCTCTTATTG
>CM054166.1:3137068-3157068 GCA_028751875.1 Rapana venosa
ACATTTACATTTGTTAACATTATAATTGTTATTGGTTGTGTGAGTAAGAATGTGTTGAATGCAAGCGCTTCGATTTGTTTTTACAAGATATAGCGCTATCTAAAGTCCGTTTATTATTATTATTATTATTATTATTATTATTATTATTCACAATATGTTCTGTATCTAAGTTTGGGGGAGGGGAGATAGATAGATAGAGAGAGAGTGGCAATTACAATGATTCATCGCGTTAAGCTGCAAAGCCCATTTACAAAGAGATAGTGGAACAGGGATTAGGTAAAACACACACACACACACAAACCACTATTTGATAAATAATATAAACTAAGAAATCATGCCGAACCCACATGAACACCCACATGGCTTCCATACCACGGCATTAACAATAATTCGTTTTGCGTGTGAAACATTCCGCAGAACGATCTCTCTCTCTCTCTCTCTCTCTCCTCCTCTCTCTCTCTCTCTCTCTCTCTCTCTCTCCCTCCTCTTCTCTCTCTCTCTCTCTCTCCTCCCTCTCTCTCCTCTCTCTCTCTCCCTCTCTCTCTCCTCCCTCTCTCTCTTCTCTCTCCCCTCCTCTCTCTCTCTCTCTCTCCCTCCCTCCCTCTCCTCTCTCTCTCCCTCTCTCCTCTCTCTCCCCTCCTCTCTCTCTCCTCTCCCTCTCTCTCTCTTTTCTCTCCCTCCCTCTCCTCCTCTCTCTCTCTCCCTCCCTCTCTCTCCTCCCTCTCTCTCTCTCTCCCTCTCTCTCATCTCTCCTCTCTCTCTCCTCTCTCTCCTCCCTCTTCTCTCCCCTCTCTCTCCTCTCTCTCCCTCCCTCCTCTCTCTCTCTCTCTCTCTCTCCCTCCCCCCCTCTCTCTCTCCCTCCTCTCTCTCCCTCTCTCCCTCCTCTCGATCTCTCTCTCTCCTCTCTCCTCTCTCCCTCTCTCCCTCTCCCTTCTCTTTCTCCTCTGTCTCCTCTCTCTCTCCTCTCTCTCCTCTCTCCTCCTTCGTGTCTCTCTCCTGCTGTGTCTATCACAGGGATTTCACAACGTGAGGGTCTACCTCCCACAGTACGGCAGGGATTCACCACGTAACAGACACGACACATCTCTGAAACGATGTCCTTTCAATTCAGCTCTCTGGCTCTGTTCAGGCTGCATTGCTTCAAACGCCGAACGCTAAAGCCGAGTGGGTAAGACCGTTCGACTTCAATCCCACGCACCCCTGAAGTCCTGGGTTCGAATCTCTGCATCATCTGGTGAATTAAGGGTGGAGATTTTTACCATCTCCCAGGTCAACTTCAAGTGCAGACCTGCCAGTGCCCACACCCCCTTCGAGTGTACATAATTATACGCACGCAGAAGATCAGATATGCAGGTTAAAGATCCCGTCATTCGTGTCAGCGTTCGGCAGGTTACGGAAACACGAACATACATCCCCGAAGTCGGAATGCAGCTACCTCCATGGTGGGCGAAAACGATCGCATACGCAAAATCTCGCCAGTGGGCAACCTCGGAGCTCTAATCGAGGAACATGGAGAAAAAAATTGTAAAAAAATAAAATTTTAAATCTCGAAACGAGAAGGAGGGTGGCAGAACGGTCAAGACGTTCACCTGCCTAACAAGTATGCTGCGAGGTTCTGGGTTCCATTCCCAGCCTTGCCCTTTCTTCCCAGGTTGATAGGAAAAGTTGAACTGAATGTCAAGTCAGGGTCCTGGGATGGTACCTGTCTGTACTTGCCTGTCCTGTGTGCCTCAGCTTCTCAACAGAGAGAGGGGTGGGGGGAGAGATGGAGGGGGAGAGAGGGGGGATGGAGAGAGAGGGAGAGAGGGAGGAGGAAGGAAGGGAGAGAGAGGGAGGGAGAGAAATAGGGGGAGGGAGAGAGAGGGGGGGGAGGGAGGGGGAGAGGGAAAAGGGAGGGAGGGAGAGGGAGGGAGGGAGGGAGAGAGATGGAGGGAGAGAGGTAGAGAGGGAGGGAGGGAGGGAGAGGGATGGAGGGAGAGAGAGAGGGGAGAGAGAGCGGGGAGGGGGCACAGAGAGGGGGCACAGAGGGAAAGAGAGGGGGAGAGAGGGAGAGAGAGTGAGAGGGAGAGAGAGAGTGAGAGAGAGAGGGGGAGAGGGAGAGAGAAGGGGGCAGAGGGGAGGAGAGAGGATGGAGAGAGAGAGAGAGAGATGGAGATGGAGAGAGAGAGAGAGGACGACCAGAAGAGAACAGGAAGACCGACAGACAGCAGACACATGGACAGATACAGACATACAGAGAGGCAGGCAGACAGACAGACAGATACACACACACACATACACACACACGCGCGCGTCCAAATACAGACAGAAAGACAGGCAGGCAGGCACAAAAAACAAACAGGCACAGAGACAGACAGAAAGACAGGTAATTCTAGTTTTCTCACCAGCTACAAAAAATTCGAAATACGCTAACACCCCCCCCTCCCCCACTCCAGATAGATAATATATTTAAAAAACACAACAACACAGAAAAACAAACAGAACGTGCGTAACACACATTATGTCGTTTGTCTGTTATGTTTCAGATGCTTCTCGGGACTTAGAAAACGTGACTGGAATGGGAGCTACCAAGACATTCCCTTCACTTCACGTCATCCACACACAATGACAACTTGCTAAATCATTTTGGCAAGGATCCAAAAACGAAACAAAACAAAACCGAATATATCTCCATATATAAAGAGATTACAACAACAACAACAACAAACTCGACATGTCAACTGTAGCGCTCGCAATCATACTGAGGTTTTACAGCTCCGGTGTCGCATGACGCTTGAGTCAGTCAAGGCAGTGGTTTTCATTCTGCTACGAGTGTTTCTTTTCCACTTTCGGTGCCGAAAAAAGAATGAACAGGAAAAGTGAATGTGATGAGAAGAGAGCGAGAGAAGAGTAAGAAAAGAGAGAGAGAGAGAAGAGAGAGGAGGGAGAAGAGAGAGAGAGATCTTCCCACCCCATGCAAACTTGAAAATCATCAGTGAAATGTTTGTGACAAACTGGGCTTACCTTCAGAACAGCGTTGAGCTGATTGGTTAGTTGATTGCTGCTGTAACGCCCTCGCTGCATATAAGCCCCTTGAGATTCTGAGGAAAAAACGATAATAATTGTATAACGCTATATAATAAATGCGTATTCTATTCTGAAGACACAATACTGTTCTGAATAAAACAACCATACAGCATTCTGAAGAGGGCATATAACTAAATCATGTTACATTGAAGACAGAAAAAAAAAAAAAAATGGTGTAAAACTATCACGAACAAAGAACACTATAATTACGAACAAAAGAAACATACCAACAACACAACGAAAAAGAACACAACTGTAAACACTGTTACGAAAACGAACATAACTCTATACGTACTCCAACCTTCAACGTCTCACAGACAGAAAACAGAAACGACCACAGCTGATATCAACCAACCGTCAGGACCCACAACAACAAACATGGCGAACACTATAACCCCAGCTCCCTTCAAGACTCCCACCACCACCACCACCACCACCACCACCACAAACAGCGCCTTCTCAACCTACTCCACAGACGGAACCACCCTCTTCAACATCCACGACTACCTAGAGGCCAAAAACCAGGAGTTCGTGTCCACGCTGGCTCCAACCCTCTCCTACATGGCCGTCCTGGCCGTCTTTGGCCTAGCGGGCAACTCGGTGGTGTTCGCCGTGTATTACCGCAGGTTCAAACCCAGCGTGACGCGGACCTACATCCTGGCCATGAGCGTGGTGGACCTGCTGACCAACCTGCTGTCTCTGCCCGCCGACATCGTGGAGGTCCGCTTCCACAACACCTTCCAAGACCGGTGGCTGTGCAAAGGCATCCGCACCGTCAAGAGCTTCCTGGGCTTCCTGTCCGCCTTCATCCTGGTGGCCGTGGCCTTCGACCGCCAGCGAGCCATCTGCGGCAAGCAGACCGGCCCCATGACGGTCAAACGGACCCTGGTGGTCCTCGCCATCGTCTCCGCCTGCGCCTGGGCTTCACGCTGCCGTACAGCGTGGTGACGGGAAGCCGGACTCTGACGTACCCGGACAGCAACGTCACGGGGGTGGAGTGCTCCATCGACGACGTCTACTTCCAGTCCACCTTCCTCTTCGTCTACAACGTCGTCACGGGGCTGGTGCTCATCGTCTGCATCACCCTCATGCTGGGCTCCTACATCCGCATCGCCCGGCAGCTGTGGCTGCACAGGAAGAACACGGCCACCATCATGGGCATGGCCGCTGCCGCGCCCGCCAAGAAGCTGCCCAGCTCCGCCTCCACCAACACCTACTCCTTCGAGGACAGCTCTTCCTCGGAGAGGACCCACAGTTCTTCAGAGCGGAGCCAGCACTCCTTCAAGGCCGGCACCGACCCTGACCTCACCCTAGCCCCGAGGGCCAACCCCCCGGCCATCCAGGAAGAGCCTCTGGAAGCCTCCAGTGCAGAGTCGGCCCTGAACAGTGCAGAAAACCCGAGTTACGGAACCTGCCCTTGCACGAGCGACGATCATGTCGACACGGTCACCCCTCCTCCACCCAACCACGCAGACTCCAAACCCCAACACCCAGAACCCCCCGCAAACCAGCCACACCCAAGGGCCGCAACTCCCTCCGAGGCCCAAGTCCACACCTGCGGCAGAAAGCCGTCCGTCACCATCCAGTCCGACCTGTCCCGGTCCGCGTCACGCTCTGGCGCCGCCTGGTCACGCATCAGACGGACAGCCAGCGACGCCAGGTCCTTCGTGACGCGGAAGAAGTCGTCCACGACCAGCATCCGGAGCACGGTGAAGAAGATCCCCACGCGGACGACCTTCATGATGTTCGTGCTGACGTGGTCTTCGTCATCAACTACTTGCCCTACCTGCTCACCGTCTCCATCCGCTCTCGCATGGGCGACGAGTACGTGAAGGCGGGGATGGGCATGAACGGGTACCACGTGGGGCTGAGGTCCTACTTCCTCAACAGCGCCGTCAACCCCCTGGTGTACAGCTTCTGCTCCGCCAGGTTCAGGCAGGAGTGTCGGCGCCTGTTGCACTGCTCTGGGAAGCAGTGACGAAGGTGGGAGAGAGAGAGGGAGGAGGAGAGAGGGAGGGAGAGGGGGAGAGGGAGGGAGAGGGGAGAGGGGGAGGAGGAGAGAGGGGGAGGGTGGGAGAGAAGGGGTGGGAGAGGGAAGGAGGTATGGAGAGAGAGGAGAGAGAGGGAGAGGGAGAAAGAGAGAGGGGGAGAGACAGAGAGAGGAGGAGGAGACAGAGAGAGAGTGTGATATCTTCAGTTTAACGTCTATTCACATTTAGTGATTTTAGAGAGAGTGTGTGCATGTGTGTGTGTGTGTGTGTGTGTGTGTGTGTGTGTGTGTGTGTGTGTGTGTGTGTGTGTGTGTGTGTGTGTGTGTGTGTGTGTGTGTGTGTGTGTGTGTGTGTGTGTGTGCATGCTTGCGTGTGCGTGTTCGTGTGTGCGAAATTCGTTTGAAGTGCCATTTCTGTATGTATATATTGTTTTCGTTCCTCGGCTAGAGCTCCGAGGTTCACCAAACGCTGAGACTGTGCGTATGCGATCATTGATTGTTCAACCCCACCACTAAGGTAGCCGCAATCCGACTTCGGGGATGGTGTCTAAACACGACACCTGTGTGCATGCGTCTTTTAAAATGTGTCATCCGTTCCCAACAGCATCACATGACTTTACTATTCCCAAAAACGTTACAGGTTTGTGTCCTGTGTGGAAGATGTTCTGCGTGCGTTCGCACACGGGGCCTCGGTTTATAGTCTCACCCGAAGGACTTTTGGGGAGAGTGGAGTCGGCACTGATGTTAACTCCAGGGGGAAAATGAATTCCCTTGAACGGGTGTCTCGGTGGTGGCTCGAACCCGGGCCGTCAGATCACATGGTCAACGCTCTAACCACTAGGCTACCCCCCCCCTCCCCACACACACACACATCCCCCCGCAGTTTCTGTATAGATTTGCTCATTAATTTTATGCTAACTGCAGACATCTCTAAAATTTCTTTCAGACTGATGCCAAATAAATCAAAAGTGCCATATTTATGTACATATGTTCATTTTTCGCTTATGTCAGGCATAATTATTTAACATTTTTATGTACAGACATGAGTTTATTGTTGCTGTGGTTATTTTGTTGTTGGGTTGGGTTTTTTTTAAAGATCACATTGACTTTCATATGGTGTCTTAATTTTGCATTTTTGTGTGGGTTTTTTACACACACAAAATTTGTTTTTCAAACGTCGCCTTTTTCTGGCAAAAGTTTGATTTCTTTCTTCTTTTGTGGTGGAAATACTCATCAGTATTCTCTGTCTGTCTCTGTCCTGTCTGTCTGTCTGTCTGTCTGTCTTGTCTGTCTGTCTCTCTCTCTCTCCTCTTCTCTCTCTCTCTCCTCTCTCTCTCTCTCTCTCTCTCGTTTTTATTCATTTATTTATCTAAATTCTTTCATTTTTAGGATAATGCATAAGCACTCGTGTGGCTTTATTTCACATCCAGTCCCTGTGTGTACGCGGTTTTGTACATTTTGTCATCTGTTCCCACAGGTACACAATGGCCTACTTTTCCAAAAGATGGAACAAGTTTTAATGTGTGCGCAAGACGTTTTGAGTCAGCGAGTGAGTTAGTGAGTGTGTGTGTGTGTATGTGTGTGTGTGTGTGTGTGTGTGTGTGTGTGTGGAGTGCGTGCGCGCGCGAACGCTCGCGTATGCAATAGCTTTGGAGTAAGCAAAGCATTGAAGTGATTGTTGAAAGCCTACTTCAAAAAAGTCATATTTTTGTTTGTCCCAAAGAGTACAGACATGAATTTATTGAACAAAATGTAAATGCTTACAAATTTTTCTCGTTTTTGTGAGCTCTGTGTGTGTGTGTGTGTGTGTGTGTGTGTGTGTGTGTGTGTGTGTGTGTGTGTGTGTGTGTGTGTGTGTGTGTGTGTGTGTGTGTGTGGTGCGCGCGCGCGCGCGCGTGCGTGAGTGAGAGACGGGGGAGAGTGAGTGAGAGAGAGGGTGTGTGTGTATGTGTGTATGTGTGTGTGTGTGTGTATGTGTGTGTGTGTGTGTTGCAAGCAAAGAGTAATGTGTGTATCTCTCTCGGTTTGTTTATTTGATCAATAAATGAACGTGTTGAGTTTTATTCAATATATGATTTGAATATTATATGCACATTGTCACTTGATTAATGAATAAAAAAAAACCTTTTTTTTAAAGACATTTGATATAAACATGTTTGTTCATGCTCAAATCAGAAACATTTTTGATACCTTTTTATGCAAAATTTTTTGTGCATATATATTGGGTGTTTGTTTTTGATTAATGAGAAAAATGATGATGAATGAATGAATGAATGAATGAATGAATGACTATGAATCGGTACAGGTAACACACCTGCTAAGGGCGGGTTCAGTCCCCACTTAAACCTAGACTCTTCCCCCATCCGCCGCACCTTGAGTGGTGGTCTGGGTGCTAGTCTTTCGGGTGAGACAAGAAACCTAGGTCTCGCGTGCAGCACGCATTCAGCGCACGTAAAAGAATCCACAGCAGCAGGAGAGATGCCCTGATAGGGAAACAAGATTAAATACACATGCAGACAGGAAAAGAGAAACAAATTAATGGGTGACGCTGCTCTTGTGAAAACACACTCTCCCCAGGGAGAGCAGCCTGAATTTCACACAGAGAAATCTGTCGTGTTTTAAGATGTATATATTATAATACAGTAACAGTACAACACAACACAATACAATAGGTAGATTACATGTGCTATCTATGAGCTTCAATTGTGATTTTTTTTCCCATTCCAGATTTGAATGAGATTATCTTATCGACACTGGTTCAAGGCGGTTGAAATCATATAAACAGCCGAAAACAAATATTCACAAATCTGTGTGTGTGTGTGTGTGTGTGTGTGTGTGTGTGTGTGTGTGTGTGTGTGTGTGTGTGTGTGAGTGTGTGCGTGCGTGCGTGCGTGCGTGCGTGCGTACGTGTAAGTGTGCATGCGTTGTGTGTGTGTGGGGGGGGGGGGGTGTTCGCACGCGTGCGTATGCATACGTACGTGCTTGCATACGTGCAATCAATTGTACGTTATGATTCCCGGTGTTAATGCCTATCATTTTATGTATATATAAATATTTCCTGACTGCATGAACAAGTATTGTGTTTCCTAACCCGTTGAAGTTTTCTTCCTCTATGCAATATTTAACAAAATAAAGAAAAGAAGTTCACTAATAGCTAAACAAAAAACGAGTGAGGGATGGGTCTTTACCCGAGTTAACATTTTATTCTTATTTTCGGTTGTTGTAAGTGCAATGAAACATTGAACGTATCTGCTTC
Source organism: Rapana venosa (assembly GCA_028751875.1). Lineage (NCBI taxonomy): Eukaryota > Metazoa > Mollusca > Gastropoda > Neogastropoda > Muricidae > Rapana > Rapana venosa. Next base: position 3,145,381 of record CM054166.1, read on the forward strand.
ATTCAATAGTGCATGCTTATATCTTGTCTGGTTTTCAAAACTGCATGAAAAAGTATTTACGCTGTGGGTTTTTTACTTTATGATTGTATCATATAAGTTTTGCAGTTTCTTTTTTTGTTTTGTTTTCTTATTGAGAAATGTTGAATGTGATACAACTGTTGTTTAATCGTTTGTTCTTTGTTTTATAAAACATGCTTCGATTACATCTTTTATCTTTCATCTTCAGGGACTGGTCTATTACTTGAGAGAGACAGAGAGAGAGAAGAAGAGAGAGAGAGAGAGAGAGAGAGGGGGGGGGAGGGAAGAGGGGGAGCGGGGTGGGGGAGAGAGAAAGAAATCGAACTCGAACTCGAATATTTTAATGAGGATAAATGGATAAGCCAGGGGCTTCTTTACACCTGGCCCTCATGAAAAAAGGAAACCAACAGGCAAACATACATGAAGAAATGCATAACATATACACAATGAAGCTGACAATAAACTTCATCACTGAGTTATACATGCAATCAACTACTCACATTATCAGTCAATGATATGATGAACCAACCAATCAATACAAATTGACTAATTACATATCTATACCCATCAAATTTTCTCTCATACATAGGGAACATTCACACTATTGCCATCCACACTCGCACAGTCATGCATTTCAACAACCAAACGAACCAATCAGCACAACTTTTTAAAAGTCAGAGACAAAAATGGAAGCGACTGATTTTACATCAGCTATTGCAATGAAAGTAAATGCTCTTACAACTCTCTTTCCACAGTCACCAGTTTATGAACGCAACACAAACGCGCGCGCGCGCGCGCACACACACACACACACACACACACAACACACACACACACACACACACACAACACACAACTACATCAAACAAACTCACACATGCACACGAATCAAAATCAATACCCATACAAATAAATAAAAATTATATCATCCAACATGACATTATGCCTCACAAGTCCAAACCATACTACTGTAACAAAACAAAACACAGGCGCAATATTACTGACAAACCTACATACAGACATGAATGAATAGTAAACTAGACAAAAACCATTTCACAAAAATGATCGAAATCCGTAATTAAAGATCAAGGCAAGAAAAAGTGGCTTCCCCCAAAACATATTAACATAGATTGGCAAGTAACAAACACACGACTATAGAGATAAACCCTACCAAATATCATCTCTTAAAGATCTCCTACTGTATTCAAACAAGAGAAAGAGAGAGAGAGAGAGAGAGAGAGAGAGAGAGAGAGAGAGAGAGAGAGAAGAGAGAGAGAGAGAGAGAGAGAGAGAGAGAGAGAGAGAGAGACTTTTGCACAAAATCTTCAAAATGCTTGTGCAATCTGTATCCAAACACACACACACACACACACACACACATTCACACGCGCGTACGCACACACAGTCGCACGCACACACAGTCACGACACACACACACACACACCACACACACACGTGCGCGGGCGAGAGGGAACAAGGAAAATTTTGTCTCGAATGTTTTTAGCTGCAAATCATTCACAAAGGTATGCTGGGGAAACTTTGCTCATAATTTTATACATTAAAATGCCGTTATCATAACATTTCATAGCAAAAGGAAGAATATTGAGCTCTTTGTAATGATATATTTGAAGGGAAGATCTGAGGAGGATTAACTTAGTAGCCAACGTCTGTCTCCACTATCGAAAGGTTTCAGGCCAGTCTTACAGGCCAGATACAAGCATGTGGAAGCATAGTCAATGTCAGGTTGAATATTACGCATAAAAAATAATTTTCTATTATGCTGATCAAGAAAATGCTTAATTCTATTGAGTTGAAATACTTTTATGACTATTTTCTTGGACAGAGTATAGACATGACTTGACCATGATAGGTTATTACCAATGCTAAGCCCAAGCAGTCTATGTGTATTTACTTCTTGTAGGATATTATTACGAACTTTTAATACATTCAAGTCACATAAGTAAGCTTTACTATTTTGACGTTTCTGACGTGTTGTCACTAACATGAACTTAGGTTTGCTTGGATGTAAGGCCATGTGATTATAATCTGTTCACGTCAAAAGTTGATTAATATCTTTTTGTAGATCTTTGTATACTGATTTCATATCTTTGCCTGCACTGTACAATGTTGTGTCGTCAGCAAAAAGTTCACAACAAGAAGACAGACACAAAGGAGGATCATTGATATGAATTGTAAAAAGTGTTGGGCCTAAAACAGATCCCTAGGGAACACCATATCTAATAGGCATTAATGAAGATAATACAGAGTCTTGGAGAACTGCTTGTCTTCTGTAGGTTAGGAAAGAGGTTAGTTGTTTAAGCACTTTGGGGGCTATGCCATAGATGGTAAGTTTCCTTAAGAGAAGACAGTGATCAATGGTGTCAAAAGCTTTGGCAAAATCCACAAAGACTATTCCTGTTAAAAGATCATTGTTCATAACTAAGTGCCACTGTTCAAAAAGGTTATTGAGCGCCGTATGGCATGAACAATTTTCTCTAAATCCACTCTGATTAGGGTGGAACAAGTTATTGAATGTAAAGTGTGAAAGAACTGAGATGGGGGGGTTTTCCAGAGGTTTGGACAAGGTAGACAGAATAGATATATAGGCCTGTAGTTAGAAAGGGTCGTTCGAATCACCAGATTTCAAGACTGGGATTACTTTACCATCTTTAAATCATTTGGGGAAAAGAACATTTTTCAATGAGAGTGACACACAGACCGACAGACAGACAGACAGACAGACAGACACACACACACACAGAGCACGCAGAAACTTCCTGATTGACGACACAGCACAGTGACATCTAACCCCTTTCTTCCTAAAGCTAAGGGGACACTGGTGACAGGGGTAACAGTCGGACATCCTCCACTGCTTTGTTTCGTGTTCCGCTCTTTGTCTGTGGAACCCTTCGCTCTCTCTTCCATTTTCCTCATTCTGTTTGCCTGTCTGTCTGTCTGTCTGTCTTGTCTGTCTTGTCTGTCTTGCCTGTCTGTCTGTCTTGTCTGTCTTGCCTGCCTGCCTGCCTGCCTGCCTGCCTGCCTGCCTTGTCTGTCTGTCTTGTCTGTCTGTCTGTCTGTCTGTCTGTCTCTCTCTCTCTCTCTCTCTCTCTCTCTTCGACGTCCTCTCTCTCTCTGTGATTTGTTGTGTGTGTGTGTGTGTGTGTGTGTGCTGTGTGCTGGTGTGTGTGTGCTGTGTGGTTGTGTGTGCGTGTGCGCGCGCGCGCGCGCTCTCGCTCTCTCTCTCTCACTGTACTTTTTAATACTTCAAGTGAAAGTCTGGTTCGGTGTCTTGCATTTCATTACATTATTGTCTTGTATGGAATTACATTAAATTGTAATGTGCTGTACTGCACTGCACTGCACTACATTGCACTTTGTTGTAATGCAGTGTGTTGTGCTGTATTACATCCTATTTTCTTTTTTCACCACGCCCATAGTATTGTGTAAATGCTGCTTATACCCACAGGCCCTAGGCATCCCCACAGATGTACTATCAGTACCGACTGTCATCACGATTAACCAAACCCACACACACATACCATCACAGGTAAAATGCACACTCAAAAACCGGAAGAAAAAAATGGGTGGAGCTGCACTTGTGGCGACACACACCATCACACACATCTCTCTCTCTCTCTCTCTCTCTCTCTCTCTCTCTCTCTCTCCTCTCTCTCTCTCTCTCTCACTCTCTCTCTCTCTCTCTCTCATCAACCTTGGAAGTGTAGACCAAATTTCGCGCAGGAACTTTTTTCTTGCTGCTTTCAACATGTATGCTTTATACTCAGACATCACAATCATTGTTGCCATGGGCTCTTTAACCTAGCGTACGTGGCACTCGCAACCTCACACTATTATCCATCCGAAACACTAGTACCCAGACCACCTTTTCGTTTTGGCTGCCTCGCCTTCTACTATTGTTCCCACGCCGCTCATTTCAATCTCTACCCTAGCCATACCCAGATTCGTTATGTCTCATCCTCAGGGTCGGAAGTCCACAGGGAGCCTAACAAATGTCAAGTCACCCCAGGGCCACCAGCCAGAGGAGCCCTGCACTGCTGCTGGGTCAGTTTGATGGTGTGTAGTGGCGCCTGTTCTGAGCTTGCATACTCAGGACACCACTTACTCAGACCCTACAGACGACAGTGATAGCTCAGCCGCCGAGCGTGCTTCCGCAAACCACCGAGCGCGGACATGAATGACGGGATCTTTAATGCGCATAATTATTTGATTTGTTTTGCATGCGTGCCTGCACGAAGACACTAGAGCAGTGAGTGAGGGACACACGCACAGCAGCAGCAGCAGCAGCAGCAGCAGCAGCAGCAGCAGCGATATCGGTGACTTAGCTGGATGAGCATGGACGTACATGATTCGTGACAGGCAGCATATGTATGCATAGGGACACACGTTCCTATTCATGCGCGCATGCAATCACGCACGCACCCACGTACGCACGCAAATGTGCGCGTGCGCGCATACACACACGCGCATGCATATACGCACGCACGCACGCACACACGGAGGATGAGGGCAGGATGAAAAAGTTATCTAAGTTTAATCTTTTACCTTCAATAAAAATTATTTTGACTTGACTTCACACACACACACACACACGCGCGCGCGCGCGCGCGCGCAATAATTATTCAAAGCAAAAACTACAAGGGTACACCAATGAAGAACAACCGCTGTACATTGCAAAAACCAGCCAGCAAGTCTTGTAGACAGAAAATAGGAAAGAAAAGAAAAGACAGAAAGCAAGCAGAGAAAGAAAGAACGACAGAAGAAAGAAAACAGAGATGAAAAAGAAAAGAAAGAACGACAGAAAGAAAGAACGACAGAAAGAAAGAACGACAGAAAGAAAGAACGAAAGAAAGAAAGAAAGAAAGAAAAGAAAGAAAGAAAGAAGAAAGAAAGAAAGAAAGAAAGAAAGAAAGAAAAGAAAAGAAAGAAGAAAGAAAGAAAAGAAAGAACGAACGAAAGAAAGAAAGAAAGAAAGAAAGAAAGAAGAAAGAAAGAAAAAAGAGAAAGAAGAAAAGAAAGAACGAAAAAAGAATGAAAGAAAAAGAAGAAGAAAGAAAGAAAAAGAATGAAAAAGAAAAGAAGAAAGAAAAAAAGAAGAAAGAAAGAAAGAAGAAGAAAAGACAGAAAAAAAAGAAGAAGAAAGAAGAAGAAAGGAAAAAAAGAAAGAAAGAAAGAAAAGAAAGAAAAGAAAGAAGAAAAGAAACGAAAAAAACAGAAAAAGAAAGAAAGAAAGGAAAGGAAAATAAGAAAAGAAAAGAAAGAAAATAACAGAAAAGAAGAGAAAGAAAGAAGAAAAAAGAAAGAAAGAAAAGAAAAGAAAAAAGGAAGAAAGACAAGAAGAAAAGAAAAGAAAAGAAGAAGAAATAAATAAATAAACAAACAAACAAACAAAGAAAAAGCCCATTTCTTTCTCACATCATTTTAATATCCATTCATTACAATATGATTTAAATACAAAGCAAAGAGGATTTCCTTTTTTCCAAGAAAAAGATAGTATTCAGTTTAAAAGGTCCGTTTTTTCAAAAACTTTCCCACTGTCGACTAGCAAAGTAATTTCAGCAACTGATACATTGCAACATGCTGCTAAGAATCACGTATAACTGGAGTAGGTCTATACGAGTTTCGTAAGTTAGATGCACAGAAATCTATTGTATCAAGAGAAGTAAATTGGGGTGACATCATTCAGACTGAGGAGTTGACAAGAGTGCTCCAATATTCTCGGAAATCCTTTGGGAAAATCCAAAATGTGTCTGCCAACAAAAACCGTTACTGCACACCAGGCGCCATGGCGCAGTGGTTAGCGCCTTGGGTTACGGACTGGAAGGTCGCGGGTTCGATTCCCATAAGAGTCATAGGGCTTTTTCGGACTCCGGCCGGCTCCTACCCAGAGTGAGTGTGCTGTGGGCTCAGTGGGAAGACTGGGACCACACAGTCGAGCTTCATCCACTTAGCGGATTGCGAGTTTGAGAGTGTTGCTCAAATTACCTGACCAACAGTGCAGATGTCTGTATCTCTCGGGCCCAGTTGACGCCGGGATATATTAATATGATAGTAAGCGTAGAGTACAACCCTGTCAAGTAATCTCAAAGCATGTGAACTTCCACAGCAGCATCATTACGTCATCCTCATTGTCACTGATCATCATGCAATTTAAAAATAATTTTAAAAAAGCCTCTGATTCGGTGGTCCCCGGCTGTTCTGGTCTCATGGTGACCTCAGATTCGGTTTGCCCATACACTTCTATGCCTGTGGTGAGTTTGTGTCAAAGCTTTTGGGGTTGAGGGATCGCGGGGGACGGTCGTTGGAGGGTGGTTGCCACCTCGGGTGGGCAACTCACTCAGTCTGGCTCCGCGACTGAGCTAATACTGTCGTTAGTAGGGGGCTTAGTAGGTGGTGTCCTGCGTATGTTAGCTAAGAACAGGCACCACTGAACACCACCAAAGTGACCCAGCAGCAGTGCAGGGCCCTTCTGGCTGGTGGCCTCCCGGCGGCCTGATGTTGATGGGCTCCCTGTGGACTTCCGACCCTGAGGATGAGACATAACAAATCTGGGTGTGGCTGTGGCGGGGAGATTGGAATGAGTGCGTGGGAACAGCAGGACGGGGGACGTCACAGAAGATGAGGCAGCAAAACACAAAAAAACAAAAACAAAAACCGTTACTGTGCATCCTGATGATGGATGTCCCCTTGATAACGGTTGAGACTGGATTGTTCATTCAGGCCGACTTGGATGCGCCGGGCCTGACCTGTCAGGTGCATAACGGCAGCGCGACGCATTTTCGCTCATATATGACAGACAACACTAGTTGCTGTCTGAGCGTTCGACGACGACGAAGAAGAAGAAAAAGACTGCTAATTAAAGAACGTAAAGAAAGTCACAGATTATTTATTTATCTATTTATTTTATTCTTTTATTTCGAGGATAACGGAATAAGCATTCATGAGCTTTTTCCCCCATCCACATTAACAAAAGTCAGTAATAAACCTGAGGATTGGCCCCGCTTTAGATAATTTAGGAGCTACTGTAATGTTAACAGAAAAACAAGAGAATGGCAGAATAGTATTCAAACCTAGAACATAAGGTCACAGACGCTACACAATTTGGGAATAAAGAATGGTGGAAATTTGTTGCGTCATTTCTCAGAAGAACGGTGTGGATTCAAATAGCTGTCTGTCACCCCCCCCCCCCCCCCCCCCCCCCCCCATTTTAGGATATCGGAGTTATACAAATAAATACACACGCAAAAAAGAAGAGACCAGCCGCCATGGCGCAGTGGTTAGCGCCTTGGGTTATGGACTGGAAGGTCGCAGGTTCGATTCCCATAAGAGTCATAGGGATTTTTCGGGCTCCGGCCTGCTCCTACCCAGAGTGAGTGTGCTGTGGGCTCAGTGGGAAGACTGGGACCACACAGTCGAGCTTCATCCACTTAACGGATGCGAGTTTGAGTGTTGCTCAAATTACCTGACCAACACTGCAGGTGTCTGTATCTCTCGGGCCCAGTTGACGCCGGGATATATTAATATGATAGTAAGCGCAGAGTACAACCCTGTCAAGTAGTCTCAAAGCATATGCACTTCCACAGCAACATCAATACGTCATCCTCATTGTCATTGATCATCATGCAATAAAAAATAATTGCCTCTGATTCGGTGGTCCCGGTTGCTCTGGTCTCATGGTGACCTCAGATTCGGTTTAGGTGGTGTCCTGCGTATGTTAGCTCAGAACAGGCACCACTGAACAACACCAAAGTGACCCAGCAGCAGTGCAGGGCCTCTCTGGCTGGTGGCCCCATGGCGGCCTGATAGTGAAGGGATCCCTGTGGACTTCCGACCCTGAGGATGAGACATAACGAGTCTGGGTATGGCTCTGGCGGGGAGATTGGAATGAGCGGCGTGGGAACAGCAGGGCGGGGGACATCACGGAAGATGAGGCAGCAATTTTTTTTTAAAGACAAAAGAAGATAGGTACTCTTCATTTCCCAATCTGCTTTGGAAAATGAAGATGATGACTTGCACTGCCAGATATACGCACATTCAATAAAGAGCTTTAAGGAAATCTTGTTGTCTGGTGTGGAAGTTCAAGAGATATCATCCTCAGCTTGAATATTTATAAAACAATACAGCAGTAGGACCTGATCAAATTCATTATACATTGTTAATTTCGGGTAATTTTGAAGCCCTTGACTGCTCTACTTCAACAGAAGTCTGTATGGAACCCAAATCTGTGGCCTTGATCCTTGACCCCAACACATATTGGTACCGGTACATTTCTTCAGAGAAAACTGTTTTCCGAGAGATGATGCACACACATGCAGAGAAACACTGGAAGACAGAGGTAAAGTGTCCGAATTTTTGCACGGAGTTGTTGCCTTTTGCTTTGAACTGCTTGTGTTTTCTGTCGGTTTGTCTGCCTCTGTCCCTGTCTCTTTTTCTCTCTGTCTCTCAGGGGCTCTGTTTCCCTCTCACTCCATCTCCCACCCCTCCCTCTTGCTCTCTGCATCACTCTCTCTCTCTCTCTCTCTCTCTCTCTCTCTCTCCCCTCTCTCTCTCTCTCTCTCTCTCTCTCTCTCTCTCTCTCTCTCTCTCTCTCTCTCTCTCTCTGTTTCTAAACCTGTCTTTTTCGATCTGTCTATCCCTCCCCCCTCTCCCATCTCTCTCTCTCTCTCTCTCTCTCCAGGCTCTCCCGTCCCTTTCTCCTCCCATCTCTTTCCCATCCCTCTCCCTCTCACCTTTCTTCCCCACTCTCTCTCTCCTTTCTCACCCCCCCCCTCTCTCTCCCCTCTCACACTCACACCATCCATCCCCTGTCTCTCTATGTTTCTGTCTCTCAGGGTCTCTGTTTCCCTCTCACTCCCTCTCTCTTGATCTCTCTCTCTCTCTCTCTCTCTCTCTCTCTCTCTCTCTCTCTCTCCTCCCCCTCTCTCTCCCACCCCCTCTCTCTCTCATCTCCACACCCCTTCTATCTCTCTCACCCTCTCTCCCACCCACACCCACCCACACCCACCCACCCTCCCCACTCTCTCCCTCTCTCTCTCTCTCTCTCTCTCTCCTCTCTCTCTCTCTCTCTCTCTCTCTCCAGGATCTCCCTTCCCTTTCTCTTCCCATCTCTTTCCCATCCCCCTCCCTCTCACCTTTCTTCTCCACTTCTCTCTCTCTCTCTCTCCTCTCTCTCTCTCTCTCTCTCTCTCACACACACACACACACACCACACACACACCATCCATCCCCTGTCTCTCTATGTCTCTGTCTCTCAGGGTCTCTGTTTCCCTCTCACTCCCTCTCTCTTGATCTCTCTCTCCCACCCCACCCCCCTCTCTCTCTCATCTCCTCACCCCTTCTCTCTCTCCCACCCACACCCATCCCCCCACCCCCCCTCTCTCTCCCCCACCCACACCCCTTCTCTCTCACCCTCTCTCTCACCCACCCCACTCTCTCCCTCTCTCTCTCCAGGCTCTCCCACCCTACCCTCCCTTTCTCTTCCCATCTCTTTCCCATCCCCCCTCCCTCTCAACTTTCTTCCCCACTCTCTCACCACCCATCCCCTGTCTCTCTATGTTTCTGTCTCTCAGGGTCTCTGTTTCCCTCTCACTCCCTCTCTCTTGATCTCTCTCTCTCCTCCTACCCCCCTCTCTCTCCCACCCCACCCCTCTCTCATCTCCACACCCCTTCTACTCTCTCACCCTCTCTCTCACCCACACCCACCCACACACACCTCTCTCTCTCTCTCTCATCCCCCCTCTCTCTCCCACCCCATCCCTCTCTCTCATCTCCACACCCTTTCTTTTCTCTCTCCACCCCTCTCTCTCCCAACCACACCCACCCACCCACTCCTCTCTCTCTCTCATCTCCACACCCCTTCCTCTCTCTCACCCTATATCTCCCACCACACCCACACCCACCCACCCCACCTCTCTCTCTCTCTCTCTTCTCTCTCTCTCTCACTCCACACCTCTCTCTCTCCCCTACTCTCCACCACACCACCCACCCACTCCCTCTCTCTCTCTCACACCCCTTCTCTCCCCCACTCCACACCCACCCACCCACCCTCTCTCTCTCTCTCCCCCCCCCACCCCCCCCATCCCACTCCTCTCCCCCCCACCCACACTCTCCCCCCACACCACTCCCCACATCTTCTCTCTCCCTAACGTCTCTTCCCACGGCAGTGCAGCAGGCGCCGACACTCCTGCCTGAACCTGGCGGAGCAGAAGCTGTACACCAGGGGGTTGACGGCGCTGTTGAGGAAGTAGGACCTCAGCCCCACGTGGTACCCGTTCACGCCCAGCGCGGCCAGCAAGCTCTCCATCCCTGTCCGAGACCGCAGCGACACCAGCAGCAGGTAGGGCAGGTAGTTGACGATGAACACCACCGTCAGCACGAACATCATGAAGGTCGTGCGCGTGGGGATCTTCTTCACCGACCCCCGCGCTCGGCTGACCGACTTTTTCCGCGTGACGGCCGCCGTCTTGGCGTCGCTGGCCGTGCGCCGGATACGGGAGAGCACCGACCCCTGCCCGGGCTGCTTGGCGGCAGAGTTGAGGCCCTTCAGTCTGCTGTCTGAGCACGACTGCTGCAAGAAACCTGCGGTGGTGGTTCCTGAGTCCGGGGCCAGAGTTGCGGTTCTTGAGTCCGGGGCCAGAGTTGCGGTTCTTGAATCCGGGGCCAGAGTTGCGGTTCTTGAGTCTGGGGCCAGAGTTGTGGTTCCTGAGTCCGGGGTGAGAGTTGTGGTTCCTGAATCTGCGGTGAGAGTGGCAGTTCTTGGGTTGGTGCCGTTTCCGTTCAGCATGTCAGACGTGCTGCCCTGCTCGAAGCTCGGGTTCGTGCTCGCGGGGTGCGGGTCTTCGGCCTGGGCTGCTTGGTGGTGTAGTCCTCCAAAGCCAGGGCCGCGTGGGAACTTGAGGTGGTGAGGATGTTGTGCTGGAAGTGGCCGCCCGTCTGACCCGAGGAGTCGCTCAGGTCCGAGTCCTCCCCCTTCCCTTTAGCGTCGGTGGAGAGCTGGACCCCGTCCGCGCACGTTTCCTCGTCGATGTAGGTGTGGGTGACGTGCACAGTGCCCGCGCCGCTGTCCCCCAAGGCTCGCCCAGTGACGGAGGTGTTCTTCTTGTGGAGCCACAGCTGCCTGGCGATCCGCACGTACGACACGACCATGAGCACCATGCACACCACGAACACCAGCCCCGTGATGAGGTTGTAGACGAAGTGGAAGCGGGAGCGGACGTGGGCGTCGTCGATGGAACAGCGACACCCGGTGATGTTGGAGTCCGGGTACCTCACCGTTTGCCGGCCCGTCAGGACCGAGTACGGGGAGGTGATGGTCATCGCCAGGACCCCGCTGAAGGCCAGGACCATGAAGATGGTTCTGATCCTCGTGGGCTTGGAGCGGGGGTTGCAGATGGTCTGGTGACGGTCTAGCGCCACGGCCACCAGCACGCACGCGGACAGGAAGCCCAGGAAGCTCTTGACGGTGCGGATGCCTTTGCACAGCCACCGGTCTTGGAAGGTGTTGTGGAAGCGGACCTCCACGATGTCGGCGGGCAGAGACAGCACGTTGGTCAGCAGGTCCACCACGCTCATGGCCAGGATGTAGGTCCGCGTCACGCTGGGTTTGAACCTGCGGTAATACACGGCGAACACCACCGAGTTGCCCGCCAGGCC
>CM054166.1:3159568-3172068 GCA_028751875.1 Rapana venosa
TATTATTATTATTATTATCATTATCATCATTATTATTATTGTACTATACTGTACTGTACTGCGCTGTACTGTGTTGTACTGTCCTGTACTGTATTGTACTGTGCTGTACTGTATTGTACTGTAATGCATTGTACTGTGCTGCATTGTACTGTGTTGTATTGTACGGTGCTCCACTGTATTGTACTGTCTTGTACTGTGTTGTATCGTACTGTACTTACTGTATTGTACTGTGCTGTACCGTACTGTGCTGTTTTGTACTGTACTGTGCTGTACTGTATTGTACTAGACTGTATTGTAATGTGCTAGACTGTGCTTTACTGTGCGATACTGTGTTGTACTGTGCTGTGTTGCACTGTGCTGTCCTGTATTGTACTGTGCTGCACTGTGTTGTGCTAGACTGTATTGTATTGTACTGTGCTGTAATGTATTGCACTGTGCTGTGCTGTATTGTACTGTGCTAAAATGTATTGTACTATGATGTACTGTATTGTACTGTGCTGTACTGTGTTGTGCTAGACTGTATAGTACTGTATTGTACTATGCTGTACTGTGTTGTGCTGTACTGTATTGTACTGTGCTGTACTGCATTGTACTGTGCTGCACTGTGTTGTGGTAGACTGTATTGTACTGTGCTATACTGTATTGTACTATGCTGTACTGTATTGTACTGTGCTATACTGTGTTGTACTGTGCTATACTGTATTGTACTGTGCTATACTGTATTGTACTATGCTGTACTGTATTGTGCTAGACTGTATTGTACTGTGCTGTATTGTACTGTGTTGTACTGTACTGCGTTGTACTGTGCTGTATTGTATTGTACTGTGCTGTATTGTACTGTATTGTACTGTGCTGTATTGCACTGTACTGTATTGTACTGTATTGTACTGTGCTATACTGTATTGTACTGATCGGTGGTCTAGAGGTAACGCGCCTGTCTAGAAAGCGAAAAGTCCGGGTCTGAAGTGTGCGGCGGTTCGTACCCCGTTTGGACCGGAAATTTTTCCCCCATCCATTAGACCATGAGTGGTGGTCTGGGCGCTAGTCTTTCGGATGAGACGATAAACCGACGTCCCGTGTGTTACACGTAATTATTTAGCGCACGTAAAAAAAAACCACGGCAACAAGAGAGTTGTCCCTGGCAAAATTCTTAGAAAAAACCCAACTCGATGGGGAAACAAATACAGCTCCCAAAAAAAAAAAAAAAGGTGAAAGGGTGGCGCAGCGCTAAGTGGCGACGCGTTCTCCCGCTCTCCCCGGGAGAGCAGCCCAATTTCACGGTGAGAAAATCTGCCGTGATTTAAAAGTGGTAGAAATAAAATCTGAGCGCTTTGATTTGTTGCTTTACAAGATTCAGCGCTATATAAATTCCATACATTATATTATTATTATTATTATTACTGTGCTATACTGTATTGTACTATGCTGTACTGTATTGTACTGTGCTGTACTGTGTTGTGCTAGACTGTATTGTACTGTGCTGTATTGTACTGCGTTGTACTGTGCTGTATTGTACTGTACTGTGTTGTACTGTAGTGTACTGTACTGTGCTTTATTGTACTGTATTGTATTGTACTGTGTTGTATTGTATACTTCTTTCAGTCACGGCAGTCTTCTATGCATGAAATTCAGGCTGCTCTCTTCACACAGAGAAAGAGGGGGGGTGGAGAGAAGAGGGGGGGGGAGAGAAAAAAGAGAGAGGGGAAGAGAGAGAGAGAGAGAGAGAGAGAGGGAGAGAGAGACAGAGACACAGAGAAAAGGAGATCGTGTCGCCACAACAGCACTGCCCCGCCATCACTTAAAAAAAAAGAATCCTGTCTTCATGATCTGTATTTGTTTTTTCTACGAGAAAGGCCAAAATTTTTTTTCCCTGTAGAATTTTCTCAAGGATAGCTCTCTTGTTGCCGTAGGTTCTTTTACGAGTGCTTAAAGCATGTTGTGTATTGGATCTCGGTATTTTGTGGGGGGGGGGGGGGGTCTTTATTTGTGCTGTGCTATGCTGTATTGTATTGTATTGTATTGTAATTGTATTGTTTTTACTGCATTACATTTAAGTGTTTTTGACTTGATTGACTTGACTTACACAGCACTGCATTGTTTGGGTTTTTCTCAGTCCTTGGCTAGAGCTCCGAGGTTCACCAATGATGAGATTTTCGCGTAAGTGACCGTTTTTTGCCCACCTTATGGGCAGCCGCATTTTGACTTCCGAGATGACGTTTAAACACGACACATGGGCGCAGACATGTTTATTCCTGTCATCCAATTCTTACCAGCACGCAATGGCCTACTCTTCCAAAAGGCACAACGGGTTTTAACATGTGCGCAAGATGTTCTGCATGCGTTCGAACACGGGGCCTCGGTTTATAGTCTCATCTGAACAACTTTTGGGGTTAACTGCGGAGGAAAAATACCCAAGAACAGGAGTCTTGGTGGTGGAGGTTTGAACCCGGGCTCGATCCTGGGCCGCCAAGCCGCGAGCGCAACGTTCTAACCACTAGGCCACCCCGCCCCCGACACTGCACTATGACAAACTGCACAACACACCGCACTGTGCATGCTGTAATCACCCATGACTTCTCCCTTAACTCCTTGATGAGTCGCTGGCGAACTGCACTGAATGGTGGTTTTTTAATTGAGGGGTGGGGGATGTGTCTTAAGCACCTATGTTGTTCTTGTGAAATACTGCACTTGTTGCATTCTCATAGAGGCTCTGTACGACTTTGGTTAGGTTGGCACTGATGTAACATAGGTGATTGGTTTCGGACGACGGTCGGTGTGCGCCAGGGCTGCCTGCTCTCCCCTACTCTCTTCAATCTATTTCTTGAGAGAATCATGGAAGAAGCACTAGAGGAACATGAAGGAACAGTGGGTATTGGAGGGCGAACAATCACAAACTTGCGCTTCGCTGATGGTATTGACGGATTAGCTGGTCACGAGCAAGAACTAACAGACTTAGTGAACCGCATAGAAGAAAAATCAACAAAATTTGGTATGGAAATCAGCGGGGGGGGGGGGGGGGGGGGGAACAAAAGTGATGACAAACAGCAAGTTCACATCAGAAATCAAAAACCAGAAACTTGAACATGTTCACAGATTCAAATATTTGGGATCTATCGTGACAGACGAGGGATCACAACCAGAAATACTGTCAAGACTTGCCCAGACCACAGCCGCAATGACCAAGCTCAAACCCATCTGGAGCTCAAACCCATCAGTTCCAAAATCAGACTGATGCGCTCTCTGGTCATGTCAATCTTCTTATATGCATGTGAATCATGGACCCTCACAGCGGACTTAGAGAGAAGAATAAGAGCTGTAGAAATGAGGTGCTTCCGAAGACTTTTAGGCATCTCATACAAAGACCACATCATAAATGAAGAAGTCAAGAGACGCATCGCAATGAAATCGGGCCCTATACTGACCTTCAAACACTCGTCAGACAACGAAAACTGAAGTGGTTTGGTCATGTCACACGCTCCTCTGGTCTTGCTAAAACAATCCTACAAGGCACAGTGAGGGGAGGAAGAGGAAGAGGCAGACAAAGGAAGAGATGGGAGGACAACATTCGAGAGTGGACAGACATGGAGCTGAGAGACACCCTGAGGGCGGCTGAGAGACGAGAGGACTGGAGAAAGGTGGTTGACAAAGCTTCGAAGGTGCCACAAAGGATTCGGAATCTGAGGGATCGGTGACGTGACGTCTTAAGCAAGTTAAACCTGGCGAGCCCATCCCTCACCATGTCTCAGGATGCATGCTGGGTATGTTGGTGTCATCCACCCTACCAGCCATAGTTGGCCTACTCTTCTAACGAAAGGTGGATGGGGTTTTAACGTGTGTGCAAGATGTTCTGCCTGCGTTCACATACAGAATCTTGATTCACAGTCTCATCTGAAGGACTTTAAGGGGAGTGGAGTCAGTACCAATGTTAACTCCAGGCGAAAAATCCCCTCAAACAGACACCTCAGTGGAGATTGGAACCCGTGCCCTCAGTGACCGTCAGATCAGGGGTATGATGTTCTGACCACATGACTGTACTGTCCGCTATTGGACATCACAACATATGACAATACGATGATTGTGAGTCACTCAAGTCCACTTTAGTCATTGTACTGTACTCTACTGACTTACTGCACTGAAGCAGCAGTTGTACTAAACTGAACTGTTCTGTACACTTTGTACTGCGCTGTACTTTAACCAGGGGGCGGAACAGCCAAGTGGTCAAGCGGTGCACTCCTGATCTGACGGTTACTGAGGGCACGGGTTCCAGTCTCCACTGAGGTGTCTGTTTGAGGGGATTTTTCCCCCTGGTGTTAACATTGGTACTGACTCCACTTCCCTGAAACTTCCTTGGATGAGACAATAAACCAAGATCCTGTGTGTGAACAGATTCAGAACATCTTTTACACACGTTAAAACCCCATCCACCTTTCGTAGAAGAGTACGCCAGCTATGGCCGGTGGGATGGATGACACCAACATACCTAGCATGCATCCTGCTACTTGGAGAGGGATGGGAGGTTCTACAACTTGTCCAAGACACACGGCCTGAAAACATTCAGTGCAGTCAGTGCCCCAACGACTCCTCAAGGAGCTAAGACTGGAGAAGTCTTCAAGTCAGGCATCGATGGAGAAATAACTGACCCACAACGGACGAGGCCGACAAAATGTATCTTCATTTCGTTTTGAAAGTAGACCAGAATCCAATCCAAACCTGTTGTTTATTGCCCCGTCGACCACAGAGGCCAAATGGATTTTTTTTAAAGCAAAAAAGAAACTGAGAAAGAATGAGATCAGCATAAAAAGGGAGGGGGGGGGGGGGGAGAGTGATTGAAAAGATGAAAAGTTCTTCACAGAATCTTCAGATGTTAGGCATTCCCGAAATCAGAGTGCGGCTACCTTAACGGCGAGTGAATGTCTTGTAACCACAATCTCACCATTGGTGAATCTCGGAGCTCTAGCTGAGGAACGAAAGAGAAAACAGAACAACATTGGGGAAAACACAAACACTGAAGCAAACCGAAATCCCCGAAGTCGGAATGCAGCTACCCCAATGGTGGGTTTTAAAAAAACAACGGTCGCATACGCAAAATCTTTCTATTGGTGAACCTTGGAGCTCTAGCCGAGGAACGAAAAAAAAACACACAACAAAACAACAATGAAAAAAACAAACAAACAACAACCCAACCCACCCAACCCCCACCCCAACAACTGAAGCCTGCCAATTTGTTTTTCTCTGTCTCTGTCTTTCTCTCTTTCTCTTCCGCGCGCACGTACGCGCGCACACACACACACACGCGCGCGCGCACTCACCTCACAACACACACACACACACACACACACACACCACACACACACACACGCCTCTGCGGCTAACATCAATGCCGACTCCACTCTCCCCAAAAGTCCTTCGGATGAGACTATAAACCGAGGTCCCATGTGCGAACGCACGCAGAACATCTTGAGCACACGTTAAAACCCGTTCCGCTTTTCCGAAGAGTGCATATACACGGGGACTGGATGGAAAAAAGCACATGAGTGCTTATTCCATTATCCTCGAAATAAAAGAATTTTTTTTTAAACCGCACACTAACACACCCACACACAACACACACAACACACACACACACACACACAACACACACACACACCACACACAAAACACGCCACGCACACATATACAAGAAATAAAATAACTGAAAATGAGCTAGCACCAACAACATCTCTCTTCCTAACATGTTTTCAAACACATATCTAAACAACAACGATAACAACAACAACAAAACAGCAAAGAAGAATTCGTTTTGATTTTAAACAACTGCGACAGCATCAACAACAAAAGCAGCAAAAATTACAGCAACAGCAACAACAACAATAACAAAAGCAACACCAACAACGAACAAACAAACAACTAACCGACAAACAAACCAACCAACAAAGCAAACGAGCACAAGCACACACACACACATGACATAATTGACAAAACTGCATACACACGGGGACTAGATGTAAAAAAGCACACGAGTGCTTATTCCATTATCCTCGAAATAGAAGAAGAAGAAGAAGAAGAAGAAGAAGAAGAAGAAGAAGAAGAAGAAGAAGAAGAAGAAGAACAACAACAACAACAACAACAACAACAACAACAACACAAATAAAAATCAATAATAATAATAATAATAATAATAATAACACACACAACACAAAATTTCACCACCACCACCCACACACACACACACCAAAAATTTCACACACAACACACACACACACACACACACAATCAAAAAAACGACTCACCGAAGTTCCATCAATCCATCCAACACAGCCCGCCAGGACAGCACACTATTCTGCCAGCTGACATCAAGGAGGCGCTGGACAGCGGCGGGGGCCCCCGATACTCAAGTGGTTTGGGGCAAAGTCAGTGGAAGTGACAGAAACGTCCTTTGTTTCTTTGTCACTCGGCTACACCCACCCACTGTCCACGTTATTAAGGGGCCGATTCACTTCGTCCGACTCTTTCGCGGTCTTCTAACAAACACCTCAGTCAGTCTCTGTGATGAAGGCAGCTGTACTCTGCTGCAGGTCCTCTCTCCCTCCCAGTCTCCACAGAGCTTGTTGGCCACTACAGGGGTGGTGGGGGTCAGTCAGGCCAGGTCCTCTTTCAGACTAGCACCCAGACCACCACTGTAGGAGAGGCGGTTTGGGGGTAAAGTTCGGAATCAAATGGGGATCGAACCCCGCACTTTTTCGTTTTCTAGGCAACCTTAAAACCACAGACTTTGTAACCTTTAAACCACAGACCCTTTTCTCTAGTTTCTGTCTCCGTGTGTTTCTGCTTCAACATGTCTCTCCGTCTCTCTCTCTCCCTATTTCTTTTCATCCTCACTTGAAATTCTCAGTCACGATTTTTGGCGACACGTTATAAACATCCTCCATACCTAAATGGTGGGGGGGAGGCGGGGACGGGGGGGAGGCGGTGGGGGGACGATCGCATACGTAAAAATTTCACCTCTGGTGAACTTAAGAGTTCTAGCTGTGGAACGGGAAAAAAACACCCAAACAAAACAACGCAAAATCCCTCCATTCATCACCAATTTACTTTTAAGCAAGCACGACGGCGCTTACACAGATCTTTCCGTCACACTGTCGTACAGTCGGACAAGTGTTCTGGAAAAACTGGATCGCTCCCTTTAGGAGACCTCTGTCGTCAGCGCACAGTGCCATCGTTTCAACGGCCCAGCCACAAAGGGCTGTTTGTGTCAACAAGCACGCATCGACTGACGATGAGTGACCTCTGTCTAGCTAGAGAAAGAGCGTGTTACGTATAACACAGATAATTTGATAGTGTGATGATCGAGTTGGTCTGTCTGCTTGTGTGTCTGTCTGTTTGTTTGTTTGTTCTTGCTGGGTACAGGGAGGGACTGACTTTTGGTTTTTAATCAAGACTGGCTTATCGTGATATATATATATATATATATATATATATATATATATATATATATATATATAGTCCAGATGAATTGAAAGACATGGAAATGAAGTGACAAGGTTGAAAATTGGTCCACAATAGGTAAACAGAAAGGAAGAAGATCTTTCTCTTGCGCGCTCGCGCGCGCGTGCGTGCGTACGCGCGCGCGCGTGTGTGTGTGTGCGTGCGTGTGTACGTATGGGTGTGCATGTGTGTGTATACTCTGTGTGTGTTGTGTGCTGTGCGTGCTTGCGTGCGTGCTTGTGTGCGTAATGTGCATGCATGTGTGTGTGTGCGTGCCTGCATATGTAGTATGATGTTATCCCTGATAAGGGCGGGGACTGCATGACAAAAAAGCTCATGAATGCTTATTCATTATCCTCGAAATAAAAGAATTTGATTGGACGCTCGCTCTCTCTCTCTCTCTCTCTCTCCTCTCTCTCCTCTCTCCTCTTTAGCTTCCGAAATCTCCTCTTTGTTTCGCTCTATATAGTTTACTTAATCATAATCAATATATCTGTCTTCACAGTTATGCTTGAGTCCGTCAAGGATTTCGATTATAAATGTCTTTCGTTGAATATTCATTGATTTCTTTTCTTTGAATCATTGGTTGAAATTTATTTTGTAGTCCCTAATAAGGGAAGGGGCCGGATGGGAAAAAAAAGTATGTTAATGCTTATCTGTAACCCTTGAAAAACAAAGACCATCCATTCATTTATCCGAATGTAGTTACCTTCATGGTGGTCAAAAACGGTCACGATCGCAAAATCGAACCATTGGTGAACTGTGAAGCTTTAGCTGAGGAACAGAACAACAAATATTCATCCTCTAGAATGTCCGATGTATCCGCATGTTTTCTTCCAGTTCAAAACAAAACGTTTTCTAAAATCGAACAAAACGATAATCTTCGGATATCTACCGTCAGAATGATATTTCTGGGATATAATCGATGTAATACATGCACAGCTAGAAACAGGACAAGTCTTCGTCAAGTAAGTTATTTTTGTAGGCTTCTTCAGTTAACTCCCCTGATGCGGCGATGGTTCATGAATTTAGGTGAGAACAAAGAAGGCAACAGTGTTCTTTGCTAAAGGAGGCAATTTAAAGAATGGGGCGACAAGCCGGTATGAAATTTAGTAGTTTTAAAGAAGGCGACAGTGCTTTTATTATGGTCAGGGGAGGGAAATCAAAGCGTCGCGCATTAGCGCCAAGGTGTACGGATGGATCACAGGCAAAAGAAGAAAAACAAATAGTAAATTTATTGGTTTCGACTTTTCCCCTCACATTTTTAATTTGAAAAATGGTTAATTGCAGTTTTTCTCGGCTCGGCAGACACAATATTGCTGCCTATATACCGACAGGGGTGAAGCGGGAGTGAGAGATGGCCCTGTAAGTAGCGTCTTGCACAAGTGCAAGTAAGTGCGTTTAAATCTCTCCATGGGACAGCAGGTGTTATATATACATATATATATATATATATATATATATATATATATATATATATATATATATATATATATATATATATTATTTTCCCGAGGAAAGGTGGGAGGGGAGGGGGAAGAAATGAAATCATGTTTACGTTTCGCTAATTTCTGTATCTTATCAATTATCCATTCTGGTCTTGTCTGTTATTTTGACCGTTTACTTGTCGAGGTTGAGATGGTATTTTTGAATGAGACTCATCTCTCTCTCTCTCTCTCTCTCTCTCTCTCTCTCTCTCTCTCTCTCTCTCTCTCTCTCTCTCTCTCTCTCTCTCTCTCTCTGTTTTGGGGGGTTTCATTTTTCTATGATGATATTATCCCTGATAAGGGCCGGGACTGGATGTAAAGAGCACACGAGTGCTTAATTCATAACACTCGAAATAAAATACTTCGAATCTCTCTCTCTCTCTCTCTCTCTCTCTCTCTCTCTCTCTCTCTCTCTCTCTCTCTCTCCTCTCTCTCTCGAGCGCGCGCGCGCGCGCGCGTGCTCTTAGCAGATTAATTCGATTTATTTGATATTGTCACATTTACTCAAACTTGAAGTATATTCTTCTCTTAGCATGCAGCCAATAACAGTGTATGGTGTGTGTGTGTGTATGTGTAAGTAAGTCTTCAATTTTAACGTCTTTCCACTTAAAGTGATACCAGACAACCCTAAAATAGGAGACTGAATACGAGAGCGAGCGAGCGAGAGAGAGAGAGAGGGGGGGGGGGGGGAGGAGAGAGAGGGGGGGGGGTGGGGGAGAGATCTACTTTGTGTAAGTGCATGTGCGTGTGTGTGTGTGTCCCTGCATGCATGCGTGTGTGTGCTCATGTGTGTACAAAATAGTAATAACCAACACACAAAAAGTAGTGATCTTAACATGAACAGATAAGGAACAGAAATTTTAAAATAATAATAATAATAATAATAAAATAATAATAATAATAATAATAATTGAAAGTAAAAAAGAACTACAACAAATGCCCTATAGGACTTAACAATAAACCTTTGGCAATGTCAATTGTTAACTTAACATTGTTCAAAACTTCTTCAATGGAATTCTCAGAAAAGGCAGGGAGATGAGGTTTTAACTTCTCACATTCAAGTATGACATGGGTATTTGAAATATATTCACCACATAAACATTTAACATCCTTGCTGAATTTGGTCATGAATGCAATTAGTCTTATCCTGAAAAATAATGCCTTGAGTTGTCTTTCCTTTACAGCATTTGTATGAATCTCTAAGTGATCAATGTATTCAACTACTCTATTACCACTGGGAGTTGAATGTGAAAGCGGATTATTTTGCCGATGCTTTTCTATAAATTTGTTTAAGGATGCTTCTTCTAACAACCAATAAGCCTCTGCAATGGATAGAGGGACATGCAATTCTATAGACCCCTTTTCATTACGTATGTATGTATATGTGTGTGTGTGTGTGAGAGGTTGTTGTCGTCATCTTGGAGGAAATTCAATGCGGCAAATCTGCCCCCTATCTCAGCTTTAAAGATTTCAGCGCTTTCGGGGTCCTTCAGCTTTTCCATGTTGAACCGCAAACGGGGATTTCTCTTTTGGTTCAAGATGACATCAACAACCTCACTGAGACCTTCAGCAAGACCATTCAGGAGACAGCGCTGGAGATCCTTGGGAAAGAAAGGAAAAAGAACCAACCGTGGGTTACCAACGATATCCTGGACCTGTGCGATCAACGTAGGGAGCTAAAGCCAGAGAAGAACAAAAACCCAGAAACGGCCGAAGAGTATAGAACAGTCAACAGGTCACTCAAGAAGAAGATGACCGAGGCCATGGGGAATTGGATGTCAGAACAATGCTCCAAGGTTGAGAAAGCAATGGCGAAAGGAGACAGCAAGGAGGCGTTATTGAAGACAAAGAGGGGTCAGTCCTTACAGAGAGCGCCACTATCATGAAGAGATGGACAGAATATTGCAGCGACCTGTACAACTACAAGCTGAAGGCTGATCCGAACAAACTTCACGAGCAAGATCCCCGACCATCAGATCCCGAAAGCACACAGGTGCTGGAGGAAGAGGTAGAAGAAGCAGTAAGATCCTTGAAAGGAGGCAAGTCACCAGGGATTGACAACATCCCGGCTGAGCTCATCAAGAACGGAGGCCCAGAGATGATCAAGGCATTAACAATCATCTGCCAACGCATCTGGACCAGCAAAGAGTGGCCTGAACAGTGGACCCAATCCATCATAGTTCCACTTCCAAAGAAGGGAGACCTGAAGAAGTGCCAAAATTACAGAACAATCAGTCTGATAAGCCATCCAAGCAAAGTTATGCTACGCATTGCCTTGAACAGACTGAAACCACAAAGCAGAAGAAATCCTATCAGAAGAACAGGCAGGATTCAGACCAGGTCGAAGCACTGTCGAGCAGATCTTCAACATCAGAATGCTCATAGAGAAGCATCTCCAACATCAACTACAGCTCTACAACAACTTCATTGACTTCAAGAAGGCCTTCGACCGAGTGTGGCAAGAAGCTCTGTGGCAAGTCATGAGAGACTATAACTTCGACGAGGACCCGATTCAAGTCATCCAGGCGCTGTATGACAGCTCCGACAGTGCAGTCCTCATGGGTGGAGAAATCGGGGAGTTTTTCCGGACTTCAGCTGGAGTTCGACAAGGCTGCCCGCTATCCCCCGTTCTTTTCGACGTGTTCCTGGAGAACATCATGCAGGAGGCCCTCCTTGACTTCAAGACCACAATCACAATAGGAGGAAGGCCAGTCTGCAATCTTCGATTCGCAGACGATATCGATCTCATTGGCCGCAGTGAAGAAGAACTCCAGGATCTCACCACCAGACTGGAAACATCAGCCAATGCCCACGGTATGGAGATCAGCACGGAAAAGAGCCAGATCCTAGTGAACAGTACTACACCAACCACTCCCACCAGCATCAAGATGAGTGGCGAGACACTAGAGGAGGTAGAAACTTTCAAGTACCTTGGAGCAGTCATCACCAAAGAAGGTACGAGCACACAAGAGGTGAAGATCAGACTTGCTGTGGCACTCTCCTCCATGACTAAGCTGGCGAAAGTGTGGAGAAACCATAACATCAGAACCCACACTAAGGTCAGACTCTACAAGGCACTAGTCACATCCATTGCCTTGTACAGCTGTGAAGCATGGACACTTACTGCCGATCTAGAACGTCGAATTCAAGCCTTTGAGATGAAGTGCCTCAGGCGGATCCTGAACATCACCTACAGAGACCGTAAAACCAATGACTACGTCTGGCAGCAGATCGAGGCACTGGCTGGCAAACAAGAACCATTGCTAGATACAGTCAAACGGGAAACTGAAATGGTTTGGCCACACAACAAGGCATAACAGCCTGTCAAAGACAGTCCTGCAGGGAATGGTGGAAGGAGCAAGGAGGTAGGGACGACCACGCAAAAGCTGGATATCCAATATCAAGGAGTGGACCGGCCTCACTGTACCAAACCTCCTGAAAGCAGCCCAGGACAGAACCATTTGGCGGTCCACTTGCAGCGTCCGTGCGGGTACCCCAACGGTCGTCCCGACCAAGGGATGAGTGAAG
>CM054166.1:3177068-3232068 GCA_028751875.1 Rapana venosa
AAACAAGCAGACGATGCCGCCATCTTGAACAAACCCGTTACGTTGTAATCTCATTGATATTGATGTATTTATTTTATTATCATTGTCGTTGTGGTTATATTGTTTTGTTTTTGCTTTCTTTGTGTTGTGTATCTGTTTTTAATGTGTTTCGAATTGTGAAACCGAGAAAAGACCTGTAAAAATCTGTACCAAGGGAAGTAAGAGTTGTAATGCGATGACTCTCGGTAGTGCTGATTATTTCCCTTTCTAAGTTGGCGCTATTGACTCGACAGCGTAGGAAGGTGCATGTTAGGGATATTCAATAGTATTCTTTTAAACTTCGTTTTGTTGTTGCTGTTGTTAATTTTTTTTAAAGATTGTATGCGTATGTTCACATACAGGCACAAAAAGATTTTGTTTCAGATATTCAGGAAATATGTACAATGAAATTACATAATTTTTTTAATACAAACTGTGTGTTTGTTTCTATCTTATCTTTTTAAAAAAAAAATGTATTTCAAGGATAATAGAATAAGCACTCATGTGCTTTTTTTTTACATCCATTCCCCGTGTGTATGCAGTTTTGTAAATGTTGTCAGCCGTTCCCACCGGCCTACTCTTCCGAAAAGCGGGACAGATTTCAATGTGTGCGTGCATTGTGTGTGTGTGTGTGTGTGTGTGTGTTCTTTCTTGTTCTTTTATATCGAGGATAATGGAATAAGCACTTATGTGTTTTTGTTTACATTCAGTCCCCGTGTGTATGCGTTTTTGTAAATTCTGTGATCTGTTCCCACCGGCACACAATGGCCTACTCTTACGAAAAGCGGAACAGGATTTAACGTGTGCGCTGAGTGGTTAAGAACGTTAGACTCGCACGCCGTGTGTCCATGAAGTCGTGGGTTCGAATCTCAGCAGTAGCGTCTTGTAAAATAAGGGTGGGGATGGGTTTTTTGTTTTCACGATCTCCCAGGTCAACTGAAACAGCAGACCTGCCAGTGCCTTATTTCACTTCGCCGTGTATATATATATGCAAAATACAGATGATCGAATTATATTCGTTAAAGATCACGTAATTTATGTCAGCGTTCTGTGGGTTGCGGAAACACGAACATACCCAGCATGCATCCCATACCTGGAGAGGGATGGGCTCCGCCAGGTTCTACAACTTGGCCAAGAGACACACTGCCTGAAAACTTCAGTGCTGTCAGTGCCCCAACAATGACTCCTCAGGGAGTTATGGGAGAAGAGAAGAGAGACGGAGACATCTCACTGTCTAAAGAGGGGGGGGGGGGGGGGGGGGGGGGGGGGGGGGGGGGGGGGGGGGGGGGGGGGACGGATAGCTAGTGGTTAGAACATTGCGCTGGCAATCTGACGACCGAGTTCGATTCCCGTTCAAGGGGATATTTTCCCCTGGAGTTAACATCAGTGCGGACTCCACTTCACCCAAAAGTCCTTCGGGTGAGACTATAAACCGAGGCCCCGTGTGCGAACGCACGCAGAACATCTTGCGCACACGTTAAATCCTGTTCCGCTTTTCGTAAGAGTAGGCCATTGTGTGCCGGTGGGAACAGATGACAGAATTGACAAAACCGCATACACACGGGGACTGGATGTAAAAAAGAAAATGAGTGCTTATTCCATTATCCTCGATATAAAAGAATAAAATAAAATTTTAAATTTTTTTTAAAGGAGGACAGGATAGCCTGGTGGTTAGAGTGATGCACTCGTGATCTGCTGACCCGGCTTCGAATCTCGTTCAAGAGGATTTTTCCTCTGGAGTCAACATCAGTGCGGACTCCACTTCACCCAAAAGTCCTTCGGATGAGACTTTAAACCGAGGTCCCGTGTGTGAACGCACGCAGAACATCTTGTGCGCACGTTAAAACTCGTTCCGCCTTTTTATTTTTGTTTTTGTTTTATTTTATTCTTTTATATCGAGGATAATGGAATAAGCACTTATGTGCTTTTTTACATCTAGTCCCCGTGTGTATGCGGTTTTGTCAATTCTGTCATCTGTTCCCACCGGCACACAATGGCCTTTCGGAAGAGTCGGTGCCGGTGGGAACGGATGACAAAACTGACAAAACTGCGTACACACGGGGACTGGATGTAAAAAGGCACATAAGTGCTTATTCCAATATCCTCGAAATAAAATAATGAATAAATAAACAAATAAAATAAAAGGATTATCACATTTTAATGATAGGTCCAGAGCATCGCAGGCTGAGTGTTTTCTTTTATTTTAATTTGTTTTAAGGTAGGACATGAGTCCCTCCTTTTTTCAGGCGCAAGAGAAACCAAAACACACACATACATACACACGCGCGTGCGCATGCACGCACAAACACACACACGCAAATGCACACACACGAACGCACATACACACACTTCCAACTTACTAACAACAACCCATAACAAATTTTAACAAAGCTTTAATGAGGCTCCAGCATGACACAGCTTTCAAACAAAATCCAATGATGAAACAATAAGAACAACGACCACAACAACAACAACACCATCATCATTATCCTCAACAATACTACAGCAACAACATTAACAAAATCACCACCAACAACAGGAACGACATCAATATAATCAAATCTAAAATGTTGAAAAGGGAGAAGTAGGGAGGGGGTGGGGATGGGGGGGGCAATGAAAATAATGACGAGGACGTCGACATCAACAACAACAACAATGATGATGATGATGATGATGACAGTAGCAACCATGTTGACGTTAATTATTATAAAATTCCACGAGTACACCTTCTGTCTGTCTGTCTGTCTGTCTTCTGTCTCTCTCTCTCACACACACACACATTTCTCTCTCTCTCTCTCTCTCTCTCTCTCTCTCTCTCTCCTCTCTCAATCGCTCTCTCTCTCTCTCTCTGTTTGTTTATGCATGTTTACATTTTACCTAAATCTTTAGACATTTCATTTTTGGTTTTTTTAATTGAATGATTGGTTGATTGATTTTACCTTTTGGACTGAGGGCTGGATGAAAAAAACCCACCCTTGTGCTTATTCTTTTCCCTCAATAAAAATGTTCATTCATTCTGTCTGTCTGTCTGTCTGTCTGTCTGTCTGTCTGTCTGTCTGTCTGTCTGTCTTTTCTGTCTCTCTCTCCTCTCTCTCTCTCTCTCTCACATCCACACACACAATCTCTCTCTCTCTCTCTCTCTCTCTCTCTCTCTTCTCTCTCTCTCTCTCTCTTCTCTAGGCTTTTCAGGCCCGTATGTCTGGAATGCTCTCCCAACATGAATGCAAAGTCTTTGTAAATTCCTTGTACCGAACTTGAACAGGCTGTTTTTCTCCTGTCTCAAAGCTAAGTTTACTGCTTTACATTCTTTTAAACACCAAACAGCACGGATGAGACTATCAACCGAAGTCCCGCGAACGAACGCACGCAGAACATCTTGCGAGCAACGTTATAAACCCGTTCTGCATTTCGGAAGAGTAGGCCATTGTATATCGGTAGCAACAAACGAGTTTTGTTCTGATCTAAAAATAAAAAATAAATTTTTTTTTTAAAGGACAGTTTTGTGAAAATCCGCGATCACACTGGTGTCGTGTTTAGACATCATCCCTGAAGTCAGAATGCGGCTACCTTTAGTGTGTGTGTGTGTGTGGGGGGGGGGGGGGGGGGGGGGGGATTGTCGCATGCGCAAAATTTCACCGTTGGTGAACCTAACCTCAGAACTGTAGCTCAGAAAACAGAGGGGGTGGGGTGGGGGGGGGGGGGGAATAACGAACAGTAATAAACATATAAAACAGTCTTCAAGTCCGTTTTTGTTTTGCTGCACGAGAGGAGTATTAAACGATAATATCACGAACAATAATAAACAGAAAAATGCAATTTCAAAGTCAGTTTTCAATCTGCAGCACTAGAGTATTACAATAATGATTTTTTAAAATCTTGAACACCGGTAATCATCAAAAGTGCAATCCCCCTCTGGGGATGTCAGTACGAAAAGCATCCCCACCTTCTGGAAAATCCGTGCCAGGAATTCCCTCTTTTCAATCCCTCTCTTTGTTTCCGCCTTGTTCCTGTCCTTCCTGTCACCTCCTCATTGTCTATGTTCTTGCTTCTCGGTCTATTCTCTTGTCTTTTTTTTCCAGAAAATAAAACTTAAATGATAAAAACTTTTCTCTCCCATGCCCTAGCCGGATGCGCTGGGCCTGACTTGTCAGGTGCTTAACGGCGGCGCAACGTATTTTCGCTCATATGACAGACAACAATAGTTGTCTGTGTGTTCGACGAAGAAGTTCCGCTTCACAAGAGTATTTAAATAATGACAGAATAATCAACACCAGTAAATATGAAAAACAACAACAATCCAATCAAGTCATTTTCTGTTCCTCCTCCTTAAGTTACTTATGACGTTTCATCCTACCTTGACGTCATCAGGTTGTGACATCATCAGACTTGGTACGTGGCAGGAGGCAGACCGAGAGAGACAAAACCGCAGTAACTCATTTCCAGAAAATCCTTTTCCTTCTGTTATGGCCTAAAACGTATTTTGATAAAAATCCAAACTTAAATAGGACTTTTAGCAATCATTTTGTTTCAGTCGCATTATGGAATCAAGCACCCCATAAAAGGGAGTATCTCGAAATTTTCTAAAGTGGAGTTACCCTGTTTTTCCCGCATACGATTTTTCAATTTTAGCTTGGGGGGGGGGGGGGGGGGGGGGGCCTAAGAAAACAATGCAGGAATAACATGCTCATGTCAGGCAAACATGGTTTAGTAACATCAACATAACCATAATGTAAAAACATAACAATGCAGCAATACAGATAAAGCATCAGAATAAAATCAACTTAAAAGCAATGATCGATGTTAACATGATATTGCATCGCGAAAATATTTTCAATCAAACTGTTACTAGTTAACCAAGTTTTTATTTACATTTCGTATTCATCAAAAGGTTGAATTTCACAGCATTTTAGATGATACAGAAACTATTTCTGCAAACAATAACCTGTTGCGTTTAATAACAGGATGTGAACAATGAAATTCATGTCCAGTCTCTGCCCTTGGACAAAGATTACATTTAGGTGCGTGTCTTGGTACAGAATTCGATCTATGACACTGAGTAAGAAAGTTACTACTGACAATTTATATTTGATTTGAGGATTCTACAAGAAATTGGTAAAAATTAACAAGCTCAAAAAGTTATTTTAAACAACTGACAGCTATATAGCATACACCACCTGTTTCTTTGTGTCCGAACATGTCAATGGTCCTTAAGCCTTTGATTCACCATACTCTTGAGTTGGTTTACTGAATGTCTTGGGTTTCTTCAAACAAAAGATACGCCTTAAATCACTTAAAACAAGAATCTGTTATCAGCAGAGTAACTGAAAAGTATCAAACATACATAAACAGTCCAAATAAAAACACAGATTTCTTCCCGGAGTTCCAAAAGGAATTTAACAAGAGACTGTACCCATAACAGAGTATGTCGTATCCCAACAGTTCCTGGATCGAAATGTTAAAAGGAAAACAGCCCGGCTCATCAGGGATCGTGACGTTGACCGTGTCACACCCACGACCATTTTCAGAAACCGTAACTGTCACCTGCTACACACTGACAGCTGTTCAACCCCCTCTATTTCACAACCATTCAATATTACTTGATGTACACATTTCTCCAAAAATTCAAACTGAACACCCAAAAGGCAACCAGGCTTTTCCTATCTTCTTTAACAGATAAAATGTTGCATTAGTGGCAAGTCTATAAACGATCTTGAACAGTTTCTTTCTCTGACCCACTGTGATTGAAGAGGATGCCTAATTATTGTTATTTCCAAACCATATCAATCAATCGATTATCATAGTAAAATTCTGGAATTTTAAAATAATCCTCCCTTAGAAAAAACATATATATATCTGTCTCGCCAGTTTTAAGTTTCCTAGTTTCAGAATAGCTTTCTAAAACATTCAAGAAAACGCTGTACATCTTCGCATGATTCTGTTAAAATTACTGTATCATCTGCAGAAAGAGTTGTATATAACTTTCAAGATCATTGCATTCATTGCATTCATTGCATGCTGTAGAGAATGGCGATTTTAAAACTTTCAATGTCACTTTTCAAAAACGCTTTCAAGCCATTCATGAATAAGGAAAATACAACAGGGGAAAGGGTGTCCCCTTGCCCTAAACCAATGTTTGATGGAAAAAAATGAATTTCCCTACATTTTGTTTTAACACAACATTTAGCATTGGCATAAACACTCTTAAAAACATCTAGAACTTTGCATTCACATCACAGGGAAACAAATGTTTCCCAAATCAGGTTTCCCTAAATGCAGTCAGTCAACAGCTTTTTGATAATCGATACCCCCCCAGTACAGTCTGTTCTTTCTCCAGTATTGAAGCAGATCACACACAAAAACAATAGAAAAATATCATTCCTACAATGATGCTTATGAAAAGCTTGCTCGTCAAAATACTTGTGACGTCCCAGCATAACTTGACGTCATCAAATTATGGCGCAAGAGAGGCGTGTTGAGATGTTCTGTGGGTATGGTGGATAGTTCGTCTTGCTGTGAGCACTTGATGGTTTTTCTCGTTTAATTTTTTTAATATATTATTTCTCCGTCTGCTGCACCCATGCCAGTCCTGAAACAACAAAATGGAAATTCATTATTTATATTATCATTATAATCTACAGATCATCATCATCAATATTTATTATTATTTTTTTTATTGTTGTTGTTGCTGCTGTTGTTGTTGTCATTATTATTATTGTTATAATGATGGTGATGATGATGATCATCATCATCATACTCCTATACGGACTCTATAGCTATAGCCAAGTGGTTAAGACCGTTCGACTTCAATCCCATGGGTCCATGAAGTCGTGGGTTCGAATCTCGACGACATCTGGTGAATTAAGGGGTGGGAATTTTTACAATATCCCAGGTCAACTTCAAGTGCAGACCTGCCAGCATATCAAATACACACGTTAAAGATCCCACGATCCATGTCAGCGTTCGGTGGGTAACGGAAACATGAACATACCCAGCATACATCCCCGAAGTCGGAATGCGGCTACCTTCATGGTGGGCAAAAAACAGTCGCATACGCAAAACCTCACCATTGGTGAACCTTGGAGCTCTAGCCGAAGAACAACCCCCCCAAAAATTGTTTTTTCATCATCGTCACCATTCACAGAAGTTGTAGAAATAATAAGTAAGTCTTGTAGTAGTAGTCGTAGTAGTAATAGTAGCAGTAGCAGTAGTAGTAGGAATAGCAGTAGTAGTAGTAGTCGTAGCAGTAGTCGTAGTAGTAGCAGTAGCGGTGGTAGTAGCAGTACTAGTAGCAGTAGTAGTAGTACTAGCAGTAGTAGTAGCAGTAGTAGTAGTAGTAGTGGTAGTAGTAGTAGTAGTGGTAGTTGTTGTTGTAGCAGTAGCAGCAGCAGCAGCAGTTTTAGTGGTAATAGTGCTAACATCATCGTCGTCATTTAGATCTGACACACCTAGCCTGAATGAATCCATTAATTAGTCTTTTAAAATGCATAATTATTACGGTATCCACGTCAAGCTTGGAGTAAGGTTTGACGTCATGTAAACTTTTGAGTTCTACTTCTAGGTTATGGAATTCATCCCTAGCCTACATGGTATGTGATCGCTCTACTGTTGCCATTGACAACTGATTAGTCTTTGTTGAGGAGAGAGAGAGAGAGAGAGAGAGAGAGAGAGAGGAGAGGAGAGAGATGAGAGAGAGAGAGAGAGAGAGAGAGTGACAGACAGACAGACAGACAGTGGGGAGAGATAGAGAGACAGACAGACAGAGAGTGGGGGAGGGGGAGACAGACAGACAGACAGAGAGTGGGAGAGGAGAAGACAGACAGACAGAGAGTGGGAGAGGAGAGAGAGAGAGAGAAGAGAGGGGGGGGTAGAGAGGAGAGAGAGACAGGGAGAGAGAGAGAGAGACAGGGAGAGAGAGAGATAAGGAGAGAGAGAGGAGGAGAGAGGAGAGGGGAGAGAGAGAGTGGAGAGGAGAGAGGAGGAGAGGAGAGAGAGAGAGAGAGAGGATGAGGATGATCGAGAGAAGGATGAGAGATGAGAGAGAGAGAGAGAGAGAGAGAGAGAGAGAGAAAAGAAGAAGAAGGTGAAGAAACAAATCAATTAGAAAGAATGAAAAGAACCAAAACAAAGAAAACAAAACGAAGGAAGAAGGACGAATAAAAGATAAAGGATTTTTTAAAATGCCAGTAACTAAGTTAGACCTGTAAACACGAGTGGGAACCAACCCACCCCCCCCCCCCCCCCTTCCCCCGCCCCCGAAAATTGGAGGGGGACAAAATCAAAGAGAATTTGTGAAAACATCCACGCCTCTTTCTTATTCTTTTATTTTGAGGATAATGGAATAAACACTCGTGTGCTTTCTCACATCCAGTCCCCGTGTGTATGCAGTTTGGTCAATGTTGTCATCCCTTCCCACCAGCACAAAATGGCCCACTCTTCCGAAAAGCGGAACGGATTTTAACGTGTGCGTGAGATGTTCTGCGTGCATTCGCACACGGGACCTCGGTTTAGAGTCTCATCTGAAGGACTTTGGGGAGAGTGGAGTCGGCACTGATGTTAACTCCAGAGGCTAAATCCTCCTGAACGAGATTCGAACCCGGGTAGCAGATCACGAAATAAACCACTCTAATCACCAGGCTACCCTGTCCCCTTTGTGTGTGTGTGTGTGTGTGTGTGTGTGTGTGTGTGTGTGGTGTGTGTGTGTGTGAAGATTTGAGTTTGTGTGCAAGAAAATGTATTTATATTACTTGGTATTGCCTGTTTTGTAATCATTATGAGGGTTATTTATCAAAGAATGCTGCAATGACTTCAGTGTGTGTGTATGTGTGTGTGCGCATGTATGTGTGTGTGTGTATTTGTGTGCGTTTGTGTATGTGAGTGTGTGTGTGTGTGTGCGTTCGTTTGTGTGTATGTTTGTGTGCGTGTGTGTGTGTGAGTGTGTGCGTGTGAGGCGCACGCACGCACACCCACACGAAACTCACTCATTCATTCACAAAACCCAAACAACGTCATTATGACGCAAAACGCTTCATCCTCAAGTGCACAGTCACCTGATTATTCACAACCAAGAAACTGACGATGACAGACATCTCGTCAATTTCACCAAACACGGAAAATCCTGGATAGTGGTCGAACCCTATTTGTGCGGTCGTTGACGTAAGATGGTTGGGTAGTGACACATCTTGATGACACGGATGTCATATCTGACATGTCAGCACTAGTGCAGTTGCGGATGTCATTGAATTGGAGTGGTCTGGAGTTCTTTCCGACTGTTGTTGCTATATCCTGTCTGCCTCTGTGTGTCTGTATGATTCTATTTGTCTGTTTGTCTCAATCTGTCTGTGTGACTGTCTCTGTCTTCTGTAGCGCTCTCTCTCTCTCTCTCTCTCTCTCTCTCTCTCTCTCTCTCTCTCTCTCTCTCTCTCTCTCGCTAAGTCTGCTATCTGTCTCTCTCTCTTTATTTCTGTGTCTGTCTTCACATCTCCGTCTGTCTGTCTGTCTGTCTCCATTTTGTGTCTGTCTGTGTCTCTCCGTCTGTCTGTCTGTCTGTATGTGTCTCTCCGTGTTTCTGTCTCTTCCCCTCTGCCCCCCCCCCCCCCCCCCACCCTTCTCTCTTCTCTTCTCTTTTGCTTTCTTTTTCTCTTCTCCTTCTCTCTCTCTGTCTGTCCATGTCTCTCTCTGTCCAACCCCCCCCCCCTCCCTCTCTCTCTCTCCGTTGCGTTCTCTTTCTCTCCTCTCCCCCTTTCTCCCTCCCCCCACCTCCCCTCTCTGTATCTCTCCCTCTCTACATGACTATGTCTCTTTTTATCTCTCTACCATCTTACGTCCTTCTCCCTGTCTTCTGAAGAGGGTTGAAGGGGCTAGCTGCATAAAAGAGAGAAGGAAGAAAGAAAGAAAGAAAGAAAGAAAGAAGGAAGAAAGAAAGAAGGAAAGAGAGAGGGGAAGGAGAGCGAGATGGGGAGGGGGTAGACAGATGTAGAGAAAAGGAAATGCCCCCCAGGAAAAAAAAAGAAGAAGAAGAAAAGGGAGGAAGAGGAGGAGGAAGGAGAGAGAGAGAGAGAGGAGAGAGAGAGAGAGAGAGAGAGAGAGAGAGAGAGAGAGAGAGAGAGAGAGAGAGAGAGAGAGAGAGATGAAAGAGAGAGAGAGAGATGAAAGAGAGAGAAAGGCAAAATTCTTTATCTAAAAATAAAAAAGATAAACACCCATTTGCTTTTCTTTTTGCATCCAGTCCCTGCCCTTATAAGAAAGAGATCAAGAGAAAGAGACAGACAGAGAGGCAGACAGACCAACATACACAGAGAGAGACAGACAGACAGACAGAGACAGACAGACATTAGACACAGACAGCCAGCCAGAGACAGACAGACATTAGACACAGACACAGAGAAGACAGACAGTCATTACACACACAGACCGAGACAGACAGACAAAAACGGAGACAGTTCAGGGGACTGACCTCACACTCCACTCCACTCCACTCCACTCCACTCCGCGGGCCTACTTTCTGCGGAGCAAGAGGTAGCACTCCTGGCGAAACTTGACGGAGCAGAAGCTGTACACCAGGGGGTTGACGGCGCTGTTGAGAAAGAAGGACCTCAGCGCTATCTGGTGCAGGTTCCACTGCCAGAAGGTGTCGCCCACGATATCCCGCCCCCGGAACAAAGCCGCCATGGACAGGTAAGGGAGGTAACTCACCACGTACAGGGCCGTCAGCACGAACATCATCAGAGTGGTGCGGCTTGGCAGCTTTTTGACGCCATTTTTGTCCAGGCCTCGCTTCTTCTTCTTCTTCTTGCTGCGCCGCTTGGGTGTGTGGGAGGAGGAGGCAGCGGTGGTGGTGGTGTCCTTGTGGGATTTGCTAGCGTTGGCGACCATGGTGGCCTCCCTGAGCGTTTTGGGGCCCAGTTTTGCTTTTTCAGGGTCTGCGAGGGAGGAGGCGGGGATGATGTGTTCCAGGCTGGAGTCCCCCAACGCCTGTTCTTGCACGTCTCCGCTGGTGTCGGTTTCTGAAATGTTGGTCAGGCTGGTGGAGACGATGGTGCTGGACTGCGCGTTGTAGCTGGTGGTGGTGTCGTCCAGGTCGGAGATGACGCCGCTCATGTCCGAATCTTCCGCCATGCCGATCTGCAGCTTCCCGCCGGCTTTGTTCTCCTCATCGTCCTCAGACTGCTCGCTGGTGAACCCTCTTGCGGAATCCCCTGCCTGCTTTTGAAAGGGTTGCGTGGCCGGTTTGTTGTCTGCGCTTTTGCGGGCCTTCTCTCCGGACTGCTTGGAGTCCTGGCCGGGTCCTGGCTGATGCCGCTTCTTGGCGTTCTGCTGGAGGCGCTTCTTGTGCAGCCAGAGATGCCGCGCGATCAGAATGTAGCAGACGGACATGATGCTGACGCAGATGATGAAGGTCAAGCCCACGCTGGCGTTGAAGATGCTGAAGAAGCGGGAGCCCACGTACTGGTCCTCGATGGAGCAGGTCGTCCCGTTGATGCCAGTGTCGGGGATAGGAATCGTCTGCAGCCCCCTCAACACGCCGAAAGGAACGGCGTACAAGATGGAGAAGATCCCTAGGCAGGTCAGCTCGATGTAGACTTGCTTCATCGTCCTCTGCTTCTTCGTGGGCTGACAGATCTTTCTTCGCCGGTCCAGAGCGATGGCGATCAGAATGAAGGCACCGCTCAGAGCCAGGAGGCGGGTGATGAAGCCGAAAAACTTACACCCGGGGTCGTCGCTGAAATCGTAATGGAAGCGAATTTCGTAGATGTCACTGGGCAGAGCCAGGCAGTTGCTGAGCAGGTCACAGACGCTCATGGCCAGGATGTAAGTCCTGGTGATGCTAGGCTTGTACTTCTTGTAGTAGACCAGGAAGACCAGGGTGTTCCCCACCAGGCCGCACACCATCAGCAGCACCAGGTAGCCCAGAGTCAGGCCCAGGTTGCCCATGAAGTCCATGTTCCTGTCGTCCACGGACATCTCCATGGTGAGCAGAAAGGTGGCTGAAGAATCCTTCAGGTAATACGGATTTGGCCTCAGCCCAAGATGCGGCTTCACGTAACAATATCAGTGACCACAGTAGCAAATATCAGACACTGTATCTTCGCTTCACTGCAGCAGTTGTCAAGACAGCTCTGCGTTCAGTTTTCTGAAGAAGAAAAAAAAAAGTTATGTGTTCACTGGCCCAGGTCAAAAATTGTCAGTTATACATGTGAGCAAGGTACCAAGATATGTCATAACATTGTTACACTTTAAAATGTTATGCTGAGATTGTCTTTATCCACAACGAACTCCTAGCATACCAAACTACATTCTTCACTAAAGGAGAAAAAAAGTATCTGAAGTTGGAGTATGGCTGCCTAAATGATGCTGTATATGCCCAGCAAATGAAAAATCAGTCCTACAAGCACCTTCTCCCTCAGTGTATAGGTATAGCCACACAGAGATTCCCAGGTGGGATGAGTGAGACAAGAGTGCATATTCTGGGTGACCCCCCCAGGGTGTTAAGCTGAGGACTGTCCAACAATAGTAACTCATTAGTAGCAACAACCACAGAAAATCCCATGAAAACGTGTTTAAATTCTGATTAGGTGTCAAATGTCCGAACAGTCTTACCAAAGAAAGAAAGAAAGAAAAAACCCCAAAGCACAAACCAACCCCCCCAAAAAAAAACCCAACAACAACCAACCAACCAAACAAACAAACACCAACCAAGAACACAACTGATCACATACTCAACTGAGGGAATGATTGATTCTTGAAAATGATGATTGGGTTGATGTCTACCACTGATTGGTTGATTCACTGGACTGATTACTTTACTAATTGATTGACGGACTAGTTGATTGCTCGATTGACTTGTTGACCGATTTGACAACTGAGCATATTCGTAGATGACGAAATGATTGATAGGGAAACAAATACAGTTGCAGAAATGGAAAAAAAAAAAAGGGTGGCGCAGCGCTTGTGGCGACGCGCTCTCCCGCTCTCCCCGGGGAGAGCAGCCCGAATTTCACGGAGAGAAATCTGCCGTGACTTAAAGTGGTATGAAATGAAATCTGAGCGCTTTGATTTGTTGCTTTACAAGATTCAGCGCTATATAAATTCCATACATTATTATTATTATTGACAATTTTGAATAAGGTTGAGTGGAGGGGGTGGGAGAGCTAATAAGATCACGATTTTGTTTTCTTCAATTGTACATTCTTCAAACATAAAATCTGTTCTGTCTCGCCCGAATAACACAGAGGGAGAGAGAGAGAAACATACACATACATACATAATTACATACATAATTACATACATACACACACACCTTTTTCAATATTCCACATTAAATTATTTTTTATAAACAAAGTTGAAAGACCCTATTAATACTCTCTCTCTCTCTCTCTCTCTCTCTCTCTCTCGTCCAATCTTGCAAATGAACATCAAAGCAAAATAAACAACAACAAACTTATACTTACCACCAAACAGCTTGTAATCCCTGCAAACCACGATTTCAGGCACAGCAAAACGTCTCAAGTCCCTAACTTTGAAAACAATGCAGAAATCTCTATAGGTAAGTTGTCTCGAGTCCCTCACTAATGCAGAAATCTCTGTAGGTAAGTTTAACCCAAATATCTCAACGTCTTTATCGGTTGAAACCGAATCAAACTCTGGACAAATTCTCCAGCATCCGTCTCTTTTGAACACTGGGGTGATTACGCCAAGCGTCTGCACAGACGTAGTTTTCAGCCAATTGTCACTTCTGCTCTTCTTAACCTTGCTGACTCTGCTTCCTGTACGGGCCGGAAGTGTGTGGGGCGCCTGTCCTTTGACCTTGTCAGCGATTTGGCAAGGTCGCCTGCAGCCGGAAGGTTTCCTGGTGGCAATTTTGTCCTAGTTCATGGTTGGTAGGTTTGGAGAGGTGGGGGCTGGTATTGTTTTATAGGCTACACTTCACAGATACGTTGAAAGACCACAGTTTTGTGTAGAGCTGTTCGTCTTTTTCAGGAAGGAAGACGAAGGGACAGATAGATGAAGAACTGGATGCAGAACCTCAAAGGTTGAAGCGGTCTAGACATGGCTGTGCTGTCGCGAAAGGCTTATTGCATTGCGTTTGTAGATTTGTACCGTGTTGTATTGCATTGTACTTTATTGCGTTGCATTGTATTGTATTACATTGTATTGTACTGTATTGCATTGTATTGCACTGTATTGCATTGTATTGTACTGTATACCATTTACAGTGTGTGTGGATCGGCGGTCTAGAGGTAACGCGCCTGTCTAGAAAGCGAAAAGTCCGGGTCTGAAGTGTGCGGCGGTTCGTACCCCGTTTGGACCGGAAATTTTTCCCCCATCCATTAGACCATGAGTGGTGGTCTGGGCGCTAGTCTTTCGGATGAGACGATAAACCGAGGTCCCGTGTGTTACACGTAATTATTTAGCGCACGTAAAAAAACCCACGGCAACAAGAGAGTTGTCCCTGGCAAAATTCTTAGAAAAAAGCCACTCTGATAGGGAAACAAATACAGCTGCAGAAAAAAAAAAAAAAAAAAGGGTGAAAGGGTGGCGCAGCGCTAAGTGGCGACGCGTTCTCCCGCTCTCCCCGGGGAGAGCAGCCCGAATTTCACGGAGAGAAATCTGCCATGACTTAAAGTGGTATGAAATAAAATCTGAGCGCTTTGATTTGTTGCTTTACAAGATTCAGCGCTATATAAATTCCATACATTATTATTATTATTATTACAGTCCCTTCATCTACGAGAAACAGGGGCTGCTGAATACGAATATTTTTTTAAAGCTCGGTCCAGCGAAAGACAATGGAACAATGATCTTTTTCCCTCGGAAACAGGACACATCCTACCGGTTAGCCAGAAACAACAACAAAAAGGGAAAAAAAAGAGAAAGAAACAAGTAAGACTCCTCCCCCCCCCCCACCTCCCTCCCACCCACCCCCACCCCCCAAAAAAAATCTTGAAAGCAAAGGTCAACTATGTGTTCTAATGGACAATGGTGCGACACTAGCGGAAAAAGTGATGTCCTTTTTTCCTGTATGGTTTCATAAGTATCGTTTACCGGATAAAATTGGTTATGTGTGTGTGTGTGTGTGTGTGTGTGTGTGTGTGTGTGTGTGTGTGTGTGTGTGTGTGTTGTGTGTGTGTGTGTGTGTGTGTGTGTGTGTGTGTTTGTGTTGTGTGTGTGTGTGTGTGTGTGTGTGTGTGTGTGTGTGTGTGTGTGTGTGTTTGTTGTGTGTGTGTGTGTGTGTGTGTTTGTGTGTATGTGTTGCGCGCGCGCGTTTGGTGTGTGTGTGTGTGTGTTTGTGCGTGCGTGCGTACGTGTGTGTGTGTGTGTTGTGTGTGTGTGTGTGTGTGTGTGTGTGTGGTGTGTGTGTGTGTGTGTGTGTGTGTGTGAGGCAGACAGAAAAAGACATGGAGGAAAAGACTGTGTGTCTGCATGTCTATCTGCCTCTGTCTCCCTCTCTCTCTCTTTTCCTCGTACGGGCACTCGAGCGCGCGCGCGCGCACGAACACACACACACACACACAACCATAAAAATTCCAAAAGACAAAAAAAAAGTTGTTTGTGTGTTCTTTAACTTCAAACTTCAAGATATCACCCACCCACCCCATCCCACCCACCCACCCACCCCCGGCCAAACCCGTCCCTCCTGGAAAAAAAAAGAAAAGAAAAATGCATTAGGGGTGAGGGTAGGGAAGAAAGGAGTGAAGGAAGCAAGAAATGGGGATAATAAAGACAGAATGAATATTTATTTTTTGTTTGACCCCCCCCCCCCACCCCCATACACCCACCCACCCTGTTCCTTAAGTACAGCTCAGAGGTTAACAAAACAAAGAAAACCAAACAAAAACTAAAAGAGAAAAAAGAAACACCCACCCCACCCCCCTCCCAAGAAAAAACCAAGAATACCCCCACCCCCCTCCCAAGAAAAAAACATCCAACTGCCTTGGGTTACGGACTGGAAGGTCGCGGGTTCGAATCCCATAAGAGTCATAGGGATTTTATCAGACTCCGGCCGGCTCCTACCCAGAGTGAGTGTGCTGTGGGCTCAGTGGGAAGACTGGGACCACACAGTCGAGCTTCATCCACTTAACGGATGCGAAATGGAGAGTGATGCTTAAATTATTGTCGTGATATGGTCAGCGAAATAATTTTTAACGAAATCATACCACAATGACAGAATGCTGTACAAAATACTACATATTAAATCAAATACTGACAATCGTGTATGATACAGAGACTAACCCCCCCTCCACCTCCCCAAAAAATACCCTCTGAAATATTTCATCTATGTAAATCCAACAGAAATTTTCTTAAAAAATTTACTTTACATCAAATGATCTAAGTAGTTATCAAGAACTAGGTAACCAAAAATAATCTGAAAAAAGTCTATCTGTTTTGTTTAAAGCCTTTCCACACACAGTGTATATGAAGACTAGGATGTTCTGAAAATGTCCACCCCTCTTCCTACAAGACATCAACATAGTAGACTATTGCTACCCCCTTCTTCTTCTTCTTCTTCCTTTTTTGTCATGTTTCTCCCAGGGGAGGTTTGACATTGATGAGCCTTCTCCGTCTCTCTCTGTTTTGAGCTTCCTCCTTATTTATGCCCCTTTCTCTAAGATCATCTGCAATACAGGTAGCCCAGGTTTTGCTAGGTCTTCCCTTTGGTCTCTTTCCATCCACTACGAAGTTCATTGCTCTTTTTATGATGTGGTGGTCTGCTTTCCGTTGAACGTGCCCAAACCAGCGCAGTTTATTGGTACTAGCTACAGACTTCAGATCATCAACTTTGCACATTCTCCACTAGTTCTTCATTCGTGATTGCTACCACCAAAAATATCAAACCTGAACTAGCCAAACACGTTTGTAATGTTACACCCAAATAACAGACTATTTCTCAAAAAATATATATATGTTGAGATCAAATTAAATATCAACGGTCCGGAGTGGGGGTAGAAGGTAGGGGTGGGGAGCGGGATAGCCTAGTGGTCAGAGCTGGCGATCTATTGGTCAGGGATTGACCCACCACAAAGACGCAGGGGATTTTCCCTTAGAGTTAACATCAGTACTGACTCCACTCCCCCTCAAAGTCCTTCAGATGAGACTTTAAACCCAGGTCCCGTGTGCGAACCCACGCAGAATAGCTTACGCACACGTTAAAACCCGTTCCGCCTTTCGGAAGAGTAGGCCATTCGTGCCGGTGAGAACGGACGACCAGAAAAAAAAGGGAATAAAAATGATAAATCAACGCATACACCCTGGTGACGCCTTTAAACATCGGGGATACTCAAAATCGGAATGCGGCTACCTTAATGGTGGGTTAAAAAAAAAACACCAAAAAAACACCACACGGTCGCATGCTAAACAAAATCTTACCATTCGGAGCTCTAGCCCAGGAACAAAAAAAAAAAAAAAAGAACAAAAAAAAAGAAATATTAACAATCGTTTATGACTAGTTAACACAAGTGCTGACAAAAGTACTCCGAAACAGTTTTAGTTTTAGTTTGTTGGTATAATATTACACCACAAGAATAGAGTATTGCTAAAAGATATTACACGTTTAAGCAAATATCAAGGATCGTTTCTGACTAGCAAAGATATCAACAAAAATGCGCACTGATACAGTGATTTTTTTCTTCCATATTACACTACAATAGAATATTGCTCAAAATATTCCACATTTAAGCAAACATCAACAATTTTTTTGTGACTAGCAACAAAAAAGTTGATGAAAAAGTAATTTGGAACATTAAAAATATTTTATACCATGTTACACCACAATGATAGCCCATTTGTTAAAAAATATCACACATGCAATCAAATACCAACAATAGTTTATAACTGGCAAACAAACGATAACAACAAATACAAAAAAGTGCAATATTTCTACCCTGTTCCACCATAATGTTAGAATATTGCTAAAGACATGACATAATTCATCAAACATCAACAATAAGTTTTTGACTAGTATACAAGACCAAAA
Organism: Rapana venosa; assembly: GCA_028751875.1. Taxonomy (NCBI): domain Eukaryota; kingdom Metazoa; phylum Mollusca; class Gastropoda; order Neogastropoda; family Muricidae; genus Rapana; species Rapana venosa. Next base: position 3,195,058 of record CM054166.1, read on the forward strand.
ATTCTCTAAAACAGTGAATTATTTGTCATACCACAATAACGAAATACATGTCAAAATATTACACAGTAAATCAAGACAATATCAACAATCGTTTTCTGATCAGCAAACACACACTAACAAAAACATTGTGAAACAGTGAAATATTTATAATACATTACATCTTAATCATAGAATACTGTGCAAAACTAACACAGACAACATCACATATCAACAATGGATTACCACAACCAAAAGAGATAACATTGCCTCAAAATAACAACAACAACAAACAACAACCCCAGGAAATACTGAACTGCTTTTACAAACTGCAGACAGTAACACAGAACACATCAAATTGATATCAACAATGGATTACCATAACCAGTCCATATTGTTTAATGCCCCACCGACCACGAAAGCCATATCAGGGAATTCCCATCATTACCACAACAAAAAGAAACAACGCCAACACTGTCCCATAACAACAACAACAACAATAAACAACATTCCCAGAAAATAATGACTTGCATTTACTAAACTATGCAAACTAGTACGTACATCAGATCCAGAAATGAGCATTGTTGCGAACAGGACCAGGATATGAAACTTTGAATAACAAGAAGCATGAAAATGCACTGAATAATAGCAGTACTGATTATTGTCAGCCATTACTCACTGACTGTCAAAGACAGTAAAATCAAAAGGATGCAGCAAGATTATTCTATACAAAGCCAAACAAGACACATCCTCTCACCCCCACTTCTCTCCTCGCTCTGATTTGTCTTTGCAAGATATAGCGCTATACGAATTTCATTTATTATTATCATTATTATTACTCCACTGGTTGCCTATTTCTATAGGCATCTAATACAAAATCGCAACTCTCAGCTTTAATTCTATCATGGGTGTACCCCCACTGAGGTGATTCAAAGCATGTACCGGCATCACAACTTCGATGGAGTTCCGATTCCCTTCTCTTTGTGATACCCAGCACAGATACAAAGTCTTTAGGCCGGTGTGCCTTTTCATATACAGCCCCTTCTGTCGGGAATGCTTTGCCTCGAGATCTCGCTCATTCCTTTTATTCTCTTACTTCTTATAAGAGCAGTTTAAAGACGCATCTCTTCAAAACATCCTATTAAGTTTCTTTACCTCACTATTGCAGTTTTCGTTAAGTGTGTCTGTGCGCGCTCTCTCTCTCTCTCTCTCTCTCTCTCTCTCTCTCTCTCTCTCTCTCTCTCTCTCTCTCTCTCTCTGTGTCTCTCTCTCTGTGTCTCTGTCTCTCTCTCTCAAGCTCAAGGACTGGATGGGAAAAAAGTTCTTATCTGTAACCCTTAGGAATAAAGATTATCAATCAATTAAGTAATCAACCAATCAACCTGTGTGTGTGTGTGTGGTGTGTGGTGTGTGTGTGTGTGTGTGTGTGTGTGTGTGTGTGTGTGTGTGTAGAGAGAGGTAGAGAGAGAGAGAGGAGAGAGAGAGAGAGAGAGAGAGAGAGAGAGAGAGAACATTGGGAGGAGGGGTAGGTGGGTAGATGAGTGACAGAAAATCAGAGTCAGCAGAAAAAGAGAGGAACGAATGCACAATGTTTGTCATGAGTACTTGTATTAGACATGTCTGTTTGTATGATTGTAGGTTGAGGTTTGTTTGTTTGTCTGTTTTCGCGTTTGTTATGAAACTTGCCTGATGTTACCTCTAAAAAGAGGATGGGGTGCGCTTTATAGATATCCATTATTATTATTATTGTTATCATCATCAGAATTTTATATTATACCATCATCATCATTATCATCATTTTTTTATAATTAACATCATCGTCATTATTATTACCACAATAAAACATTCACCAACAATATCTTTTTTTCGATTAGCCACCTAATTTGCTTTTTTGTACTGAAAACGGTTTTTTTTTAAAGAAGTAATTAATGAGAGATTAATGATATAATTGCTAAATCAATACCAAAAGTTATAAATGACATGATTGTTATATGATTATCAAAGTGATTGTAAATGTGCCCACAAAGAATGCCCCAATGAATTTTGAGGGCCAGGTTCTTATTCATCTATCTACTCATCTTTTTATGAAGGAGCATCAAGTCACCGACATGAATGTAAAATTTGCATTCAAAGAACCTGACAATGAAATTCGAAAGCCTGCTTCTTACTCCATTCATTCATTCATATTACTTACGGAGATATAAGGGTCATATTACTTCTCACAAGATGGACATTATAGCCGAGTGGTTAAGACCATTCGACTTCAATCCCAAAGGTCCATGATGTCGTGGGTTCAAATCTTGGGTGCGTCTGTTGAATTAAGGGTGGGGATTTGTACCATTTCCCAGTTCAACTTCAAATGCAGACCTGCCAGTGCCTTAACTCTCTTCGTGTATATACACATGCAGAAGATCAAATATGCACGTTAAAGATCCCATGATTCATTTCATGCCAGCGTTTGGTGGGTTACGAAAACACGAACATACCCGGCATACATTCTTGAAGTCGGAATGCAGCTACCTCCATGATGGGTAAAAACGGTTGCATACACAAAATCTTACCATTGATGAACCTTGACGCTCTAGCCGAGGAACGAAAAAATATATTGATACGTTCATTCATTCATTACTTTATTCATTCATTCATTTGTTCGTTCGTTCGTTCATTCATTCACATAACTCACGGCAATTGCAGGGCCTTACTAAATCCCACATGGTTTCTGAGGATACCAGTTTAAATGACAAACCCATCTTACAGTTAATATATATATAATATATATATATATATAAAATACCAAACAATAAAATCCTCAATATCAACTCCACCCTCCCCCTCTCCCTAAATCAGACACCACTTAAAACACCACACCAATCCAATCATTATTGTTTATAGACCCGCCGACCACAAAGGCCACATATGGGATTCCGTGTAGTTCAGGGTTAAAGGTCAGACTAAAACGTTGTGGCTGTATGCAGATAACAAACAAAAATCCACCAAAGAAAAAACAACTCTTCATTGTTCCTTAATTCAGATGCCATGTTTAGAATTTGAAGAAAATCAAGGGGAGATAAATTATGTAACAAGATACATCATAAAAAGGGACGTAACACCTATAACCCTGATGAAGTGAACTTGACTGTGCCACACTTCTGAACAGAAGCAAGTAATAAGGATAATAATTATGATGACGATACTAATGATGACAGTGACAATGATGATGATGATAATGATGATGATGATGACGACAACAACAATAATAATAATTATTATCATTATTATTATTATTATATAACAATAATGATAAAAAGAAGAAAAACAGCTCGCAGTTGTATTTTAAAACAGTTATACCTTTGACTGTCAGAAAATTATGGACCCAAATTATAAGGGGAAAAAACCCACTGCAATAATTTCTTCAAAAATACTGGTGAATGGATGATGATGAGAGAGAGAGAGATCAATTTTTAAAAAATAAATCTTTTATTGAGAGCAAGAAGTAGGCATATACAACAGAATTGTCTTTTTCATCCAGCCCTCAAGAAAAGGTACACGAAAAATATCAAACAGTAAATCAATAATATCAAACAGAATATCTTCTTCTTCTTTTCTTTCATCTTCCGCTGGTGCCCTTCGGCGTCGCGGGGAGACACAGACGTCTGTCTGCAGCTAGGCGGGAGGCTTGATGTAGTGATAGGTCATGGGCTCGCAGGGTGTCAGCCACGGAGTCGCTCCATCGTCTCCTTGGTCTACCTTTGGCTTTCCAGCCATTGAATTTGGTGGTGTATGCCCGTAGGGCTGGTTGGTTGGGAGGCATTCTAGTGAGATGACCAAACCACCTGATCCTTTGTTCTTCGATATGGTGGAGAATTGGTGTTAGTCCGACTATGTCTCTGATCACCTCATTCTTGATCTTGTCGCGTCTGGTCTTGTTGACAGCTTTTCTCAGGCAGTGCATTTCACATGTGACCAATTTTCTCTCTAAGGCTTTTGTTAGGGCCCATGTCTGACACTGGTATGTGAGTGTTGGAACGAAGATGGCGTATATCAGAATATCAATCATATCAAACGGTATATTAGATCATATCAAACACAAATTATTCAATAAAATAAAAATATTAAAAAAGAGTGCAAGATGACAAGTTAACATTTTATCAAAGGCAGAAAGAGAACAAGAGAGAGAAGAGAGAGAGAGAGAGAGAGAGAGAGAGAGAGAGAGAGAGAGAGAGAGAGAGAGAGAGAGAGAGAGAGAAACAGAGACAGAGAGACGGACACACACACAGAGACACGGAGAGAGACAGAGAGCCAGACAGAGAGAAGAGTGAGAGATAAAGAGAGAGAGAGAGAGAAAGAGAGAGAGAGAGAGAGAGAGAGGGGGGGGGGAGTATGACAGAGGCCAACAGTATACAGGAACAGCCACTGTAACATTAACTGCACAAAGTAGATAATTAGATAAACGAATAAACAAATAGATAAACAAAATAAAAAGCACACAAAAAAGAACATGGGCAACACATATGGAAAATATGCAAAATACATCAAATACATCAATACTCAGTGTGAACTGCTATAGACACCAAATATGATAGGATATTAAAGTCCTCTTCTTCAAGAAGGCAGAAAACAGACAAGAAGGAGGTGACAGGGAGAAAAGGAACAAGGCAGAAACAAAGAAGGGATAGAAAAGAGGGAAATCCTAGCACAGACTTTCCAGAAAGTGGGGATGCTATTCATACTGACAGGCCCCTGGGGGATAAGAACATCTGACTTCACATCTACTGACACGTTACCATTGAATGAATCCTGGGGGTGGGGAAGGGATACTAAAAGCAGCACAACCTGAAATAACGGAAAGATATAAAACACTTTTTCCAATATGCTATTTGCTGATGGGGTGTCTCCCGAGGAATGGACCAGACCAATTATTGTGCCACTGCACAAGAAAGGCGACATAAGCAACCCAGACAACTACAGGGGTATACCATTATTGAGTGTTTTAAGCAAGGTTTTCACAAATGGTATAAATAAAGTTGTATATCTGGGCTGAGGGAAATTTTCTGTTAAATAATGCACAGGCAAGCTTCCGAAAAGGCCGATTGATCACATATCCACACTGCATGCTAGCAATGAAAAACGCTTTTCAAAAAACTCGAAACTATCTGTCGCCTCTATAGATTTCAGGAAAGCGTGTGACACAGTAAATAGGAAGATTCTGTTGTCACTACTTGTCACTATTTGGAGCTAATAAAAGAATGATACCTATGATTCAGGCCATTTGCAAAAAAGTAGTCATGTTTGACGAATAAGAATGGATTACCTGAATACTACCATTGTGTACAAGGCTTAAAGCAAGGATGCATTATGAGTCCTACTCTTTTTTCCCTATTGATAAACGAGCTGGAAAACGATGTAACTGTTAAAGGAAGGCATGGTGCGTCTTTCAGCCCGTCAGAGACATGTCATATATATCTGTTGCTGTTCGCTGATGGTCTTACTCTTTTGTCAATAACGGTGACTGGTTTACAGAATCAAGTAAATACTCTTCAAGACTCGGCATATAAGCTAGGTTTAAAATTCAAGACTCGGCATAAACGCTAGGTTTAAAATTCAAGACTCGGCATATACGGCATATACGCTAGGTTTAAAATTCAAGACTCGGCATATACGCTGGGTTTAAAATTCAAGACTCGGCATATACGCTAGGTTTAAAATTCAAGACTCGGCATATACGCTAGGTTTAAAATTCAAGACTCGGCATGTATGCTAGGTTTAAAATTCAAGACTCGGCATATACGCTAGGTTTAAAATTCAAGACTCGGCATATACGCTAGGTTTAAAATTCAAGACTCGGCATATAAGCTAGGTTTAAAATTCAAGACTCGGCATATACGCTAGGTTTGACGGTTAACTTGGAGAAATCTAAGGCGGTAGTGTTTAGGAAGGGCGAGTTTCTGGGTCCAAGAGAAAGATGGGATGTGAATGGAGAACCGTTGGAAATCGTTTTTTCATACAAATACTTGGAACTGATTTTCTCCACCAGTCTTAGTTTCACGTCAGCAATGGAAGACATCACAGTTAGAGCCAAGAAAAGTACGATAAAAATTCTGAAAACCTTAACTAGAATCGACTGTAATTCAGCTGAAGTATTTTTCAAAGTGTTTGACACTCAGGCAGTTCCAGCTTTGTTATACAGAGTAGAAAACTGGGAGGGGGGGGGGGGGTTCAACAGTTTGATCAAGTACAACGAGTCCATCTTTATGCTTGTAAACGTTTGCTTCATGTTACTGACAAAATTTTAAATGACATGGTCTGTGGATAGCAAGGCAGGTATCCACTGTGGATAAATTCTGTTGTAGAGTGTGTTAAATATTGGCTTAGATTATTGAAACGACCTGAACCTCTTTTCTCAAAGAAAGCTTACGTGAACATGTTAAAGCTTCATGAACGTGGGTAACCAAGCTTCACAATTTGTGTTGTGAGAACGGGGTTGAGCAAGTGTGGTTGTTTGGTTGTGGTGAAGAATAATTGATTGGTTGTTGGGTATTTTCAGAGAACTTAGCGAAAGTCTGCAGAGTAGTTTGTTTTGTTTTAGATGGTTTGACTATGCAGAAAACAGCAGCAGCTTTTCCGCCTACAGACAGCACAAGACCTGTTTTGGAAAAGAAAAATACGTTGATATGTTGTGGAAGAATATTTATCGGAATACAGTTGCTCAGTTTCGGAAGGGTGTATCAGATTAATGTCCATAAAGGTCCTTACTCTAAGAAAGAAGGAGATTTGGAATTTCCATTCTATAGCAAGACTTTGGAAATGGAAATTGGTTTAATTTTAATGCCCCAAGTACAAAGATGTAAGCCCAAAATATCTCATAAATGCCGTTGATCATGAAAATCATAAATTTTCCACGAATTTCCAAGGGCAAAGTTTTGATTTGTACTATATTTTTACTTCATGCTTTCAAGCTCTGGTCATATTCTTTGTATGAAAACGAAGAAATACCTGTTTAATGAGAGCGTGAGAGTATATGTGAGGAATAGAAACATAGCCTACTGTTGTAAAGGAGGCACCGTGGTCGAGTGGTTTAGGCGGTCAACTCGTGATCCAGAGGTCGCGGGTTCGATCCCCGCTCGGCTCGGTGTTGTGTCCTTGGGAAAGACACTTTATCCCTATTTTCCTCACTCCACCCAGGTGTACAAGTGGGTACCAGCTTTGCTGGGGAAGTATCTGGCGACAGACTAGCGTCCTGTCACAGGGGTGGTGAAAAACCATCAGTTCGCTTAACGCTACAGAAACCGGGATAAGCTCCGGCTCTATGGGCCTTCTGGCTCGAAAGAACATACTACTGTTGTAAAACCTTACATTTTGGGATTTCTCTAGTTTGTTTAGGCAGGATACCAGGGAAATGTAGTTTTATTTTTCCCCCTTGTAAGGGGCTGTGGCCTTTTTCAATGAATCTCTCTCTCTCTCTCTCTCCTCTCTCTCTCTCTCTCTCTCTCTCTCTCTCTCTCTCTCTCTGCTGTGCCAATTAGGAACAACAGCTTAATGTCAGTAAAGTTCATTCAAAGCGTTCACTTGCAATAAAATCAGTGATAACTGTTATTACATTAAAACCTTGTTGTTTTTTGTTTTTTTATAAAACGAATCACTGATATCATTGAACCAAACAGTTCAATCATAGATTAAGAAACCCAACTCTCAGTCCTACCCTGGACTTCTCAAAATAATAATGGTGTCCCACAGGGTACCGTTTGAGCCCGCTCTTCTTACAATATACACTTACGCATTGTCCAGCGTCATCGCGATGTACGAAAAGTGCATTCTCGTTACCACCAACACCAAACCAGAAGCACTACTGAAGGCCACAGTCAATAGTTAGTCTCGTTGAAGCCAAAGTAAACCATATCAGGCATGTACTTCTGCTTCACTTGCACCATCAGCGCAGGCGGCAAGGAGGCCAAGGCCTGTCTCAGGTACCTCTCCTTCTGAAGCGTCAGTTCTCGTCGCCTGGGCCAGGCTGCCCTGAAGACTCCCAGGACCTGGCCCTGAAACTCCTTCACCGACACCACCCCGGATGAAGGGGTGGGGAGAGGAGCATCGTCAGGGATGTACCCGTTCACCTGGAAAGCTTTCCACAGCAGGCGGGTCATGGCGCTGTCGTTGACGCAGGGTCTGTAAAAGGGCTTGCTGTGGATGCGCTCAAAGTTGTAGGTGATGAGAGTGGTGAGTTCCTTCTCGTTCTGGGAGTCGTGGTCCACGTCTTTCAGAACCCACTCCAAGCCCATGCGGCGAAGCAGGAAGAGGTTGTCTCTGGAGAAGGTCTTCATGCTTCCTACCACCGTCGGTTTGAAGAGACACGGGTCACAGCGGGTGTGGATAGGGGCCCAGTGCGGCTCGTAGAAGGTCAGGCTGAACGCCACAAACTCCGGGAACGTGATGTCGTTGCCGCAGGTCATCGCCCTCTGCGTGGCGCGGGCACCTCGGAGCTTCCGCACAGCGCGGGTGCCGATCTCCTTCCAGAAGTCCGGCAGGAAGAATTTGTCCACGTAGGCGCTCCACAGTCGGGAGAAGGGATGGCGCACGAACATGAAGCGGAGGTGATGCTGAATGCTGTCCCGCAGGAACCCCCACAGCACGCCGTGCGAGTGCGGGTTGTTGTGCAGCTTCAGGCGAGGAATCTCCCAGGGCGACTTGGCCGAGTCGCCCGTGAAGTTGTGCAGGTAGGAGAACACCCGAATCCAGAAGGTGCACCCGGCTTTGGGCAGGTAGCAGTACGCCACCCGCGAGGCGTCATCCGTGAAGATGCCGGCCACTTTCCCGCGTTTCTTGGAGGCCGCACAGGACCTCTCCACCCTGAGGAAGCGCTGGTACAGGTCGTTCAGCAGGGCGGGGGACTCCCCGGTGACGTTGTAGCCCGAAAACAGCTGGACAGGGTTGGTGGGGAAGGGCTCGGGCAGGGTGGCCACGTTGGTGGGGAAGGCCTCGGGCAGGGTGGCCACGTTGGTGGGGAAGGCCTCGGGCAGGGTGGCCACGTTGGTGGGGAGGGCTCGGGCAGGGTGGCCACGTTGGTGGGGTACAGCACGTCCCTCAGCTTCACCCGGCGCCACACTGCAGAGTCGGCGGGTCGCGAGCTTGAGGCAGAAGCGTTTCCTCCGTGAGAAGTTGACGGCTTTGGCGACTGGGGCCTGAGGCTGAGGAAGGGTGGTGACGCGGGTCTGTAAGAGGAGACTGAGCGTGGGCCGACTTCACCGCGGTGGTGCGGGAGGCTTTAGGCTGGGCGGGGAAAGAGTACGGGTTATTCCCCGTGTTCTTCACAACTCCAGGAGCTTTCGCCTCTGGATGGTCTCCCTTTGGGTTGGCTGGCTTCTTCCGGTTGTTATCTGAAACAACCCACTTTTTGGTTCTTACCAAAATGAATGGTTAAAAAAGATTTGTTGGGGACTGAGAGTTTAGAAATTCGGAATAGTGATCGTGTGAACTGTCTGTTAGGGTTCAATTCTATTATTTGTTAATTCCATCTTGGTGTCTTTTTTATATTCGCACAGCTACTTCCTGTCGAATTTCACAGTAAGGGTTGGGCTGCTTATACCAAATTCCAGCGGGTATATTCAATTTCATTCTAGACACTATGCTTTCTTCTCACAGTCCCTAAATCGGAAATCTCCGCTGCGACGTAAATATAACAATATTCGACTGTGACATCAGAACTCAACCACAACAAGACAGCGTAATCTACCTTCTTTTTTCGTTCCTCGGCCAGAGCTCCAAGGTTCACCAATGGTGAGGTTTTGCGTATGCGACCGTTTTCGCCCACCATGAAGGTAGCTGCATTCCGACTTCGGGGATGTATGCTGGGTATGGTCGTGTTTCTATAACCCACAGAACGCTGATATGAATGACGGTATCTTTAACGTGCATATTCCATCTTCTGCATGTGTATATACACGAAGGGAATGAAGGCACTGGCAAGTCTGCACTTGAAGTTCGATCATAAAAATCCCCACCCTTAATTCATCAGACACCGCCGAGATTCAAACCCACGACTTCATGGACCCATGGGATTGAAGTCGAACGGTCTTAACCCCTTGGCTGTAGCGTCCGTCGAACTCCTATCTCACAAAGCAACCCAAAACTGACCTCCCACACAAAGAACAGTTTCTCTCTCTCTCTCTCTCTCTCTCTCTCTCCTCTCTCTCTCTCTCTCTCTCTCTCTCTCTCTCTCTCTCTCTCACCACCACACACACACACACACACACACACACACACACACACACAAACAACACAACACAATACACACACACCACGCACGCGCGCGCACACAACACACACAACACAACACACACACACTCACTCCACACACACAACAACACAATACACACCACCACCACCAACACAGCACACACTCCACCACCACCACCACCACCACACCACCACAACACAACACACCTACCCACACACATCACCACCACCAAGACACAACACAGCACACACACACACACACACACACACACACACACACACACACACACAAATATTGACCTTTTATGTCACGGAGCTGGCCCTGAGCTTGCGAAGAGGGAGAGAATGATGATGGAGAGGAGGAGGAGGAGGAGGAGGAGGAGGATGGTGCAGAGGAATATTTGGCCGACGAAATGACTTGGAAGACACGGCGAAATGAACTGTGTGCGGCCAATCCACACAGAAGCACGCCACACAGCAAACCAATAGCCAGTCGCCGTTTCCGGCGAGCGCAAGGCATTGTGGGTAACGAATCTGTTCACACAAAAAAAATTGTTTTTTATATTTTTTTTTATTTTTGAGAATAATGGAATAAGCACTCGTGTGCTTCCCCCCCCCCCCAAAAAATCCCTAAGAATGGGTGGAATCCAGCAACAATGCTGAGGTTTAAAAAAAAAAAAGACGGTAAAGATCTAGACTGTAAACAAGTAGTTAAACTCCGAGGATTTTTTGTTCTAACAAAAAGACTGACACTGCGTAGATCTAATCACATTGGCAATATCTTAACTGACGCAGGAAGAACATAAGCCTTCGACGACGACGACGAAAAAGAAAAACATTAATTTTATTTTTAATAAAAGCACAGGCAAAGGCATAGGGCCAGGATATATTCACTTCATTACAGCTCTCAACATATCTAACTTGATCAAAATAATCGTAATTGTTTTTAATGCTCCAAAATCATTCACGAAGTCGGAATGTGGCTACCTTCATGGAGGGCAAAAACGACCACATACACAAAATCTCACCATTGGTAAACCTCAGTGCTCTAGCCGAGGAGCGGAAAAAACCCCATCCAAAATAAGCATATAAACTCTAGCTTTACCTGTTCATACCTCATGTCTAAAAAAAAACCCCAAACAACCACACACAACAAACCAAAAACAACAAACAAACAAAAAATAAAAACGCATAAGAGCTTTTACCACTGGAGGCTTACAGGAATATTGCCTGTAGTAAATTGTCCTTAAGAAATCTGTTAACAATTATTTAAACCCCTCGAGTCTAATATTCATATCGCAAAGAGAGCTAGATCTATATCCTCAAATACCACATTGGGAACATACACAGCATTTTTACACAATATGGGCTAAACATAAAAGTTATCAACATTACTAAAAAGAGATACTTTTCCCCTATTTTTGTTTAGGAATTAGCAAGAGCACAGTTCGATATCAACTATACAGACTCAACAAAAAAGCAGCGATAAAAATATAGTGCGAAAATTCACTTGGAAGGAAAATACTGCCACGGCTTATAAGTCTTTACAGAAGGTTCAGTTTTAAACGCTAATGGTGGAACTGCCTATATCATACCAATTGAGAAATTATTTCTGTAAAATCTGGTAGAAGATTCAGACGAAGTGATGACGATTGATTGTTTACTCACCATCTTGGTAACCTAGATACGTAATTAACGTAACTTTACATAAGCAAGCACAACGCAAGGAAGGTTACTCCACAATTTCATCACGGAGTAAATTTTTTTTTTAAATCTTCATCAGGTTTTTAAAAAGTTATTTTTCGCATTCTTTTTCGTGTCAATTCTAAACCAGCAATATATACCATCAACTCTTTGCCGATATTAGATATAACTTCGTTGTCAAAATAATTTGTTTATATCATCTTCTTACTACATTTTTGATACTGATGAATATGATATAATCTCTGAGCTTGTTGATGTGCTACGATACGCTTTGTGAGGTTTAAGTATTGTTGTTTCAAAAATTAAATTCATGTTAAAACAATAATTTTCTGCTTTTAACTGTTCGTTTATAACTGACTGTTAGATTCCGAAAACGTTGACATCTGGGCAACGACAAAACAAACAAAAGGGAAGCACAGAGATTAACAAGATAACAGTTTTAAATCTCCTATTTTCATTGCAGGAATACTATTATTTGGTGCCCCTCTCCCCCCACCTCCCCAAATAAAAACCAACAACCCCCCCCCCCCCCCCCCTCAAAAAAGCCCCCACCCTTTCAACAACGAACAGCAGTTCAAGGCGAGAAACAGAAAACTAAAATGTTTGGATACACAGGAAAGAATGAAAATCCATTTGGAATCTTTCGCCCAAACAAAACTATGCTTACCGTAATTATGAACCAGATAGTTTCCTGCAGGCTTGTAGACGAAAATTAAACTGCCCTAAAACAAAACAGGCTGGAATTTGTGTTGCATTTGTGGTAATAGTAGAACACTTGACCGTGTATTGATCTGAATTCATATAATTATATTCATTTCTTTTCTCTTCTCTCTCTCTCTCTCTCTCTCTCTCTCTCTCTCTCTCACACACACACACACAATGCACACACACACTCTTTCTCTCTCTGTCACAAAACACACACAATAACACTAACGAACACACAACACAACACAAAACAACACCACACACACACACACACTTGTCAGGAAGTACGTCTGCTCCAGATTCTCATATTCCTCACATCACAACATGCTACTTACTTTATAGACACTAACCCCATTCCGTCTCCGAACCCCCCCCCCCCCCCCCCCCCCCCCCCCCTCCCCCACAACGACAAGATACTCACTTATTCTAATACATCACAAGACATCTTGTAATAGTAACGGAGATTTACGCCGAAACCAAACTGAAGGACAACCCTCATAGCTTGATATAAAAGGTGGCGCTGCTCTTGTGGCGACGCGCTCTCCCCTGAGGAGAGAGCAGCCCGAATTTCACGCTAAGAAATCTGCCTTTACTATAAAAAAAAAACTTGGTCATTTCGACGTCATTTTTGCTCGTCACACAAATGTCGTCTGCTTTCTTCTTGTTCCAGTAAAAATATCACGTTTCAACGACAAATTTGAGATTCAGCAATTATTACCTTCCTGGAATTAGACCTGGTTAATCAGCATTGGACGGGGAGGGAGGGAGATGGAGGAGGAAGGGGAAGGAGGGGAAGGGGGGGAAGGCCTAGTGGTTAGAAGAGCGGGTGAGCTGGTGATGAGAATCGAACAGCCCGGGTTGGAGTTACCACTGAGAGGCCTGTTCAAGGGGATTTTTCCTCCAGGAGTTAGTGCCGGCTCCACTACCCCCCCCCCCCCCCCCCCTCAATCCCCCTTTAAAAAAAAATCCTCAGATGAGACTATCAACCGATTTGGCTGAATATCATTACTCACGAGTATCATAAAGTATTCGACAGCCTTTTAGAGATACTACTACTACTACATAATAATAAATAATAATAACAATAATAATAATAAATGAAATTTTTATAGCGCTATATCTTGCAGATGAATAGATAATACTACAGTAAGACTCAAATGTGTAGCAAAAAGGTAAAGGTGTCCCCATTAACCTATGTGGTCGCAAGGGAACAAGATTCAAGATTTTATTTCACGAGGCGTCAGAGACCTCAGCTTCTCAGAGGGCCAGCATATTGAGGGCGGCGCCCATCTCCTCTCCCTCGCTGCTTTACCTTCCCTGACCCTAAAGAGGGCAGGTACCCATTTACAGCTGGGTGAACTGGGGGACTGTATTAAAGCCAAGGCGCGCAAACGGTCACCCATCCAAATGGTAACCACGCTCGATGCTGCTTAGTATTAGCTTGGGGAAAGCGAGTGCTCTGACCACTGAGCTATCCCGTGTAGTATAACACCCAATTCAGGATCTTATGCAGCAGCAAAATAAAAAGATAATAATAATAATAATAATGTCCATACCACACACATGATAGAGAACAACACAGGAAAGAGAAAAGGGGGGAAGTCCCCCCACCCCCACCCCCGAGAAATAACAACCTAAAACCCTATCTTGTATCAACATCTTAGCATTTTGGGTGTAACAGAATACTGTTTATAGAGACAGGTACTAAATAGAGGAGAATCCCCTAAGTCGTAACGTTGTCTGTCAATCGAGCGAAAACTGCCGTTAAGCTCCTGACAAGTCAGGCCCAGCCCATCCGGCTTCGGTGTGGGAGAAAACGGTTATCTTTAAAGTCTTTTTAAGGGAGGGGGGTGGGGAGGGGGGCAGGAGAATGGACCAAGAAGGCAGAAAACAGACAAGGGAGGATGTGACAGGAAGAAAAGGAACAAGTCAGAAACAAAGAGAGGGATAGAAAAGAGGGAATTCTTAGCACATAATTTCCAGGAGGTGGGGATGCTAGCTATACTGACGGGGGACTGGATGTAAAAAAACCAACACACACATATGAGTGCTTATTCACTTCCCTCCCGCTCGAAATGAATTATGTGGGCTATTTTTTTAAAAATACAGAGGAGAGGGGAGAGAAAAATGAGAGAGAGAGAGAGAGGGGATGAGAGGGAGAGGAGAGAGAGAAGAGATAGGATGAGAGAGAGAGAAGAGAGAGAGAATAATCATACAATTTCGGAGACATGCATTTTCAAAGATAAGTTGTTTTGAATAATGATTGCGCACACAACTCATTCAATTCTGTACAATGCTGAACTCCTCAATCACTTTATAAAGAATAAATAAGTAATATAATTCAATAAATAAACTGAAAAGATTAAACATATTTTAAGAGATTTTTTTTTTGCTAGGAGTTTTTTTTATTGCGTAAGACGCCACACTTCTTTTTTTTCTTTCTTTCTTTCTTTATTTTTGGTTTAAATAATTTGTTTTGTTCAGAAACAGCGTAGGTAGTACCAATATATGAAATGAGTGCAACAAGCAATGCTCATAACAGTACTCTTAAACATTTACATGCAAAAGTGGGCCGCAGCTGAACATAGCGTCATATAGATAAAGGTTGTTGCTTTTTCATTTTATTTTATACTTTTCTTATTTTATAAACTTCCAAAAGTGTTCGAAAGTACCCCCCCCCCCCCTTTCCCCACAAAAAAACCCAAGCCAACATTTTCGTTTTCGTTCCTCGGCTAGAGCTCCGAGGTTCACCAATGGTGAGATTTTGCGTATGCGACTGGGGTGTTTTTGCCCCCAAAGTGAAGGTAGCTGCATGGTCACGAACCGAAGATAAAACAACTGACACCACCCGGTTATAAAACTCTTTCTTTCCCCCGACCCTCCCGTTGCCGTCGTTTATAAAGATACACTTGAACCAGCTCTTTCTTTCTGTCACTCCCTTCCTTTCTCACCTAAATCCTTCGAAGTCTGTGAACTCAACCTCAACACACCTGGCCACTCTATTACTTTCTGCTGTCTTTACCGTCCACCTCCAAGCCGTAGGAATAATCTGACATCGTCCATCTTCCATCAAGAGTATCAGTCACTCCTAGATCACTACAGCCTCTCTCCCAGAAAGCTTATTATTCTCGGTGACTTTAACTTCCACTTCGAAAAAACCCGTCTTCTCCTGATGTCAAACGTCTTTCTCTTTCTTTGTCCAAAACCCCTCTCTTTCACAGCTGGTAACTGAAGAACACACAGATCAGGACTATTTAGACTGGCTCATTACAGATGTATCACAAGATTTGGTTTCATCTGTATCTATCATGATGAACTACTCTCTGATCATTTCTGCTGTTCTTTTCTTCTCAACATTGCAAAACCTATCAGAAAGAAAAAATGTGTCTCCCGTCGCAATCTCAAAGGTATAGACATTGAAATTTCTCTGCAAAAGCGCTGAGCGCCCATCACAAACCTCTGACAACAATAACCCCTCTAAACACTACAATGATGTTCTCAGCCAACTGCTTGATGAGCATGCACCTCCCACTGACCGTCTCCTGCCCCACAGGCCCTGTGCACCTGGTACACCCATGACTTTCCCGGTTGCAAAGCGCAAAAGCAGGCAGCTAGAGCGGCAGTGGCGAGAAAAACAAAAAACGGAAATCAACAAACAGCTCTTCCGAAAACAAATCAACAAAGTCAAATCTTTAATCTTTCAGAAAAAACAAAGTACTACTCTTCTCAAGTTCTTAATGCCACGTCTATGAAATCTCTCTTTTCCCTCACATCTACTCTTCTTGGATCTGTGAAGGCAAGCCCTCTGCCTTCCATCCACAACTACTCTGAACTTCCTTCTATATTTTCTGCATTCTTTTCTGACAAAATCCGTAACATCCGTTCCAGATTGGATCAGACTCCTTTCCTGCCTGCAGTTCCTGATCCCCAATTCTCTGGTACTCCTCTCCTTTTCTTTCATCCAACTACTATAAAATCATGCAACCTCGATCCCATACCTGCTTTTCTTTTTGTACAGTGCCTGCCACAACTTATACCCGCTATCACGAAAATAGTGAACTCATCTCTTGTTTCAGGAAATGTTCCATCATCTCTCAAAACTGCAATAGTTACACCTCTACTCAAAAAGCATGACCTTGACCCTAACATTCTGAAGAATTATAGACCTGTTTCCAACCTACCTTTCATCTCTAAAGTCCTTGAAAAAGTAGTTCTAAAACAGCTCAATAACCACCTTCTCTCAAACAGTCTTCTTCCTGAGTTTCAGTCTGTCTATCGCGTCAACCATAGCACTGAAACTACCCTAGTCCATACCCTAAATACACTTCTACTTGCTTCTGACTCGGGGAAAATCTCCCTTCTCACTCTACTCGACTTATCTGCAGCCTTCGACACTATTGACCATTTAATTCTTCTCTCCCGTCTTCAAAAAACATTCGGTGTTACTGGCACAGCCCTCTCCTGGTTCAGTTCATACCTCACTGACCGATTCCAGACAGTCGCAGTAAACAAGATACAGTCAATACCTGCCAAACTGGAATGTGGTGTCCCGCAGGGATCAGTTCTCGGCCCTGTTCTTTTCACTCTCTATACTGCTCCACTATCACATATAAAAAACCGTCATCATATCAACTATCACTTTTATGCAGATGACTCTCAGATTCAAAGTAGTGTTACACCTGAAAATCTGCCTTCTCTCTTGACAAAGATGGCCTACTGCTTTCAAGATATCCAAAACTGGTGATACAAAACAAGTTACAGTTAAACGCAGATAAAACCGAAGCCATGCTTGTAGGGACCAAACACAAACTCTCTTCCATTACAACAACTTCAATAGAACTCGGCAATACATCGGTCCCTCTGTCCACTGCTGTGAAGTATCTAGGAGTTGTTATCGACAACACACTGTCTATGCAAAAATTCATCACCCAGACCTGCCAGTCGTGCTACTATCAATTACGGCGTATCAGTGCAATTCGAAAGTACCTGTCCACTGATGCAACATCCAAACTTGTTGCGTCTCTCATTCTCTCACGTCTGGACTATTGCAATTCTCTTTTAGCTGGTCTGCCAGCAACATCTATCCACTCCCTTCAACGTATACAAAACTCTGCAGCTCGCCTAGTCCTCAGAAAGAAAAAATCTGAGCACATTACTCCTCTCTTGCGATCTCTCCACTGGTTGCCTGTGCCACAGAGAGTAAACTATAAGATCAGTACCCTCTGTTACAAATGTCTCCACCAAACAGCACCCTCCTACCTCTGTGAATGTCTTCACCTGTACACTCCTTCTCGTTCCCTCCGCTCTGCTGCAGATACCTTGTGCTTACGAATTCCTAGATTCAACCAGTCCACCGTTGGTCGTCGCTCTTTCTCTATTTCTGGTCCATCCATCTGGAACAACCTTCCTCTCTCTCTTCGACAGAGGCCTACATATGACACATATAAATCCAGCCTCAAGACATATTTGTTTCAAACCTAACTTTTTCCCTCTTTCATCTCAAAACTGCCCCTGCCTTCAACAGCCCAAATCCCATTACCCTTCCAAACCCTACAACCTGTGTGTGTGTGTGTGTGTGTGTGTGTGTGTGTGTGTGTGTGTGTGTGTGTGTGTGTGTGGTGTGTGTGTGTGTACATTTGAATTTTGTTTAAGCTTTTGATAGTTATTGGCTGCATGACTCTGTAAGAACATGTTGAATGCAAGCGCTCTGATTTGTCTTTGCAAGATATAGCGCTATACAAATTTCATTTATTATTATTATTATTATTATTATTATTTATTATTATTATTATTCCGACTTAGGGGACACCAACAAAATTCACCTTTATATATCAACCCATGGCTATGAACACTTTAGTTTACACATTTTCTGTTCTTGAACTAAAAGAAGTGAAATCTGTGATACTTTCTTTCCTGAGTGATGCTGGATCAGAATTAAAGAAAATTGAAGAGAAAAAAAAACAGAAAAAGAAGAGAAGTTACCTTTATACGCTGTTTAACATCCGTTGAGAACTTCACTCCAGCGTCAGAGCTATAGAAGTACTGACAACATGTCCAACCTGACCACTATCACACACACGACTGTCAATCACTTAAATCAACGCTAACTACGATCAATAACTACTACTACTACTACTACTACTACTATTACTGCTGCTGCTTATGCTACCACCAGTTGCTACAACTACTGCCACAACTTACAACCACTACTACTACTACTAGCCTAGTACTGCAACTGTCAAGAATGATACCAGTATTCTATGTCCATTTTTCTTATCGTAACACTATAATATTCATACCTCTCTTCTCTCTCTCTGGTCGCAGCCACACAAAGGTCGCCTCTGTAAACTAGCCCTCAAGTTCTGTGATGGTGTCCCTTCCCCCCCCCCCCCTCCCTCCTCCCTCCTCTCACCCCCCCCCCCCCCCCCTCTCTCTCTCTGTCCCCTCCCCTCCCCTCATCCCTTTGTCTTTTCAAAGCCATGTCTTCTCCCCTTCCTTTTCCTGTAAACCTCTGTGGTGTCGTTAAAGGGACTGCTTGTCCCTAAGTGGACCCGGAGTGTAAAAGTAACTGCGAATGATTTTTCTTTTTTTCAAAAACTGCTTAGCACGTCGTTGTCTATCACCCCACACAGTAACATCAAGACCTAAAATAATGGCGATGACAAAATACTACACAGATGGAAAACAAAATATTAAGTCCAAACCACAAAATGAGTACCTTCTAACAGTTACTTTCCAGGGGAAAATCTATTGTTTCAACCCAATCCAATCCTGTTGTTTACAGCCCCGCCGACCACAGAGGCCATATCAGGGCTGTCACCTCCTAAACCTTTAAATCTCAGATTAAAGCTGTGCAACTATATACGGATTAAAACAGGGTATAAAACGAATGGACCCTCACAGCGGACTTAGAGAGAAGAATAAGAGCTGTAGAAATGAGGTGCTTCCGAAGACTCTTAAGGCATCTCATACAAAGACCACATCACGAATGAAGAAGTCAAGAGACGCATCCGCAATGAAATTGGGCCCTATACTGACCTTCAAACACTCGTCAGACAACGATAACTGAAGTGGTTTGGTCATGTCACACACTCCTCTGGTCTTGCTAAAACAATCCTACAAGGCACAGTGCGGGGAGGAAGAAGAAGAGGCCGACAAAGGAAGAGATGAGAGGACAACATTCGAGAGTGGACAGACATGGAGCTGAGAGACACCCTGAGGGCGGCCGAGAGACGAGAGGACTGGAGAAAGGTGGTTTGACAAAGCTTCGAAGGCGCCCCAAAGGATTCGGAATCTAAGGGATCGGTGACGGTGTGACGGATGAAACCAACTCTACTGTCGCTCCTTGTAGCAACGCCCTGGCTTGTTTAAACACTCGAATTGCTCTCTCACACAAAGAAGAAAAAAAATGAACTGCTCAGATTTAGACTCGTCTGTCTCTGCGATCTGCTTATTCCATTATCCTCGATATAAAAGAATAAATAAATAAATTTGCAAGTCTGTACCTGGACAGTCCCCACCTGGTGAAGGAAAGGAGAAGGTGCCCCCCCCCCCCTCCCCCTCGTCCCCGCGTCTGCAGCAAATTTCCAGGCCAGGGGGGAAGTTCTCATCTCCGTTGTGCCTGTCCACTTTAGGACAACTGCCGCTTTAGGACACGTCTACTGTCTACGTCAGGTGTGGCTATTTTTTCTTCTCCTCCCAGGGGGCAGTGGGTGTGTGTGTGTGTGGGGGGGGGGGGGGGTAGTGTGTGTGTGTGTGGGGGGGGGGGGTAGTGTGTGTTGGGGAGGGGGGGGAGGGGCAGTGCGTGTGGCGGTGGGGGTGGGGTGTTGGGGTTGGAGCAGTGTGTGTGTGTGGAGGGGGGGGGGGGGGGGGTTGGGGGGGTTGGGGCAGTGTGTGTGTGTGTGTGTGTGTGTGTGTGTATGTGTGTGTGTGTGTGTGTGTGTGTGTGTATGGAGGGGAGGGGGGAGGTAGGGGTGCTTTAGTGGTAATGACTGTTGTCCATAGTAACTGAACGGAGATGTGAGAGGAAGGAAGGTGGTGGTGGTGGTGGTGGTGTGTGTGTGAGGTGGTGATGGTACTCTGTGTGTTTGAGAGAGAGAGAGTGTGGGTGGGTGTTTGTGTTTGTTCTCATTTGTTTGGTGACGATTTGCACTTTGTTTTGTTTTGTTTTGGTCACTTTGGTCTTGTGTTTTTTCCTCCTTTTGTTGTTGTCGTTGTTGTTGTCTCTGTCCCTGTCTGTCTTACATTTGTTTTTTCCTATCTTCTACTTGTTTTTTCCCCTATCCTATCTTACACTTGTTTTTTTCCTATCTTATACTTGTTTTTGCCACCTTTCACATAATTATCTCTATCAACAGCTTGTAAGCATGAATGCTTTTTTTTATCTTGCTTATTTTTCCACAGTTGTGTGTTACGTACTGTTATGATATTTCAGTAATTATTGGAGGATTCTGTAATAATCATATTGACCTGCGTATCTGTCTCTATCTTTCTATCTGTCTGTCTCTCCACTTCTTTGTTTTCAATAACTGACTGACTTTTGCCACACCGCTTTCATGGATTTTCTAGTGTCTTGTATAGAAAGGGTTTTCTTTCTGATAATACGATAAATCTCCATCCCTCCCCCTCTCTCTCTCTCTCTCTCCCTCTCTCTCTCCGTCGCTCGCTCACTCGCTCGACCACTTGCACGCTCGATCGCTAGCTCTCGCTCGGGGACTGGACGTAAAAAAAGCACATGAGTGCTTATTCATTATCCTCGAAATAAAAGAATTTGTCATTGTCATTGTCGCTCTCTCATATCAAAGATATAGATGTAAATATTATTTAAGTTATCATTATTTTATCCTGATTTTATTATTTCACGTTTACTTGAAGCTATTAGCTCTGGTTATTAAGGATAGTCCCTTCTCAAGGCAAAGGCCGGATGAAAAAAGTATGTCAATACTTATCTGTAACCCTTGGGAATAAAGATTGTCAATCAATCCATCAATCTGTCTCTCCCTCCCTCCTCCCCCCCCCCTCTCTCTCTCTCTCTCTCTTTCTGTGGTTGGATGAAAAAAAACCAAGTCTTTGTTACTTAATCTATTACCCTCGTGAAATAAAATTGCGATTCTCTCTCTCTCTCTCTCTCTCTCTCCCCTCTCTCTCTCTCTCTCCTCCTCTCTCTCTCTCTCTCTCTTTCCTCCCTCCTTCCACCCCTATTTCTCTCCCTCTCATTCTATCTCTCTCTCTCTCTACGTGCATGTTTTGCTCTTTCTCTGTTTCTTCATCTCTAATTCTGTGCGCTAAAGATGTCTGACTTTTTTCCTCACACAGATTTCACACACACACACACACACACACACACACACACACACACACACACACACACACAGGGAGGGAGGGAGGGAGGGAGGGAGAGACAGCGAAACACAGAGAGAGAGAGCTACAGAGAGAGAGGGAGACAGAGAGAGAGAGAAACAGAGACAGAGAGACAGACAGACAGACAGATACAGACTGAAAGACAGAGAGACAGTACAGACAGACAGAGACAGTGCATGTAGTCAATTTGATGTCAGAGCAATTTAGACCAGTCTGAAGTAAGAAGGACATCTGATTGTTCGCGTTACACCAGCTATTCAATCACTCACTGCCTTGTCAACAGCAGAAGCACCTCTTTCAAACTCTGCGTCTGCTGAGCACTGTTACTTGTTAGTGTTGGGCGTTCCTCACCTTCACAACGGGGACGGGATAGCCTGGTTGGTTAGAGCGTTGCGCATTGCGCTCGTTATCTGCTGACCCGGGTTCGATTCCTGTTCAAAGGGACATTTTCCTCTGGAGTTAAACCATTGATGTTAGATCAGTGCCGACTCCACTTCTCCCCAAAAGTCCTTCGGATGAGACTATAAACCGAGGCCCCGTGTGCGAACGGACGCAGAACATCTTTTCGGAAAAGTAAGCCATTGTGTGCTGGTGGGAACCGGATGACATTTACAAAACTGCATACGCATGAGAACTGGCTGTAAAAAAAAAGTACATGCGTGCTTATTCCAGTATCCTCGAAATGAAATGAAAAATAAAATAAACCCTGACAGTCACCCAGACCAGTACGCACTCTTCTCTCCAACTCACCGCACATGGCGGAATCACCCTTGACAAGCACACAGTGGGTGACAAACAGTTACCGTGCACAGCTGTGTTCGATTACATCGCCATATAGGCAGCCATATTTCGACTTCAGAGGAATTGTTTTCTTTCCTCCCTTCCATGCTACGAGATCGTTCGAGATGAAAGCAATGTAAATGTAGGCAGGCCTTAACTTGGGCACTTTGCTTTGGTCAATAACTGACACAGCTTTTGGCTTGGGTCATCTTTGCATTTTATGATATTGTATTGGATTGGATTGTATTGTGTACCACTTTCTCTGCGTGAACTTCGGGCTGCTCTCCCCGGGGAGAGCGCGTCGCCACATCAGCAGCGCCACCCACTATTTTTCTTTCGTTTCCTGTCTGCAACTGTATTTGTTTCCCTATTACAGTGGGTTTTTTCTTCAGAATTTTGCCAGGGACAACTCTCTTGTTGCCGTGGGTTCTTTTATGTGCGCTAAATAATTGTGTGTAACACACGGGACCTCGGTTTATCGTCTCATCCAAAAGACTAGCACCCAGACCACCACTCATGGTCTATTGGATGGGGGTGGGGGTGGGGGGATCAAACCATCGCACACTTCCGACCTGGACTTTCCGCTTTCTAGGTAGGCGCGTTACCTCTAGACCACCGATCAAGCATAATTATCGTGGTGATTCCTACATGTCTGTATACATTACTTTATTATTATTATTATTCAATTCACTTTTCAATAATGGAGGCCATAACAAATGCCTATTGACAGAATCACTCAAAGCCCTCCCCCCACCCCACCCCCCCCCCACCCCCCCCCAAAAAAAAATTAATAAAAAGACCAAAGTTAATATTAGCTCCAAAGGCAACACATCAGTCTAGAATGCAAAAAGTCGCAGGTCCGATTCCTGTTCGGATCCGATCTCTTCACCCCATCCACAAGACCTTACGTGGTGGTCTGGGTGCTAGTCTTTCGGATGAGACGATAAACCGAGGTCCCGAGTGCACATGCAATTATTGCACGTAAAAGAACCCACGGTAACAAGACATTAACTTGTCCCTGGCAAAATTCTGCAGAAAATAGGCAGTCTGAAAAGGAAACACAATACTCATACAGTGAGGAAAAATTAAAAAAAGAAACCAATGGGTGGCGCTGCTCTTGTGGCGACGCGCTCTCTCCGGGGAGAGCAGCCTGAATTTCATGAAAAGAAATCTGCCATGACGTAAAGTGGTATACATTACAATACAACACAAATAACAAGACAACATAATGTAATATAATACCATACAATACAATGGAATTCAAGCAATCTATCCCAAAATACAGTTATGATCACATTTTTATTTCCAAGGGTAACACCTAAGTATTAGCATACTTCCCCCCCCACCCCACCCCCCATCCAGCCTATGCCATAATTAGGGATTATCCTCAATAATGGCAAATAGTTATTCTGAACAACCTTTTTTTTCAAAACCTTATCTTTAAAAACCAATCCCCGCAAAATAGGGCCTATATGAAAACGTAGTCTGTATAAATATTTGGAGAGAGAACAATCTGCAATTATAAAAACAAAACAACCAATTATGAAATAACAAACAGTAGATATGAGAGAGACAGAGACAGAGAGAGAAAGAGACAGACAGACAGAGAGAGAGACAGACAGACAGAGAGAGAGACAGACAGACAGAGAGAGAGACAGGCAGACAGACACAGACAGTTAGAGAGAGAGACAGAGACAAAGACAGATACAGATATTCAAACAGTTAGACAGACAGAAAGAGACAGGCAGACATAAATTCAAACAGTGAGAAAGACAGACAGACAGACATAGAGAGACAGAGTCAGACAGGCAGACAGACAGACAGAGACTAAGAGCGAAACAGAGACAGACAGACATTCAGACAGAGAGAGACAGAGACAAACAGTGAGAGAGAGAGTGAGAGACAGATGTACAGACAGACAGACAGACACACAGACAAAGTAAGAGAGTGACAGACAGACAGACAGACAAACAGGAGACATAGCGAGAGACAGATAGATAGAGAGAGAGACAAAGACAGATAGAGACAGAGAGTGGTCAAGCGTACAACTGTAAGCTTGACCGTTCATTCACAAGGCAGCAGGGAAGAGGGACTGGGCGTAAAACCCATACATCGAAAATAATTATGAACATAATTCATGATAAACCCCAAATAATAATGATAATAAAAATGAATGGAATTGATATAGTGCTGTATCTCGCACAGACAAATCAAAGCGCTTGCACTCAACTCATTCTTACACAGTCATGCAAACAATAGCAAGTCATAGTTCTAACAAGTTCCAAATGTACACTCAGAGAGAGAGAGAGAGAGAGAGAGAGAGAGAGAGAGAGAGAGAGAGAGAGAGAGAGAGAGAGAGAGAGAGGGTTATACACTTTGGCAGGGTGATGGGATTTGGGCTGTTGAAAAGCAGGGACAGCTATGAAATGAAACAGGAGAGGAAAATCTTAGGTTTGAAAATAAATACTATGTCTTGAGGCGGATACACAACACAACAGGCACGCAATCCATATCATGGCTTTTTTCTATCAACTGTAGAACAAGGGAAATGTGTGATGAAAATAGCTATCTACTGTTTGAAACACACACACACACACCACACACACACACACACACACACACACACACACACACACACTCACACTCACACACACACACACACACACACATACTCACATGCACAAACTCACTCACATTCTCCACACACATACTCACACACACACGCACACACACACAAATACACACAGACACACACACACACACAGACACACATGCACACACGCACACTGAAGTCATTGCAGCATTCTTTAATAAATAATCCTCATAATTATTACAAAACAGGCAAAACCAAGTAATAAAACTACATTTGCTCGCACACAAACTCAAATCTTCACACAGTATACAATACATACATTGCTTTTAAATCTGTTATCAGCATCATTTGAAACTCTCAAATCACGGAATCACGGTTTTTGTGCCCCCCCCCCCCCCCCCCCCCCCCCCCCCGTTCAAGGGGATATTTTGCACACGTTAAATCCTGTTTCGCTTTTCGTCAGAGTAGGAACAGATGACACAATTTACAAAATCGCATGCACACACGGGGACTTGATGTAAAAAAGCATATGAGTGCTTTCCCCATTATCCTCAATATAAATGAATGAATAAATCTCTCTCTCTCTCTCTCTCAATGATAACCATATTCAGGACAAGGGCTGGATGAAAAAAAAAGTAGTTAATACTTATATCTCAATTTGAAAATTGAGATTATCAATCAATCAATAAATCAATCAATTTCCCTCTTTGGTGTAAGTTTCTGTTTTCAATCATACTCTCTCTCTCTCTCCTCCTCTCTCTCTCTCCTCTCTCTCTCTCTCTCCTCTCTCCCTCCAAAATACAGTTTATATCAATCAATACTACTGTGATGTCTCATACAGTTTGTCATTCTAGGACAAAAATGTATTGTTTTAGAATTTAATGTTGCTTTCATATACATATCTTTTCAATATTCAGCAACTGTAAACTCTCTCTCTCTCACACACACACACACGTACACACGCATGCACGCACGCACACACGCACACACACACGCACGCACACACACACACACACAACACACACACACACACACACACACACACACACACACACACACACACACACACACACAGAGGGTACGGGATAGCCTAGTGATTAGAGCATTGCCCTCGCAATCTGACGACCCGGGTTCGATTCCCGTTCAAGGGGATATTTTCCCCTGGAGTTAACATCAGTGCAGACTCCACTCTCCCAAAAAGTCTTTCGGATGAGACTATAAACCGAGGCCCCGTGTGCGAACGCACGCAGAACATCTTGCGCACACGTTAAATCCGGTTCCGCTTTTCGTCAGAGTAGACCATTGTGTGCCGGTGGGAACAGATGACAGAATTTACAAAACCCCATACACACGGGGACTGGATGTAAAAAAGCGCATAAGTGCTTATTCCATTATCCTCGATATAAAAGAATAATAAATAAATAAATAAATACACACACACACACCTCCTCTCTCTCTCTCTCTCTCTCTCTCTCTCTCTCTCTGAACTCTGAGTTCAGATAGTTCTCTCTCTCTTTCTCTGAAGGGCCAGATGGGAAAAAAAGTCAATACTTAACTATAACCCTTGGGAAAAAAGACATTCTCTCTCTCTCTCTCTCTCTCTCTCTCTCTCTCTCTCTCTCTCTCTCTCTGATTCAAAATTGTATTTGCATTGTGAAATCATTGTTCTCTTCCATTGTATACTCGCCCCCCGCCCCCAACACTCCCTTTCGTTGTATTGTGGCCTAAGGCCGATGTACTATTAAACTATTTCAGAGTTCAGAGAGAGTTCAGGGTTCTCTCTCTGAGTATATCTTTCCATCGTTCAGTTTGCTTCTCAGCAAAAATGTCAACCCTAACCTATGTGTCTTAACTATAACCCTTGGGAAAAAAGACATTCTCTCTGTCTCTCTCTGTCTCTCTCTCTCTCTCTCTGAGTATATCTTTCCATCGTTCAGTTTGCTTCTCAGCAAAAATGTCAACCCTAACCTATGTGTCCAGATTTTCTGGTGTATTATTTTTTTATTTCAAAGTCCTGCCCTACAGGAAGCTATTCCCGGTGTACAACACCACGCCCACACTATACCTGACATCTTTGCCCTCAAAACTCCTACAACCCCAAATTCACATCTCCTAATACCTTTCTAATGCCATCATTTCAGAAAGGTTTTTTCAAACCAAAAAATTAACCCGCAATTGGAATGCGGCTACCTTCAAAAAGGTAGAAGGTGTTCCCATAACCTAAGCGGTCCTTGGGGAGCTAGATTTCAGAGACCTCAGCTTCTCCAGGGGCCAGCATATTGAGGGCGGCGCCCATCTCCTCTCCATCGCTGCTTTACCTTCCCTAACCTTAAAGAGGGCAGGTACCCACTGACAGCTGGTTGAACTAGGGGTCTGTACTGAAGCCAAGACGCACGAACGGTCACCCATCCAAGAGGTAACCACGCTCAATGCTGCTTAACCTTAGCTTGGGGAAAGCGAGTGCTCTGACCACTGAACTATCCCGTCCCAATTTGGGGTGGGAGCAAACTGTGGCATACGCAAAATCTCACCATTGGTGAACCTCGGAGCTCTAGCCGAGACCCCCCCCCGCCCAACAAACCAAAATTAAACCAAAACAAAAACAAGATAACAATAAAGAAAGAAACGAACAAAATCTTACATGAGGTAGATTTATTTTCTGGATACAACCCAGACACTTAAATGGTATATCTTTCTGATGTCATTTCTTTTCACGCACACGCGCGCGCGCGCGCATACACACACACACACACCCCCCCCCCCCCCCCCCCCCCCCCCGCCCCCCTGGAACAAACAAACAAAAAACCAACAACCCCAAACTCCCACCAATGTTTTCTGTTTCCCGTTCAACCCAAGAATTCGTACTGAATGTTTTTCTGGTTGAATTTCCTCAGAAAACGCCTGACAATATTTTCCAGAACTTTCCGTCCTTGTGAGCACAGAAACCTCGTTCTCTTTTGATGGTGCCAGCAGTCCCCGACATTCTTCGTTCTTTTCGTTTCTCCGTCCTCTTCCACCAAAGCGTCCTTCTGTGCGTGGCGTGGCGGATGCGCCAGTGTGTTCTGTGGCTGACTGCTGTGGTAGTGGCTGGCCCCCTTGTACCGAGCTGTGACGTGAAGGGTGAAGGTGACGTCAGGGGTGGGGGTAGCTTGTGACAGCAGAACGTCACCTAAATTTCTGTGACGTTGGTGACGAATTTCTGGAGGGGAAAAAAGGAAAGTTTGGGGTTAAGCAAAGCCTTAAGTAGTCTAGAGTAAAACCATTACAAGGTTGTTAAAAAAAAATCAAACAAACAAAAACAAAAAAAGAAGTCAAGTGACTTCAGGTAAAAGAAAAAAAAACTGCCCCAAGAACAATCCAACATTAAAATAAAATAAAGCTTAAAAAAAATTAATGTGAAGTAATTTTTTTTTTATTAATAGTCAAGTTAAAAATGAAATAATGAAAAAAAAGTCAAGTAACATTTTTTAAAGGAAAAACAAGTAAAATTAATAAAAGACAAGTCAAAGCAAGCTTATAAAACAACCAACCCCAACCCCACCCCCGCAATACCCAATAACACTCAAAATAGATACAAATAATGGAACGAAATATAAAGAAAAATTAAAGTTTAAAAAAACCCAAGCAACTTAAAGTCCCATCAAGCTAAAACAAAAATGAAGAAGAAGAAGAAAAAGAAGAAGAAGAAGAAGAAGAAGAAGAAAGATAAAACGGACACGCAGTCTCCACAGACACACACAAAAAGTTGTAAACAAGGAATAACTGTACGAACTACTTAATACAGGTTTTGGTATCATTTGTTATAATATGTGACTTGTGGAATACGTCCTTAATCTGTACACATCCAAGGTATATCTATCTAATCTGGATTTTTGCTGTTTGTTCTTTTTTCCATGCTGCACATCCAAGAGTCTCTTGCTCTGATTGAGTCTGCATCAGTGCAGACATGTATGTTTATCAATGTATGTATGTATGTATGTATGTATGTATGTATGTATGTATGTATGTATGTATGTATGTGTGTGTGTATGTGTGTGTGTGTGTGTGTGTGTGTGTGTGTGTGTATGTATGTATGTATGTATGTATGTATGTATGTATGTATGTATGTATGTATGTATGAGCGTATGTACGTAAGTATGTATGTATGTAATATAACATTTTGGACGTAAAGATTATGATTGTTATTAGAATAATATGCTTGTATGTTTGGTAGATCTGTTTGTTTCTGTATTTACCTCAGTGACCATCTTTCTATACACAATGATGTATGATTCAGAAAGGAAATGCTGGTAATGATGATACTGGTCTCGTCTTTGCTCTAGATCATGATTTTTTCGGGATACGGGTTTTTGTTTTGTTGTGTTTTTTTGTTTTGTTTTTGTTTTGCTTGTTGTTTTTTGTTGCTCTTGGCGGTTCGTGTCCTTGTGTGCGGGGATTTTTTCTCCTGGTTTTGGTATTTTGTAATATATTTGAAAAAAAAAATTTGAAGAAGAAGAAGAAAAGAAGAAGAAAGAAAGAAAGAAAGAAAGAAAGAAAAATGCAATAAAAGAAAGAAAGAAATCAGAAAGAAAGAAAACATATTTGTTTTTAAAAATAAAGAAACGAAAGTAAGAAAAAACCACACTTTTTTAATTTTTAGTAAAATCTAAACAGAAAATAAAATCTGATTAAAAAAAAAGAAATAAACATAGATAAATAAACAAATAATACATACATCAAAGATGAATAAATAAACATGTCCTGTTAATATTCATTTCAACAATAGTTCGAATTGCACTGATCAACAATACTTACTAAACTCAATAGTTTCAAACATAATCAAATTCATATATTGACATAGTCCTCTATCATTTTTTTAATAACTCTCTCTCTCTCTCTCTCTGTCTGTCTCTCTCTGTCTCTCTCTCTCTCTCTCTCTCTGTCTGTCTGTCTCTCTCTGTCTGTCTGTGTCTCTCTTCTCTGTCTGTCTCTCTTCTGTCTGTCTGTCTGTCTGTCTGTCTGTCTGTCTGTCTGTCTCTCTCTCTCTCTCTCTCTCTCTCTCTCTCTCTCTCTCTCTCTCTCTCTCTCTCTCTCTCTCTCTCTCAACTTACTTGGTACTTTCTCTTGGAGTCTTGCAGAAACCAGGACAGCGAAGCAGACGATAACGACCCCGAAAATTTGCATATTTCAAGACTCAACGGATCTCACAACAAGACAAAAAAACTTTCTTGGTAGGTTAAGCTAGATGTCGATTCTTCCCTAAACTGCGTAGCGGACTTAGAAACTTCAGTCTCAGGGATTTGCTGGATCTGATGCCACTGCGCCTCTCGCGGGGTTTATTTATATGCAGAAACCCACAGGCTTGCATATCCTACTAGTGGCTGCTTGACGTCTGCCGGCAGGATGTGACGGCAGGAGAGTACGTAAGCGACACAATTTTGCCATCTGAACGCTTACGGAAAAACGGAAACTTGAAATAATATATTGAAACTATAGAGCAATTGAGCAAGCTGTTCTGATGAGAAAAAAAAGGAATGGCTGTTTTTTTAAGAACTGTGGAGGGGAAGGGAGGGAGCGAGGGAGAGACGGAAGCGTGGGAGGGGGGATATTGAGGGTAAGGTAAAGGTGTGCCTTAACCTATGTGCTCGTAGAGGAGCGAGGCATCAGAGACCTCAGCTTCTCCAGGGGCCAGCACGTTGAGGGCGGCGCCCATCTCCTCTCCCTCGCTGCTTTACCTCCCCTTTGTTTTCCCTTCTTGGGTGGGGTGTGTGGTGCCAGGTCTTCTCCTGTGCTTGTTGTCACTCTGCAGGAGGTCTGCCCGCTGGCCTCAGCCCACACGTTAGGACTTAGGAGTAGCTCATGAGAAAATTCGTGTGTGAAATTCCAGAACATATTTATCAGATTTGCTTGATAAGGAAGGCATGGGTTTGGACGTGGAAGGCAGAAAATATACAGAAGAGAGAGAGGAGAGAGAGGAGAGAGAGAGAGAGAGAGAGAGAGAGAGAGAGAGAGAGAGATTTGGCAATCGTTTCTTAAAGGCTACCTGTCACCTGTCGACGTAAGAGCTCCACGCATGCACCTGGTCGCCACCCTGTCTCCTGTCTTCTGTCTTCTCTCTCTCTTCTCTCTCTCTCTTCTCTCTTCTCTCTCTCTCTGTGCCTCTGTTGAGTTCTACCATCTCCTGTAGCCCTCCTCCCAGACCAACTGACCTCAGTGATGTTGGCAATGTAGGATGTTGGTGGTCTGCCTCTTTTCCTTCTGCCCTCAACCTTCCCGTGGAGAACTACTGTCGTCATCAGACTTGTCTGTGTGTTTCTGTTTGAATGATCAACGTATCTTCTCCTACCTCGAACTCTCACACAGCAACTATTGGCTATCGTATGAGCAAAACGCGTTGCGCTGCCGTTAAGCACCTGACAAGTCAGGCCCATCGCATCCAACCTCGGCGTGGGATAGCATTGTTATCTTTTAAGTCTTTCTGGGGGAAAAAGGCAGGAAAATGGACCAAGAAGGCAGAAAATAGACAAGAAATTGACAGGAAGAAAAGCAACAAGGCAGAAACACAGAGAGGGATAGAAAAGAAGGAATTCCTAGCACAGAATTTCCAGAAGGTGGGGATGCTGTTTATACTGACAGGCCCCCGGCATCCCCACAGGCGAACTAACGTGTCTTAGTCTGTGCTTATCAATGTCAACTAACATTTGTCTTTGCACTGAGAGTTCCTCAAGAACGCTTTCCTTTGTTCTTCTGTCTGACCAGTGGACTCTTGGAAGTCGCCTGTAAAACCACGTTTTGGCTGCGTTTATTTATTTCCACAAGGTGGGGAAGTCATTTATACTGAAAAGAATGCCAACCGCCATCCCCACAGAGAAAGAAGAGAAGAGAGAGAGAGAAGAGAGAGAAAAAGAGAACAGACAACAAGACAGACAGACAGACAGAACAGACACAAGAGACAGAGACAGAGAGAGAGAGAGAGAGAGAGATACAGCAAGAAATTCTGTTTTTAAAAAAATTCAAATACGAAAATCAGTGTTGATTAGCACATCATGAAGTATCAGGAAGAAACGGATCATCGACAACTATTCAACCACAACCTCCCACAGCGCGGTCCTTGTCTAGAAGTTCCAGAAAACTGCTCACCCCCGAAGACGGTATGCGGTCACCTTCATGGTGGGCAAAAACGATGGCATGCGCAAAATCTCACCATTGGTGAACCTCGGAGCTCTAGCTGAGGAACAGAGGGGGGAAAAAGAGAGGGAGAGAAAGAGAGAAACTGTTCAAACACGCTACTTACTTACTTAGGCCCATCACTCCCCCTGGAGCATAGGCCGCCGACAACAGTCCGCCAGAGTCCTCTGTCCTGGGCTATTCTCTCCAGCTGTCTCCAGGTATATCTATCCATTCTTCTTGGTTTCTGCCTCAAGGTCCCGTCGCCAGGTGTTTCTTGGCCTTCCTCTTTGTCGTTTTCCCTGGGGGGTCCATGATAGTGGTCACGTTAGTCAGGAAATTATTTTTTGCTACAATTTGAGAGTTTTAAAAATCGCACCCCCCCCCCCCCCCCCCCATCCAAAAAGGGGGGGAGGGGGAGTCCTATAACCTATGTGGTCGTTGGAGAGTGAGGTATCAGAGACCTCAGCTTCTCCAGGGACCAGCATATTGAGGGCGGCGCCCATCACCTCTCCCTCGCTGCTTTTACCTTCCCTGACCCTAAAGAGGGCAGGTACCCATTTACAGCTGGGTGGACTGGGGGGACTGTACTGAAACCATGGCAAGCAGCTATAAATTTGCGTCACTCTAGTCATAATTACAGGGAATATAGAGAGAGAGGACGTAAGTTGGACACAATCATACAACATTGCACATGCGCTACAAAATTTACTATTACTATTAATATCATCATTATTGTAAACTATATGCACCATGGGTTACAACCAGGAGGGAGGGGGGGGGGGGTTGGGGTTTTTTTGGGGGGAGGGTGGGGGTTGCGTTCCTTGGCTAGTGCTCAGTGATTCATCAATGGTGAGACTTTTTACGTATGCGACCATATGCGTATGCAGCCATATTGCGACTTGGGGGGGGGGGGGGGGGGGGGGGGGGGAGGCGTGAGTCGTTGGAAAGGTTTAAGGTGATAAGTTTTTGACTGCGGGAAAAGTACATTTTTTCCCGCGAAGCTCGTGTGGTCACATGACGTCTGTTGTGTCTACGTCATTGTTGACGTGACTTGGGGAGAGGAGGGGGAGGGGGGTGGGGTGGGGGGGGGTGGAAGAAAAACAGACATCTTTTCCTGTTGATCCTATGTTGACCCGTTTAGTTGTTTAGTTTTGTGTTTGTGTGTGTTGCTGTTTTTGTTGTTTGTTTGGTTTTTTTGTTGGGGAGGGGTGCTTTTGTTGATTTTGTCTGGGGTTGTTTGTCTTTTGTTTTTGTTTTGTTTGGGGTGGAGGGGGGATGGGGGTTAGGAGTTGTTTGTTTTTTTTTTTAGTGTGTGTGTGTGTGTGGGGGGGTGTTATTTCTTTATTCTTTTTTTTTTATTATTATTCCTCAGCTAGAGCTCCGAGGTTCACCAATGGTGAGATTTTTGCGTGTTCGACCGCCCCCCCCCCCCCCCCCCCCCCCCCCCCCCCCCCCACCACACACACACCATTTAGGTAGCCGCATTCCGACTTCAGGGATGGTGTCTAAACACGACAACGGTGTGCATGCAATTTTTTTTTAATTCATTCATTTAATTTTTCTTCATCCCTTCCTACCGGCACAAAATGGCTTAGTCTTCCGAAAGGCGGAACGGGTTTTGAACGTGCGTTTTAAAGATGTTCTGCGTGCGTTCGCACACGGAGCCTCGGTTTATAGTCCCATCCGAAGGACTTTGACAGTCAGTTCGATTTCCTTGTCAAACTGGGAAAGAAAGGGGAAGGCTGGGGAATCGAACCCAGAACCTCACTGTTTACTTGCTAGGTGGATAAACGTCTTAACCGTCCTGCCACCTTCTTTCTTTATTTGGTGTGATTCAAGGTTGTTTTTGTTGTTTTTTTCCTCCTCGTAAATATCAGAATGATGGGTTCCAGGTCAATTTCCTTGTCTCGCAAGAACAAAACTATGCAAGAAATAAATAAAATAAATGATAAAAGAATATAAATTTTTTTTTTTAAATCGTAGCTAGGGGGAGATAAATTGGAAAACCTGAGTCTCTGATCGCAAACAGATGGTGAGTATGTTTACTGTTGAAAGTGCTTAGAGAAGACGTTCTGTACACAAAAACGAATAATAAAAGTTTACAGACACCGATTATTATACAGCAATACTATTCGCAACACAGTCTGGTTTTGAGAGCGTTCACCCCGTCTTTCACCAGGATGGGTCCTATTCCTAACCCTCCCCCCACCCCCCACCCCAACCATCTCCTCCTCCCTCCCCCTCCAGACCTACTAAGATTCAAAAACATCACGTCATCATTGTTACAGGAAAAAACCACGGAATTCCTGCAAAAAGTCTGGCTCCTGGTCATTCCACTTGTTCAGACCAGGTCGACAGCTCCTTATGTTAGTTACTGATGTAAATCACAATATCTGGCCTACATTGCTATGTTTGGAAATATTACGTTTTCAGATTGTGTATATATATGTATATATATATATATATATATATATATATATATAGAGAGAGAGAGAGAGAGAGAGAGAGAGAGAGAGAGAGAGAGAGAGAGAGAGAGAGAGAGAGAGAGAGAGAGAGAGAGAGATTAATTCATTTATATCATATAGTCACGTCTCTCATTCTCTCACGTCTGGACTATTGCAATTCTCTTCTGGCTGGTCTGCCAGCATCACCTATCCACCCTCTTCAACGTATTCAAAACTCTGTAGCTCGCCTAGTCCTCAGAAAGAAAAAATCTGAGCACATTACTCCTCTCTTGCAATCTCTCTTCTGGCTGCCTGTGCCACAGAGAGTAAACTATAAGATCTGTATCCTCTGTTACAAATGTCTCCACAAAACAGCACCTTCCTACCTCTGTGAATGTCTTCACCTGTACACTCCTCCTTGTTCCCTCCTCTCTGCTGCAGATACCCTGTGCTTAAGAATACATACATTCAACCAGTCCACTGTTGGCCGTCGCACTTTCTCTGTTTCTGGTCCATCGATCTGGAATGACCTCCCCCTCTCTCTCCGCCAAAAGCCTACTTATGATGCTTTTAAATCCAGCCTAAAGACACATTTATTTCAAACCTAAGATTCTCTCCTCTTGTTTCATCTCATTTCTGTCCCTGCCCTCAACAACCAACCCCCCCCCCCCCCTCCCCCATCACCCTGCCGGAGTGTACAACCTTTTGTGTGTGTGTGTGTGTGTGTGTGTGTGTGTGTGTGTGTGTGTGTGTGTGAGTGTGTGTGTGTGTGTGTGGAGATGCGCGCGCGCGCGCGTGTGTTTACATTTGAATGTGTAAAAACTATTAATTGTGCTCGTGTGTGTGTGTTTACATTTGAATTTGTAAAAATCTATTAATTGTAACTAGCTGCATGTGAAAGACTAGGATGAATGAAAGCGCTTTGATCTGGGGTTTTTTGCAAGATATAGCGCTGTATAAATTCCATGTATTATTATTATTATTATTATTATTATTATTATCATCTTAATTTATTTATAAACTATATCTATAAATAACATATAATATTATTATGATGTAATTTACCGGAATGCAGTTTTAGTTGTGATATGATTTTATTTGTGGGTTGCCAAACTGGTAACTGCTTAAGAGCAATTATTTCTAGGTTTGGAGAGTGGGAGAGAAAGAAGAGTGGGAGAGAGGATGGTGGAGGGTATGGGGAGAATTTTCAGAGTTCTTTTCCTCAGTTCGTGTGTGTTGAACTGTCCTGCGTTGTTGCCATGTTGTTTCGATCTAAAACATTCCCTTTACATCAATCAACACTTAAGATGATTTTATCCTTTGACGTAAATAATCTAGCGAAACTTATCAGCCTAATACCAGTGTCCACTGTGTGACGTATAATTTCTGGAAAATACGTCATCCTTTGACCTTTATGGCAACCTCTATGGCTGGAAGGAGTTGAGACAAACTTCTTCATTCCAGGCTTGTGTAGGAGGCGTAATTAACAAGGTCTCTTTTTCTGCCTATCCTAGTCTTCAAATGTCAGGTGCTTTAAAACAAAGAGTACCTATTCAGAACAGTACCAGTTACTAGTTTATTTATCGATTTTTCATTTTATCTATTCTTTTATATAACAAGAACAAGAAGAAGAAGAAGAAGAAGAAGAATGAATGGAATTTATATATAGGGCTATATCTTGCAAAGACAAATCAAAAGTCCATGCATTCAATCTAATCTTACACAGTCATGCAACCAATGATGAACAATCAATAGTTTAAACAAACATGTATTATTACAAACATGGTACGCTACACATGATAATGGCATAAACATTTGTGTAATTTTTTTGCATCCAGTCCCCGTGTGCATGCGGTTTCGTAAATTTTGTCATTTGTTCCCACCGGCATACAATGGCCTACTCTTTTGAAAAGCGGAACAGGTTTAACATGTGTGCTAGATGTTCTGCGTGCGTTTCTACACGGGGCCTCGGTTAACAGTCTCATCCAAAAGGCTTTTGGGGGAGAGTGGAGTCTGCACTGATGTTAACTCCAGAGGAAAATATCCCCTTGAACGGGATTCGAACCCGGG
>CM054166.1:3237068-3309568 GCA_028751875.1 Rapana venosa
CCCTTTGCAATGGGCAAAAGCTTTATGCAATAAATCATCAGAATCTCTCTCTCTCTCTCTCTCTCTCTCTCTCTCTCTCTCTCTCTCCTCCTCCCTCTCTCCCCCTCTCAGTCAGAAAGGAGACAAGCCTTTTTGAGAATCTGTCACGTCACGTGTGTGTGTGTGTGTGTGTGTGCGCGTGCGTGCGCATGCATGTGGTGCATGCATACATGTGTGTGAGTGCGTGCATGCGTCCGCGGCTTTTTGCAGTGTGTGTGTGTGTGGGCGTGTGTTCTTCCCAGTCGTTGAGGAACTCCTAGCCACCGTTGACTCTTAGCACACACACTTTGTTTGTTTCCCTTTCTTCTACCCCTCCCCTCATTCCTCGCCCCCCCCCACCCCCCCCCCCCACCCTTCCCTCACCAAGCCCCTCTCCCTTCCCATCTCTACCTACCCCCCTTTCACCTACACATTGCCTGTTCAATGCATATTTCTGTACTCTGCAACCATGCAGTTGTTCTACTGACCAGCTTATAACTCTTGGGAGTCCTTCTTTCTCAAAACGTCCTTTTCTTTGTCTTCCTTCATACATATACAATCCGCCCTCACTTACTGGGCAAGTTCTATAGCAGGCATTACAAAAGACACTGTGCATAGAGATGTCAACATGGCTTCTGGGAGATGATTAACTAAGAATAAACCACGAGATTCTTGACACGTGTGATGCCAGTAAAATACTGAAGAATATCAGACACACACCAGGAGCTACTGACCACACACACACACACACACACACACACACACAGACGTAAAATTGAGGACACACACACACACACAAATCAACAAAACCATCAGAAGCCAAAAGAAGAATGAGTTGAATAACATAGCAAAGAATTCAAAAGAAGTCTGAAGAAAAAAACACCACAACAGTAAAAAGGCATTTCACGCCGAAGTTGGATGTGCAGGGCCTAACTTGTCGGGCGCTTAGCGGCAGCGCAACACACTTTCACTCAAAGGACAGACAACACTATTGGCAGGGATATCCTAACAACCTGAAAGTTCAAGAAACAACAGAGGATTCTCCTTCTTCGTTGAACGTTCAGACGGCAACCATTGCTGTCTGTCATATGAGCGAAAATGCGTTGCGCTGCCGTTAAGCGCCTGACAAGTCAGGCCCAGCGCATCCGACTTCGGGCATAGGAGAGAATAGTTACCTTTTAAGTTCTTTCTGGGAAAAAGGAAGGAGAATGGACCAAGAAGGCGAAAATAGACAAGAAGGAGGTGACAGGAAGAACAGGAACAAGGCAGAAACAAAGAGA
Source organism: Rapana venosa (assembly GCA_028751875.1). Taxonomy (NCBI): domain Eukaryota; kingdom Metazoa; phylum Mollusca; class Gastropoda; order Neogastropoda; family Muricidae; genus Rapana; species Rapana venosa. The sequence continues at coordinate 3,238,367 of CM054166.1, forward strand.
AGGATAGAAAAGAGGGAATTCCTAGCACAGAACTTCTGTATGTCTGTGTACCTGTGTGAGTGTGCATATGTATATCCACACACACACATATGGAACACCTCCTCCTCCTCCTCAAAACACATAGATACAATATACTCAGGCACAGACACACGCACACACGCGCACACACCACACACACATATTCTCTCTCTCACTCACTCTCCACATACACACACCAAAACAGACAAAGTAAAATTCTTTTTGCTTCTAATACATAAGTGATATCATTCTTAATACAGTATCACTACAATCACAAATGAAAAGTAATAACAAAAAAAAACATATAGCACTTAGAAAATGCACCTGAATGCATTATTTTCATGGTTATGCACAGATTCACAAAATTACATGTCTCTGAATATATCTATATCATTATACACACGTAGATACTTCAGCTTATATATGCATATATTATTACTGTTGCTTAGATAGATAGATAGATAGATAGATAGATAGATAGATAGACAGAGACAGAGACAGAGAGTGTCAGTCCAACAGATAGATGTCTAAAATTGTGTATTTAAGCAAACATCACAACATAACTGGCAACCAACAATGACGCAGGCAGACAAAATGAATGAACAGGCAGGCAGGCAAAGAAAGAGAGAAAATGACAACAAAGCAACTGCACTTTGTAGATATGCTGCACATGGGGAAATGAGCACAAAGGGGCACACACACACACACACACACACACACACACACATACAGGCACAGGAGACAGGATAGCCTAGTGGTTAGAACATTGCACCTGTAATCTGACGACCCGGGTTTGATTCCCGTTCAAGGTGATAATTTCCCCTGGAGTTAACATCAGTGCAGACCTCGCTCTCCCCAAAAGTCTTTCGGATGAGACTATAAACCGAGGCCCTGTGTGCGAACACACGCAGAATGTCTTGCACACATGTTAAATCCTGGTCCGCTTTTCGTAAGAGTAGGTCATTGTGTGCTGGTGGGTTCAGATAACAATTAACAAAACCGCATACACACAGGGACAGGATGTAAAAAAGCACATAAGTGCTTATTCCAATATCCTCGATATAAAAGAATACAATATTAATTTTAAAAATGTACACGCACATGCACGCACACACACACACGCTCACACACACAAATGTGCAAACACACAACACACACATATGTAAGGTATGCAAAATTAAAGTTTGACTTTGACTTTGTATGCATGCATGCAATTACAAACACACATACATGCAACTATACACACGTACACATTAAAACCTGTCCTGCCTTTTGGAAAAGATAAAAAAAAAAAGGGTGGCGCTGCTCTTGTGGTGACGTGCTCTCCCCAGGGAGAGCAGCCCAAATTTCATGCAGAGAAATCTGCCGTGACTTAATGTGGTATAATTAAATAAATAAATATGCCATTGTGTGCCCGTGGGAATGGATGACAAAACTGCGTACATTTGGGGACTGGATGTAAAAAAGCACGTGCTTATTCCATTATCCTCAAAAAAAAAAGATTAAAAAAAAAAAAAAAGGCACACGCGCATGCATACAAACACATTACACATACTCACTCCAACACAAGAAAATAATAATTGTAATAATGCTAATAACGATATGAAGCTACATCTTTAGAAAACACAGTGCTATCATTCAATTCGTTCTCCCTGAAGTCAGAATGCAGCTGCCTAATGGTGAGGGTGGGGGTGGAGGGGGGACGGTGGAAAACACAAAAATCTCACCATTGGTGAACCTTGGAGCTCTAGCCAAGGAACAAAAAGGAAAGAAAAATCGTTCACAGGCATACAACAATTCACAAATAGCGTGGTTAAGGTAAATTAAACCCACACACAAACGCAACAACTGGAGCAAAACTGGCATCCTCCTCCCCACCCTCAATTATTACAATATCTTTTTGCAGTCAAGATGGAAAAAAAATCCACATTTTGTGATTGCTATGTTTGGTTTCAGTACAGTCCCCCATTTACAGGTAAAGATGTTTCCATACCCTATACAGCAGCTGGGGAGTGAGGCATCAGAGACCTCACTTCTCTAGGGGCCAGCATATTGAGGGCGGCACCCATCTCCTCTCCCTCGCTGCTGTACCTTCCCTGACCCTAAAGAGGACAGGTACCCATTTACAGCTGGGTGAACTTGGGGGACTGTACTGAAGTCAAGGCATGCATACAGTCTCTTATCCACTTGGTAACCATGCTCGATGCTGCTTAACTTTAGCTTGGGGAAAAGCGAGTGCTGTGACCACTGAGCTGTCCCGGCTCCAGACTCAATCCTCTTTTCAATCAAAAGAAAGTTTCTACAGATGGCAAGGAATGCAGTAATCAAACAATTAAAAAAGCATTCATAAAGGATGCAAACAAATCAATCAATAAACAAAACAATAAATCAATTGATGGATTGATTAAATGAATCACTAAAAAGCTTTCACACGGGATGTTTAACACATCAATAAACCAATCAATATGATCAATCACAAAAAACATAAGTAGGTACGTGGAACACATAAATCAACGATCAATCAAAACATTCCAAAAAGGGAAGAACAACGTATCAAACAATGATTAAATCAATGGCAGAACAAATCAACCAACCAATCAATCAATCAATCAATCAATAAAACGGCTGCATGCGCAAAATCTCACCATTGATGAACCTTGGAACGCTATCTGAGGAACAAAAAAATCCCCAAATCAATCAATTAATCAATAACAATGCCTATTACTCTGTATAAAGATACCTGTAATGATTTCACAATTCCCCAAAATGTCACACACACACACACACACATTGGCTTTCACACACACACACACACACACGCACACACAAAATTCATGTTCAAGGGGATCTTTCCTCTGGAGTTAACATCAGTGCCGACTCCACTCTCCCCTAAAGTCCTTCGGATGAGACTGTAAGCCAAGGATCCATGTGTGAATGCACGCAGAACATCTTAACCACACATTAAAACCTGTTCTTTTCTGAAGAATAGGCCATCGTGTGCTGATAGGAACGGATGACAGATTTTACAAAACCGCATGCACATGGGAACAGGAGGTAAAAAAATACATGAGTGCTTATTCCATTATCTTCAAAATATTATATATAAATTTTTGGGGAAAAAAGCCAATTTAAATGACATACACACACAAACTCCATTATCCTAAAATATATATATATATATCTATATATTATATGAAAATTCTTTTTAAAAAAAACAACTAAACACACACACACATTTCTAAATGTCAATACCACTTTCATACATGACTCGAAATAATGCCATTAACATTCTGAATACTGACTGTGACAAGAGTAAGAATATCGAAAACACTTTCATACATAACTCCAAATAACGTCACAACATTCTAAATACTAACAGTGGCAAGAGTAGAAATATCAAAATCACTTTTGTACATAACTCCAAATAACATCATCAGTATTATAAACACTAACTGACTGTAACAAGAGTAAGAATATCAAAAACGATAACTCCGAATAACATCACAACTTTCTGAATACTGACTGTGACAAGAGTAAGAATATCAAAATCACTTTCATACACAACTCCAAACAACGTCACAACATTCTAAATACTGACTGTGACAGCAGTAAGAAGCTCCTCTGTGTTCCGTCGATCTCTTCCCTATTAATTTCAGTCTGGTTTCCACAAAGTCTGTACGGTTTCCCCAAATTCCAGCAAAAAGACACTATAGCCGAGAAACAGCCTTGACCTTGGGATCTTTGGCCCACTGCAACTCCATGAAGGGACGCTGGTACTTGTAGTAAGCGTCCAAGACCTGTGCAAAAAACAACAACAACAACAACAAAAAGTAAATAAACTTCCTTCACCTTCACCTATCCCGTAATCTTGTATGCCACTGATGATTTCATAGTCAGCTTTCTCCACTCCTTGCAGTTTTCAGCTTTCTGTAGCAAATCGTTCCACTCAAGGCTACCAGTCCACTCTCTGATGTTGTCTTCCCATCGTTTTTTTCTGTCTGCCTCTTCGTCTCCCTCCTTGTACTGTTCCCTGTAGGACAGTCTTGGCCAGTCCAGATGTTAGAGTGATGTGCCTGTTTCACTTTAGTTTGCGGTTTTTTTGCTGAAGTCAGGAGCTCTTCCTATGGTCTGATGGTGTTTTCGATTCTGGTTTTCACTTCCTCATTAGTATAATAGTAATGGGATCTCTGTGTGAGATACCAAGAAGTTTGCAAAAGCATCTCATCTCCACTGCCTGTATCCTTCTTTCAATGTCTGCTGTTATGGTCCACGATTCACATGCATACAAAAATATGGACATAATCAGGAAACGCATCAGTCTGATCTTGAAGCTGATGGAGACGATCTTGTCGTTCCAGAGGACTTTCAGTTTGGTCATTGCAGCTGTGGTCTGGGCTATCCTGGAGAGAATTTCAGGTTTTGATCCTTCATCTGATGCTACAGCTCCCAGATATTTAAAGCTATGGACGGTCTAGATTTTCTTGCCATCTTTAATTAAGTCAGTGCTGATGCCATTGGCACTATTTGTCATCAGCTGGTTTTCTCTGCACTGATCTGCATGCCACATGCCAAAGAGGCTTCATCAAGGTGATTCGCTAAGTTGACTAGCTCCTGCTCTTGTCCAGCTAGGCTGTCAATGTCATCGGCAAAACGCATGTTTTTATTGTCCTGTCTCCAATACTGACAGTTCCCTCAGGGTTTTCACGTGCATCAGCCATTACCATTGTAGAGAGAGAGAGAAGAAAAAATTATATGCATAAAAATATAAATAGTTAATTATCTTAAAAACATAAGACATTCATGTGGGTTACAAGCACAGCTGACGAAATTCAACAGGTGAATATTGATCCCACAAAACACATCATTTTGAACAGTGGTGATATCTACCCATCTATGGCCATTGTGTGCCGGTGGAAACATGACAAAATTTACAAAACCACTTACACACAGGGACTGGATGTAAAATAGCACATGAGTGCTTATTCCATTATCCTCAATATAAAAGAATAGATAAATATAAAAGAATAAATAAAAATAAACACAACCCAGTACAAATACATTACAACACAAAACAATCAATACGTCACAATACAATACAACCCCGTAGCGCTACACTACAACACAACACACAGCTGTCAACTAGTTTCCCCCACTTTCAGCTGCTTTCCATTCCAATCCCATCGCAGCCCAGCCAGTGCTCAACATAAATATATATATACCTACATGTAGCAGGAGCTGACCACACTTAGATGGTAACAGAAAAGGCCACACGAGCTTTAACACTGGACCCTTGACCGAGTTATACCGGATTTTGTTGTTTTTTCATTCTTTTTATTTTGAGGATAATGGAATAAGCACTCATGCTTTTTTTTAAAAACATCCAGTCCCCGTGTGTACACAGTTTTTGTAAATTTTGTCATCCGTTCCCACCGGCACACAATGGCCTACTCTTCCGAAAAGCAGAACAGGTTTTAAAATGTAAGATGTTCTGCTGTGTTCGCACACAGGGCCTCGGTTTAAAGTCTCATCCGAAGGACTTTTGAGGAGGAGTGGAGTCAGCACTGACGTTAACTCCAGGGGAAAAATTATCCCCTTGAACGGGAATCGAACCCGGGTCAGCAGATTACGGGTGCTGTGGGCTTCACAATGCAACACAATTAACACATCACAAAACAAGACTGCCACAGCACAACACAACACAACACAACGCAACACGACACATCACAAAACAACACTGCCACAGCACGCCACAACACAACACAACGCAACACGACACATCACAAAACAACACTGCCACAGCACACCACAACACAATACAACACAACGCAACACGACACATCACAAAACAACACTGCCACAGCACACCACAACACAACACACCACAACGCAACACGCACATCACAAAACAACACTGCCACAGCACACCACAACACAACACGACACATCACAAAACAACACTGCCACAACCCAACCCAACCCAGCACAGCCCCACGACACGCCCCGCGCTACCTGTTTTTCATTCATGGAGCTGTTGAGGGACCAGTCATACAAGGCCTGGTACACCTGACCGTCCCACCGACCCAGGGCGCTGTTCAAAACTCCGTCCGGGAAGTCAAACGCATCCACCAGGGCCACCGCGTTAGGTCGAAGGTCAGCCAGAAGGTCAAGGAGACGTCCACGAAGCATGGCGGACTGTCCACTGTTGATGTAGCCATCCTGGTCCACAAAGGAGAATGTTGTGACGTTTTGAAGAATTACTGATTTTGTGGAAATATGCTTCACTACACTGTCTAGAGGATTTTTCCTCTGGAGTTAACATCAGTGCAGACTCCACTCCCCCCAAAAGTCCTTCGGAGGAGACTATAAACTGAGGTCCCGTGTGCGAACGCACGCAGAACATCTTGTGCACACCTTAAAACTCATTCCGCTTTTTGGAAGAGTAGGCCATTGTGTGCCAATGGGAACGGATGACAGAATTTACAAAACTGCACACACGACGGGACTGGATGAAAAGATGCACATGGGTGCTTATTCCATTCTCCTCAAAATAAAATAATAAATAAAATAAATAAATAAAATTGATATATCATCAGTTGTCAACAAAATCCCGGAGTCTGTTCCTCCCTGTTGAATTAGTGGTTGTTTCTTGTCGGGCATTCCACAGATTAACATCCTGAGGGTCACCCAGAATGTGCATCTCGTAACGCTTCACAATGACTTGAGGATTGAAAGTACACACTGGATGAGAAGTTTGTGTGTATGACTGTTTATGAGGACTTCATCATTCAGGCAGCCATACTCCAACTTCATGCGCACACGCATTTACACACACACACACACACGCATTTACACACACACACACACATACACAAACACTACACAAACAAAACTGCCTTTTGAAAGAGTAGGCCATTTGTGCTAGTGGGAACAGATGACAAAATTTACAAAACTGCATGCACACAGGATTGGATGTGAAAGAACACATGAATGTTTATTCCATTATCCTTCAAATAAAATAAACCAAATAACACACTCACACATACACACACACCATATTTTCCCCTGGAGCTAACATTAGTGCAGACTCCACTCTCCCCAAAAGTCCTTCGGATGAGACCATAAACCGAGGACCCGTGTGCGAACGCATGCAGAACATCTTGCGCATACTTTAAAATCCTGTTCCGCTTTTCGTAAAAGTAGGCCATTATGCCGGTGGGAACTGATGACACAACTGACAAAACCGCATATACACAGGGACTGGATGTAAAAAAAAAAAAGCACATAAGTGCTTATTCCATTACCCTCGATATAAAAGAATAAATAAATAAATTTTAAAAATCAACACACACACACACCTTACCTCAACTCAACTCACACTCCCTCTCACCTCCAGAAAGTCTCCCAGAGACTTCAGAACGCCAGACACGGCATACAGCTGGCACAGTTTGGTCATCACTTCCTTCAGTTTGCCGCTAAGCGAGGCCACCGTCTGCGCGAACGACTTGACCACGTAGGCCTTGCAGTGAGCCTGCAACAACGGGCTGATCTCTACAGACCTTCTGGAACACAATGTCACACCTCTAGTGTCCTCTCCCTCGCTGCTTTACCTTCCCTGTCCCTATAGAGGGCAGGTTCCCGTTTACAGCTGGGTGAACTGGGGGACTGTTCTAAAGCAAAGGCGTGCAAACGGTCACCCGTACAACTGGTAACCACGCTCGACGCTGTTTAACTTGACTAGGGGAAAGCGAGTGCTCTGACCACTGAGCTATCCTGTCCCCATTGTCCACTTACATATGGAAAAATGTTTCTTAACTGCACTAAACAACATAAAACCCACATTGTCATTTAAAATTACATTCAGCTCCTTAAACATGCTGATATATATTTCTAAACACCCCCATCCACCCACATATACTCAAACGGGCATACATGCATCTACCAGCAAGCATGCATACATGCAGGCACGTGAATGCACACACATACAATGCGCGTGCACACACACTATTCCCTAGGCACTCCAAATAAAAACTAAAAAACCCTCTTACCCCACCACCATGCTCTCACTCTCCCAACATCCCTTCCCTCCACCCCTCCCTCCCAAATATACACCCACACACATACACGCACGCACATGCACAAGCTTTAGACTTACAAGTTTTGAGAGAATAATAATTATGTGAACAAAAAACTGTCAGTAGCATAGCAACAGCAAGCTTAGTTAACTCTATTGAGCCTGGATCTGTCATAGACACACCACTGTGCTGGTCAGAGCCTGCAGTGTAGACATTTTTCATAAAAATGACTTCCTCCACCTACCCTTTAGTCTACCAGACCGTTGGGGCACTATTGAAGATTTAGCAACCAGTTTAACTGTCATGGGTTCTTTTGACACGCACAAGTCTGTAAGCACACAGGTCCGACTGGTTTCAAGTCTCCCAGCCACGAAAGATTTGACATTCAGTTCGAATTTCCTGTCAACCTGGGAAGAAAGGGCAAGGCTGGGAATGGAACCCAGAACCTCACGGTTTACTTGTTGGGCAGGTGAATGTCTTAACCGTCCTGCCACCTTCCTTCTTTGGCTCATTATCTGCTGGTGCAGGTTCTAGCCCCTCCCTACCAAGACGCCCGTTCAAGGGGATTTTTTCCCCCTGGAGCTAACATCAGTGCTGACCCCACTCCCCTGAAAGTCTTTCGGATGAGACTTTAAACTGATAACCCGTGTACGAATGCATGCAGAACATCTTGTGCACATGTTAACCCTTTCGGATGAGACTTTAAACTGATAACCCGTGTACGAATGCATGCAGAACATCATGTGCACATGTTAAAACTCATTCTGCCTTTTGGTGTGCCAGCAGGCATGAATGACAAAAGATTTCACACTAGAGCTCTGTTTATCAGCTGTCAAGAAAGACACTACCCAAACCACCACTCAAGGTCTAGAGGCTAGGGGAACAGTTGATTTAAACTTGGATCAAACCTACACTTTTCGCTTTTTACACAGGCGCGTTACCTCTAAATGACCAATCCTACCCCTATATACACGAAAGTGTGTTGTCCTCTCTCTCTCTCTCTGTGCATTTCCTTACTGGGTGGGGTACATAATACCAGGTCTTCTCCTGTGCTTGTGACTTGACAAGCCTGCTGCTAAAACGAGCTGGCTTGACTTCAGAGCAGTTCAATTATTGTACAGGAGCAATGCTGGTACGTTCGTGTTTCCGTAACCCACTGAACACTGACATGAATTACACGATCTCTCATCCCATCTTCTGCATGTGCATACACACAAAGGGAATTAAGGCACTGGCAGGTCTTCCCTTGAAGCTGACCTTGGAGATTGCAAAAAAAACCCACCCACAATTTATCAGCCACCACTGCCGAGCTTTAAACCCACAACTTTATGGACCAATGGAAATGGCCTCAGCCACTTGGCCTCAGTGTCTGCTGTATTCATCTGTTCTGCAGCATATAAACCACACAACAACAACAAGCCAATCATTAGCGGCACAAAACAAAAATAATATAAAACAAATAATGACGACAACTACTAACAGTAGCAGCAGCCACCAGTTCCACAGAAGCCTGGTTCCAGGCTGTGTACGGCTTTGTCCCTTGTTTCCCCGCTGCTTCCAACTTCTGTGCTGTTGTACCGATCAGTCTGAAACAAGTATACATCAACCAATGAATACACACATAAAGGAATGAAGGAAGGAAGGAAGGAAGGAAGGAATGGATACATAAATAGCTGATAAAGAAAAAACTTTTAAAATATTTAAAAGAAACATACTTGATGGAATAAGATATGATAATATGAAAATAGAAAACGATACAATGTCATTGGCATAATACAACACGAAACAATACACAGCACTGCAAAACAATATATTACAATGCAACACATCACAATGCAATACAGCACAACACAATAGTACCTACAATGCCATACAAAAAATGCAATACACTGCACTTCACTGCAATACAATCCAATACATTACAATGTAATACAATACAAAGCGTCACAATATAGTCACTTAAAATAAAGACAACAAACATTTTCCCCCCCCCCCCCCACTCACACCACCACCATCCACTCAATTACAATACATCATAATGCAATATACACATGCTGTCTCTTTTGTTCATATTGCCACATCACGCACAGTGCTATGCTGTTTTGCACCTTATTGCATCACCTCACCTCACCTGTCTCATCTGTCGGCATCACCAAATTCGGCATTAGCCTCTACCCAATGAAATATCCTCCTTGTGCACGCTGAGTACTGCCATGAATGTACTTCTCAGGATCAGGCTGCTACAGTGAATGGGAGGTAAGAAACTGGTTTTTCTGCCTTCATTTTTTTCTTCTGTTCTCAATCTTGCCTTGAAAGACAAGTTTTCACAAGGTCTGTATCTTGGTGTCAAAGACAGTAAACCAAGACAGTCTTCATGAGGTCCGTATCTTGGTTTCGAAGCGCATGGCCTACATGTCTTAGTTTCCTTTCATTTATTGATGTAGAAAGTTTTCTTGTTGTTCCCAGTTCGTGTAACATGCTTTCATTTGTTCTTCTGTCTGTCCAGCCTTCTAAAAACCACATCTCAGCTGCTTCCAGTCTTTTTTCACAGCCATACATACAGCATGACGGGCCATACAAAGCATTTCATTATTTTCCTTTTCAGCTGGTAAGGAATGCTGCGATCTTTCCAGATGTGTTGAGTTGGATCTTTCTGCTTTTATCCATGCCTAATCTTGTTTTATGTCCTTGGTACGTGACCCGTTATTATACTATTATTGTATCACAATGATAGCATTCAAAGTCGCAGCAAATTTCTGTTTAATACACTGACCTAACTTCTCCCTCAACTTCTTTGCTGAGGCACTGAAACTGAAACAAGTTCAAACTGGCGGAGCCCATCACTCTCCGGGTAACAGGATGCATGCTGGGTAGGTTCCAGTCCATGTGTACACAAGATGTTTAGCATGGATTTGTACACAGGAGGGGAAGGGGCTACCTTCAAACAGACACCTCTGCAAAGACTCTAATCACCACCCCACGTACCATTAGGTCACAAGTTCAACACGTCAATCATTAGTTTATCTTTCCCATATCTCCAAAGTCGGAATGTGGCTACCTCCACGATGGGCAAAAATGGTCGCATGCTCAACACCTCACCATTAGTGAACCTCAGAGCTCTAGCCAAGGAACAAAAAAAGAAAATTGTCATTATTCCACCCTGTGTGCATTAAGTGAGAAATACTCCACAGCACGCCAGAATTGAACCATCTCTCTCTCATCTCCTTTCTTCTCCACAGTCCCTTGCTAGGTGCAAATGGGTAGTGCCAGGTCTTCTCCTGTGCTTGTCTGTCACTCTGCAGGAGGTCTGCCCACTGCTGGCCTCAGCCCACACATTCCCACTTCAGAGCAGCTCGTTATTTTTGTACAGGATACATGCTGGGTGTGTTCATGTTTCCATAACCAATGACATGAATTATGGCATCTTTCATGCGCTTCTTTGATCTTTTGCATACACACACAGGAAGAGAACTACAGCACTGGCAAGTCTGCGCTTCGATGATCTGAAAGACTGTAAAACCTCCACTAGATGTCACTGCCAGGATTTAATAATAATAATAATAATATATGGAATTTATAGAGCGCTATACCTTGCAATTACAAATCAGAGCGCTTCCATTCAATCCATGACTTCATGAACCTGAAAGATCTTAACCGCTGGGCTACAGTGTCCATCTCTAGAGAAGGAATTCTACCCACACAACCCCCAAAACCAGGCGACATTTTCTCCCATGTCAAACTCGCGCAGACAAACCTGGCCGCTCCGTGTTCAAAGACGTCGACAAGGTCGGAGAGGTCGAGTCGACTGTCCAGTTTGCTGTTGGCCGAGGCTGGCCGTTGGAGGTAACTCATCAGGCTGGGCAGTTGTTCCCCTTGCTGTGCGGAGCGCCAACACTTCACCAGGTACCTGTGTAAACCCCAGCGTTGTGTCAGTGGGTGGATGAGTCGGGTTGGTGTTTGGCTGGGTGGCTATTCTGGTGGGTGGGTGGGTGGCTATTCTGGTGGGTGGATGGGTGATTCTGTAGATGGGGTGGGGGGTTGGTTGAGTGAGTGGTTGGGTGGGTGAGTGAGTATGTGCATGTGCACTGTGTGCAGGCACACACCCACACACACACACTTGCAGTTATGCAGACAGCAAACACACACATGCTCACATGGGCATCTCCCCCACCCCCAGCACCCCACAACACACCCCTTCCCCCTACACACAAATAAAACATACATCCAGTTCACTCACGCACACATTCACTCCATCTACAACCCATATTATTCCTTCACTGCCTTTTCCCTGCCTCACATCATGTCACTCTCCCCAAAGCTCAATGACATAAACCTGTAGGCCTCCATTAAACCACCAGATATTGATTAAAAATCCTTCTATCATAAGATATCCCCCATTTCCCCCCCCCCCCAGTAACATCATGACAACTCCTACCAAACCAACACCAGACTATAAAATACCCATAATGTGCCTCCACTCTCCACTCTAATCCTCTCCTCCACACAACAGTATAGCATATACTAACCCCACACACCACACTACAACCCTCCCTCCACACACAACACACATACCACATAACATAATTCCTTCCTCCTCATTCAACCCCCCACTCCCCAATCCCACACACTCCTCCCTCCTACCACACAACACACATAAGCATACATACTCTTCCTTCCTCCTCCACCCCCCCCCCCCCCCCCCCCACACACCCCCCTCCTCCCCACACACAACCACATATAGCATACACATCTTCCTTCCTCCTCTCCCCCCCCCCCCACCCCTCCCTCCTACCTCCCAAACACACATATAGCATGTACAATTCATTCCTTCCTCCTCTCAACTCCCCCCCCCCACCCCCTCCTCCTCCACAACACAAACACACATATAGCATATTCTTCCTTCCTCCTCTCAGTCCACACCACCCACCCCCTTCCCCACAAACCACACATTCCCCCCCCCCCTCCACCCATCCCCTCTCCCCCCCCCCCACCCCCACTCTCCGTGGGCCAGTCACCTGGCAGTCTGCAGCATCATGACGGTGTTCTCCCCCTCCACGGTGATGTTGATGACCAGGGAGGTGTAGATGTTGGGGATTCCGCTGGCGTGGGTGAAGCCGTGACCCCCGCACGCCAGGCGACACTCCTCCACCCCTGCCGACGCCTCGTAGCCACTCAGAGCCTTCAGCCCCGCTGACAGCGCGTGCAGCTGTCCACAGTGACCGCGCCATTCAGATTCAGATTATTGTCATTTAAGTCATGTAGACTTGTTTGACACAACAGAAACATCAATGATGTATTTTGGCTAAAAGTGATGTACACGGAAAAACATGTTGCATTCTACTTCTCATTTATTCAAAACACTCATCTGATGATATCTGCTTGATATATATCAACTGCGATTATGTCACTTAATTTAAAAAAGTATGTTCTTTCGAGCCAGAAGGCCCATAGAGCCGGAGCTTATCCCGGTTTCTGTAGCGTTAAGCGAACTGATGGTTTTTCACCACCCCTGTGACAGGACGCTAGTCTGTCGCCAGATACTTCCCCAGCAGCTGGTACCCACTTGTACACCTGGGTGGAGTGAGGAAAATAGGAGTAAAGTGTCTTTCCCAAGGACACAACACCGAGCCGAGCGGGGATCAAACCCACGACCTCTGGATCACGAGTTGACCGCCTAAACCACTCGACCACGGTGCCTCCTCACTTAATTTATGTACAGTTTTTGCGGTTCTTTGTCTTTCGTTTTGATTTTTAATAACAAATTATTTCTGAGTTCATCGTATAAAAATACATTCATCGAGTAAATGAAATTCATCTTCTATTTTGTTACAGAGTCTACATTTTCTGTCCTCTCTGGATATATTTTGGTGCCTCCCTTTCTCTATCATTAAATTGTGAGAGCTTGTGCGAAATTTACAATACGTCTTCGCTTGGGTGTGTGTGTGTGTGAACATTGACAGTGTTTGGCTGTGAACTGTGAAAGTGTCTGGCTGTGAACATTGACAGTGTTTGGCTGTGAACATTGACAGTGTTTGGCTGTGAACTTTGACTGTGTCTGGCTGTGAACTGTGAACTTTGACTGTGTTTGGCTGTGAACTTTGACCGTGTTTGGCTGTGAACTTTGACTGTGTTTGGCTCTGAACTTTGACCGTGTTTGGCTGTGAACTGTGAACTTTGACTGTGTTTGGCTGTGAACTTTGACAGTGTCTGGCTGTGAACTTTGACGTGTTTGCTCTGAACTTTGACCGTGTTTGGCTGTGAACATTGACAGTGTCTGGCTGTGAACTTTGACTGTGTTTGGCTGTGAACTTTGACAGTGTTTGGCTGAAAACATTGAGTGTCTGGCTGTAAGTGTTGACAGTGTCTGGCTGTAAGCATTGACAGTGTCTGACTAGCAGTAAACTGATAGTATTCATTTGTAATCTGACAGTAATCAGCTGTAAAGATTAATAAACTCAACTTGTAAACATTGACAGTATACCACTGTAAACATTAACAGTATCCAGCTGTAAACAATTGACAGTGTACAGCTGTAAACATTGACAGTATCTAGCTGCAAACAGCTGACAGTATCCAGCTGTAAAGCACCGACAGTACCCAGTTGTGATTAGCAGTGTTTAAAATGAATGACTAAGCCTGTGCAACAGGTCTACTGTGTGGTGAGAACTGAATAAACCCGTTGCCAGAATTTAGCTGTAAACATTGACAGCACTCAAGCTGTAAACACCAACAGCACTCAGCTGTAAACACTGACAATGTCCAGCTTTAAACAGTGATGTCCGCAACAGGGTCAATAATTCACTGATCTATGCATTTCAGTTGGGTCTTTGAAACTGAATGCACCTCAATACAATACTACACTATACTACACAATACAAACCCATACAATACAATACAATACAACACAAAACAGTAACAGCAACTGACAACGGACTCAGCAGACCTGGGGCAGCTCATCCAGGGCTCCCCCCTCTATTTTTTGCAGGACTCTGCGGTGAAAGTTGGAGGTGTTTCGTGCGGTGAACGTCAAGGCGTAGGCAGCGGCCACGTGGGGCAACAGCTTCATCTGCTGAGTCTGAAAGTCCAGCACCTGCACCTCTCCTGACCTGTGGAAGCATCCATCAATCAAGCAATCAATATCGATCAATCAATAACAATCACCCAATAACAATCACCCAATATCAATCACCCAATAAGTCACCAAATATCAATCACCCAATATCAATCGCCCAATAACAATCACCAATCACCCAATACCAATCACCCAATATCAATCACCCAATATCAATCACCAAATAACAATCACCCAATATCAATCACCCAATATCAATCGCCCAATAACAATCACCCAATATCAATCACCCAATATCAATCGCCCAATAACAATCACCCAATAACAGTCACCCAAAAACAATCACCCAATAACAGTCACCCAGTACCAATCACCAAATAACAATCACCCAATATCAATCACCCAATACCAATCACCCAATATCAATCACCCAATAACGATCACCCAATATCAATCACCCAATATCAATCGCCCAATAACAATCATCCAATATCAATCACCCAATATCAATCACCCAATATCAATCACCCAATATCAATCACCCAATCAATCAATCAATCACATCCAACCTCAATCAATCAATCATCTACTCAATAATACATGTGCAAGTGTTTTGAAATCAGGACATGAATCCGCCCCTATCTTTAGACTCCTGTTGGTTGGAGTTGACTTTCACTTTTTCATTAATGATGTTACTTTTGGGGGGTTTTTATTTTGCATTTACATTTGTTAGTAGTTACATTGTTATATCGATCTGTTTACTGTTACTGGCATTACTAGGACTGTTATGTTCCACAACTCACCATTATTACTTTTTGAAATCTTGAACTACTTAATGTTACCATATATCAAGCTGAAACACACACACGCACGCACGCATGTAAGCACACACACACACTAAGTGCCCCCTCCCCTCCCCTTCCCATTGCCTAATATCACTTTGAGTGAGTAAAATCGAAGCAACAACATCATATGGAATTTATATAGCACTGAATCTTGTAAAGCAAACAATTCAAAGCGCTTGCATTGAAATTGCTCACTCGCATGCAACCGTTTGCAAATAAGGTTAACAAATTATACATGTACACATACAGATGAGTGTCTTCTCCTGTACCAGTTACTACACATGGAAAACAATGTTTTGGGTGCAGTGATGTCTTTGGAATTTTTAAAGCATTTTTTAAAAATACATTTGGTGAGAAAAAAAATTTTTATATTGATGTTTGTGGGTGTGCATGCATTGCGGATTTACTTCCCTTGGCAGGGTCTGTTCAACTTTATACTTATCTGTTCAACTTTATACTTATCTGTTCAACTTTATACTTATCCAAGTCTTATCAGGTGAGCAGAGGGTTAATTCATTCACACACTAGACAAACGCTAGAGCCGAGTGGTTAAGACAGTTTGACTTTAAACCCATGGGACCATGACGCTGTGGTTCAAATCTTGACGGCGTCTCGTGAATTTACGCCATCCCTACCTTAAGTAAGGGAGGCACCGTGGTCGAGTGGTTTAGGCGGTCAACTCGTGATCCAGAGGTCGCGGGTTCGATCCCCGCTCCGCTCGGTGTTGTGTCCTTGGGAAAGACACTTTACTCTTATTTTCCTCACTCCACCCAGGTGTACAAGTGGGTACCAGCTCTGCTGGGGAAGTATCTGGCGACAGACTAGCGTCCTGTCACAGGGGTGGTGAAAAACCATCAGTTCGCTTAACGCTACAGAAACCGGGATAAGCTCCGGCTCTATGGGCCTTCTGGCTCGAAAGAACATACTACTACTACCTTAAGTACATGTGCACATTTGTATGCTTCTGTAACCCAGCAGTGGGTGATACGGAGGGGAGGGTTTGTAGATCTTTGGTTACCCTATAGTGGGTTACCCATAGAGAAAAGGTTACGGTTGGGGTGGGTTGTTTTTTTTTAACAATCTCCCAGGTACATCTTCAAGCGCACACCTGCCAGTGCCTTAATTCCCTTCATGAATATACACACACACACACAGAACGCATGCAGAACATCTTGTGCACACGTTAAATCCTGTTCCGCTTTTCAGAAGAGTAGGCCATCGTGTGCCGGTGGAAACAGATGACAAAATTTACAAAACCGCATACACACAGGGACTGAATGTAAAAAAGCACATGAGTGCTCATTCCATTATCCTCGATATAAAAGAATATACAATACATAAACATAGAAAATCAAACATGTAGGATAAAGACCCCACAATTCACATCAACGTTCAGAGGGTCACAGAAACACAAACACACCCAGCATACACCCCTGAAGTCAGAATGCAGCTACCTTCACGGTGAAGCCCCCCCCCCCCAAAAAAAAAACAACCCACCACCAGTCACATACACAAAACTCTCACCAACGGTGAACCTCGGAGCTCTAGCCCAAGAAACAAGGGAGGAGGGAGGGAAGACAACAAAACCTCATTCCACACACTCACCCTGGCTGGATCTGAGACTGGCGCCGCACAGCGCTGTACCTGAGGGCGATGGTGACCGCCACTGACAGGGAGTAGGCCGATGCCCCCACCAGCATCACTCGCACCGCCGTCATCGCTCCGTACACCAGACGCGAGTTCTTCGGCTTGACGTACGTTCCGTCCTCCAGCACCTGACACATGTGCGATGTTGTTTGTGTTCTGAGGTGCTCCGAATTTGAGGTTTTGTGCCTTATGCGAGTTCTTCTTTATCGTTAGTGTTATTATCTACGCTACATGACAAAGATCGAATGGGAAGACAGGATCACGAATAAGGAACGATGGAGAATGTGCAAAGTTGATGATCTGAAGTCTGTAGCTAGTAGCAATAGACTGCGCTGGGAGAAACGTGACAGAAAAGGAGAAAGAAGATGAAGAAGTTAGTGTTATCAGTTCTCTCTCTCTCTCTCTCAGAGCGCACGTTAAGAGTGATCTATGCATACAGCCTTGAACTTGTTGCCAAACTCATGTGAAGTGTTTTGCTTTTGTTTGTTTTGCTTTCAGGATGTTCTAAACCTCATGTCATGGGCATATGGCCTGGTACATTAAATGTTCCAGTTCTCTCCCTCCCTCCCTCTCTCTTTCTTTCTTTCTCTCTCTGCATTTCTCTTACCAGGTGGGATGTTCAGTACCTGGTCTCCCCCGAGAGCTGTCAGTATAAACACCATCCCCACCTTCTGGAAATTCTGTGCCAGGAATTCCCTCTTCTTCTCTAACCCTCTCTCTGTTTCTGCCTTGTTCCTTTTCTTCCTGTCGCCTCCTCCTTGTCTATTTTCTGCCTTCTTGGTCCATTCTCCTTCCAGTTTTAGACTTAGAAGATAACAATTCTCTCCCACGCCAAAGTCGGATTCGCTGGGCCTGACTTGTCAGGCGCTTAACAGCAATGCAGTGCATTTTCGCTCATATGACAGACAATTATATTGCTGTCTCAGCAGCTGACGAAGCAGGACCAAAGTTAACAGTAGGGAGAATCAGCTTGAGTGAACACCACCCATGATAGGAAGTGGATCGGTGGTCTTAATGTAGCACACCTGCCTAGAAAGCGAAAAGTCTGGGTTAGAAGTGTGCAGAGGTTCAATCCCCTTTTAGGCCTGAAACCTTCTCACCTTCCATCAGACCATGAGTTGTGGTCTGGCTGCTAGTCTTTCGGATGAGATGATTAACCGAGGTCCCGTGTGTTACACATAATTATTTAGCACTGTAAGAGAACCCACGGCAACAACAGAGTTGTCCCTGGCAAAAATTCAGTAGAAAAAAGCCACTCTGATAAGGACACTGATAAGGACTCTGATAAGGACACAAATACAGTTGCAGACAGGAAAAGAAAAAGAAAAAAAGGATGGCGCTGCTCTTGTGGGGACACGATCTCTCCGGGGAGAGCAGCCGAATTTCAAGCTGAGAAATCTGCTGTGACTTTAAGTGGTATGAAAGAAAATGGCCAAGATTTGAACTCATGAGTATGCCACACAACCTGCAACACACACATACACACACACCTGTGAATGTCCCATCAGCATGTTTGTGCGAGGGATGCGAACTTGGTTCAGACGCAGAAACCCGTTGTCGTTCGAGTTGAAACCAAACTTGGCGCCGATATCGCCCACAGTTATTCCTGCCCCACAGAAAATGAACAAATATCTCGTGAATACCGTTCTGACGTAGCTTTCAACCACACACATGTCATGGTTGTTCAGCTATTTTGCTTCCGATGTCTGGAATTCTTTACCAATCATTCTTAAAAGTACAGCAAAAGTCTGTTGAAGGTTTAGTATTTAAAAATTAAAAAAACAACTGATTTTGGTGTCAGCAAAGCTTTGTGGGGAGTTTTTTTTGGGGGGAGGGTTCCCATTCTTGATGAAAATGTCCATAAAATCCATTTGTTTGTGCAGTGTGTGGGCTAAGCTCAGGTATGTCACAGAGACTACTTCAATTCTTTTAATTCTCTCTCTCTCCCTCTCGGTTGCTGTGCCCATTATGTAAGCAAGCAGTAGAAGATGAAGTCCATTTTGTGTTGTGCTGTCCAGTATTAGAAGATGTTAGAATTACATTCCCCTAAAATATAGCAGACAACCTAATTTATTTAGATTCTGTTTACTTACTCATGGCGTCTAGTCACCCTGAGATTGTGCGCAGCCTCACTTTATATTTGTGTAAAGGCTTTAGAATAAGAGATATCTTGGTTTCTTAAGTCATATTTTTGTGAATGATTTTTGTTGTGATGGTTGTGGTTATATAATAACATTTTTTTTTTGTGCTTTTCCTTATTTTTCTCACTAAAATACTAAGCAGTTTGATAACCCCCCTTCATGTATGGGCAAATTTTGTGAATAAATCTTTCGAGTTCAAATTCTCTCTCTCGCTCTCTTTCTTTCATGTCGTGTTTTTGGACAATGTTTCCCATTTGTTGTATTAGTTCTTCTTTTATTTTCCAGAGGGCTGGATGTAAAAAAAACCAATAGGTGTTTATTTCAATACCCTCTTTCAATAAAATCAATTTTTTGGTCCCCTTTATCAAGATACTGCAGATGCATGCATTTCTTTCTTCAACTTATAAAAACCATTTCACAAAATATTTGCACGAGTTTTCAGTTCTAAAAATGTCCGATATTCATTCGATGTGAACCCAACATTAAAAAACAAAACAACACACCACACACTCATAATACATCATTTTTTAGTGAATACTTTCCATGAACACATCAAGTTACCTGGCAAAGGCTGATGAGTGTCGAAGTCCCGAATCTGCACCAGGAAAGGATGCATGCCGTAGTTATGCCCCTTGATGACGAGGTGGGCCATTAAGATGCAGCAGTTGCAGGTTTTACCCACTGAAGACAGATTTGACAACACACACCACACACAACACACACACACACACCACACACACACCACACACACACACACACACACACAATCACACAACCACAACAGCACCATTAACTCTCTCCCTTCAAGCTTTCTCAATCAGCAGTACTTGTCTTACATCTTTTTCATACAAAACATCAGACAGACGTTTGATTTCCATCCCGTGAGTCCAAGTCGGGGGTTCAAACATCACAGATGAGCCTGATGCATGAAAGCTGCGGATATTTTTACGATATCCCAGGTCAACTTCAAGTGCAGACCTGCAAGTGCCTTAGTTCCCTTTTCGAATCTACACATGCAGAAGATCAAACATGCATATTAAAGATCCTGTAATTCATTCATGCCAGCGTTTGGTGGGTTACAGACAACAGAAACATACCCAGCATGCATCCTGTACAAGGAGAGGGATGGACTCCACCAGGCTCAACTTGCCCAAGAGACACACTGCCTGAAAACTTCAGTGCAGTCAGTGCCCCAACAATGACTCCTCAGGGAGTTTAGGAGAAGAGAATTACATTGCAGCCAGGGGCAGGATAGCCTGGAGGTTAGAGCGTTGCGCTCTTGATCTGATGAAACCACCACCGATACGCCTGTTTCAGGGAATTTCACCCTGGAGTTAACATCAGTACTGACTCCACTCCCCCAAAAGTCTTTTGGATGAGACAACAATAAACCAAGGCCATGTGTGCAAAGGCACGAAGAAAATGTTGCGCACGCATTAAAAAACCTGCTCCGCCTTTCAGAAGAGAAGACCATTTTAATAATAATAATAATAATATATATATGGAATTTATATAGCTCTGAATCTTGTAAAAACAAACAAATCGAAGCGCTTGCACTCAAATCATTTACACGCATGCAATTTTGTGCTGGTAGGAACGGATTTCCCTGTGGGGATGCAGGGGGCCTGTCAGTATAAATAGCATCCCCATCTTCTGGAAATTCTGTGCTAGGAATTTCCTCTTTTCTATCCCTCTCTTCGTTTCTTCTTTGTTCCTTTTCTTCCTGTCACCACCTTCTTGTCTACTCTCTGCCTTCTTGGTCCATTCTCCTGCCTTTATTCCAGAAAGACTTAAATTTTTTTCTCTCCCATGCCAAAGTCAGATGTGCGCAATACATTTTCGCTCCTATGAGAGACAACAATAGTAGCTGTCTGAATCTCTGACAAAGATGGAACCAACAAATTAAATAAATACAATTTTTAAGAAAAGAAGGAACAGATAAGATTTTTTTTTTAAATTTAAAACGCTCACACACAGGTGACACCATCCCTGAAGTCAGAATGCGGCTACCTCAAAGTTAAGTTCCTTTCTTTAATTTAACCCAAAGTTAAGTCAAAACTGTCACATACACAAAATCTGTTGTGAGCCTCTGAGCTTTAGCTGAGGAATGAAAAAAAAATGCAACTTACATCAACTTAAAAAAATCATGTTCATATAGCACAGAAAAAAATCCCAATGATTTCTGTGAAATATTTCCCTTGGGTTCTGTCAAGAAAGAGCTAGAGACAAAGGGGAAGACAGAAACAAACACACACAAAAAACATTCTTTTATGCATTGGCTCAAAAGCAGTATTGATGGCACTAAAGCTCTGGCAGGGGAACATAAGGAAAGATATTGTATTTGAGATTAAGTTCTTGATACATTGTATTGCAAGCAGAGGCATCCAAATAACTTTATGCTGGGTCCCCTCTCACTGTGGAAATTATGGGAATGAGTTGGTTGATTCTTTAGCAAAACAAGGTGCCTCTGATTGCAACATTGAAATATTTTATTCCAATCTCGCATTGTCCTCGCCTGAAATTAATGCTAAAATGATGAATTGTATGCATTCCAAAATGGAGAAAACACACTTCGAACATATTTCTTGCTCACAAAAACTAGAAATTTTAATTATTATATAAACAAAAGCTAAATGCATGGAACACCGAATATTCAAAAATGAGACATGTTGCTGTTCTCAATCTCTTTCAATCCACCATTTATCGTTTGATTGCCCAATCCTTACTGACCTGTTTAAAAGGAGTGGAATAGATATTCATAAAAAATATGCCACTGTTCAAGAAGTTTTATATGACTCTAAGCAGTTCATAACATCAGTTGCTGAGGTTATAATTATATTCTTCCCCAGTAAGACCTCTACTGTAGATAGTTGTGATAATATGAATATACATACATGTGAGTGAGTGAGAGAGAGAGAGAAGAGAGAGAGGAGGAGAGAGAGAGAGAGAGAGAGAGAGAGAGAGAGAGAGAGAGAGAGGAGAGAGATGAGAGAGTTGGTTTGAATGCGGGTGTGTCCTTATCACCATGTAGTGAATGGACATTAAACAAAAACAAAACTAAACAAAATAACACAAAATAACACAAAACAGCAGACAGACAATATTGCAGAAGAAACACAAAAACCGTTTGCACAGACTCAGGCTTGGGGCACATAGCCACCATAAATGGAAGAATCTGGTCAACTACTCTTCAGTGCAGTGCCCCAGAAAGGAGCAGGAGAAAGGAGGAGGAGTATTGTTTCATATTGCACAGTACTTTTTTTTGCTTATGAAATAACAAGAAAAAAATTGACTTATACATCATTAAAAAAAAACCCTACCTTCATATTTTATATTCTTTACCCTCCTCCCTCTCCCCAAACCCTACTCCATGAAAAAAAAAGCTACAGTTGATAATAATAATAATGATGATAATCATATTAATAATAATGATGATAATGATAATAATAATAATAGTAGTAGTAGTAGTAATAATGATAATAATAATAATAATGTATGCAATTTAATAATAATAATGTATGGAATTTATACAGCTCTATACAGTTCTACTAATTCATTGATTATGTAAGTCACATCAAAAGATCAAACAATGCCCACCCTGAAGACGAAATGCAGCTGCCTAAACACGGCCAAAAACAGTTGCCTACGCAAAATCTGGTGAACCTTGCAGCTCCAGCTCACAAACAACTCCCCACCCCAACCCCCCCCCCCAAAAAAAAAAATCCCCCAAACAAAACAAAATGAAAAACTAATCCTCCATACCCCAAAAGGAAATGGATAGCAGTTGAGAGTACATAACTGAAGCTGCATACATCACAACTTCCTTTTCCATCTCACATTTCTTTGCGTGAAGAGGAAGCTGGTTTTGGATTTATCTCATTTTATATGTGTGGTTGATGTGGTTTTTCCCACAACGCGGTGCCCGACCTGGGTTGACCCTTATGGTTGACCAGGGCGTTGCTACAAGGAACGACAGTAGAGTTGGTGTTATACCGTGTCTTAATCTGTATATAGCTGCACAGTTTTAACCTGAGATATAAAAGTTGACGAGGTGACAGCCCTGATATGGCCCTGTGGTCGGCGGGGCTGTAAACAACAGGATTGGATTGGATTGTGTGAAGAGGCGTTAGTTAACCCAAAGAAAGAAAGGCACCTACATCCCCCAGGCCAGTACTTGGTAGCGGACACAGTGGGGGATGAAGGACGAACTCCTTGGTCTGTGCATCATAGGTAGCTGTCGTCTCCAAGCCTCGCAAAAAAGTCCCTGTTGTTAGAAAACAAAACACAAAAGTCACAAGGTTGTTGAAACGTGTAAACCCTAGCTTTTAAATGAAAACTTTGTGAGCGCTGATTTTGTTCTGTCTAAAGGTTTGAGCTTGCGTTATGAATTATATGTACACACATATCCATGCATGCATTCACAGGTGTTAAGCATGCGCACACACGCATGCACACACTCTCACAAACACACACACTATCTCTCACTCACTCACTCACACACACCCCTCCCAAACTCTCCCACCCTACCCATCACCCACCCCCTCCCCAACCACACTCCACCTCCCCCCCCCCCCACCCCACACACACACACACCCCCACACACCATGTCCAATCTCTGTCTGAGCGTAAGTGCCGATCATGCGAAAGCTTTTGGCCAAGGGCAGCCATCGTTCTCTCTGTTCCTCTGTCGTCTGACGACGAAGGATGTCGATGAACATCGAGGTATGGAGGCCATAGGGTGATGGTGAGTGTGGGCTGATCATCCTGCGTACACACATTATCATCGATATAGAAGAATAAAATAAATGAATGATACACAAAATACCGAGCAAACAAATATCTTACATTTCGATCCTTATAACACGACCCAAGCCCTCTTTAAAACGTTTTTTTTCTCAAGCAACTGTCAAGCAAGGCAAACAAAAAAAGAAGAAGACTATTTCATTCCATATATTATTTACAGCCCTACTGACCATGACAGCCATATCAGGGCTGTCTGTCACCTCATTCAGTTTCAGTGGCTCCAGTAATTTTTTCTTCAAGGTCAAAACCAACACCTCCTAATCTCCTCAGATATCCAACACTGTCAATCTGAGGGGGGAAAAAATGACATAATACTTAAATTGCCTCTTTCCTTAAGGCTAACAGTAATAAGACCAAGCTCTGCTGAGGACGCCAGCCTTCTTCTTCCTGTTTTGTCATGTTTCTCCCAGGGGAGGTTTGACATTGAGGAGCCTTCTCCATCTCTCTCTGTTTTGAGCTTCCTCCTTATTTCTGCCCCTTTCTCTAAGATCATCTGCAACACAGGCAGCCCAGGTCTTGCTAGGTCTTCCCTTTGGTCTCTTTCCATCCACTACGAGGACCCCAGCCATTCAGCATTAATTTTTCAACCCCAAGTTACAAAAAGCATTAAAAAAAGAAATACTTCAAAATACAAAATTAATACATAACAGAATGCCAAATAACACTGCCGAATGAACGCCCTGTGCCCTGCCCAGTGTTTAAACATCACTACCTGGTTCGCAGAACAAAACAATTTGTACTTTTAGCCAAAATGTAATGTGACATATAATTTTTAAAATTGTTTGGGAAAAATTTGCTTAAAAGAAGGCAGGAGAATGGACTGGGAAGGCAGATGAGAAGATGAAGAAGAAGAAGAAGAAGAAGGTGGAGGAAAGAGGAAGAAGAAAACAGAAAATCTAGAATGATAAAATTTCATTCAAACGATAGAATTACTGTTATCGTCATCAAACACTCAAGACATCAATTATTGTCTGTCATATGAGCGAAAATGCGTTGCGCTGCCGTTAAGCACCTGACAAGCCAGGCCCAGCACATCCAACTTCGGCATGAGGAGAGAACTGTTATCTCTTAAGTCTTAGTCTTTCTATAAAACAAGAGGAGAATGGACCAAGAAGGCAGAAAATAGACAAGAAGGAGGTGACAGGAAAAAAAGGAACAAGGCAGAAACAAAAAGAGGGACATAAAAGAAGGCATGTCTAGCACAGATTTTCCAGAAGGTGAGGATGCTATTTATACTGACACTGTGACAAGCCCCCCCAACATTTCCTCAAGGGGCGGAGAGAGGGGGGGGGGGGGGCAAGAATTATAACCTGACACAGGGTTCATACAGAGTTGGTGGGGAAAAATTTAGGGCCTTTTTAGGGCTTTTTAGGGACCATTATTTCCAAATTTAGGGCCTAGCCTCAGGGTATCAAAGTGTATGTTATCAACCTGTGTACACGTTTACTTTGATAAACCAAGCTCAAATTCACGTAAGCAAAGTCTTCTCGTCTACAACTACATGATGGATATTGATTATTGACACAAATTCAAGTGAAGTTCTAGAATAAAATGTCTTTCACTCATAGATACAACAATGAATTAAAATCCTCACACAGTAAAACATCCATGGTGTGATGGAAGTGTCCATGTCTTGAAATACGAAGTAAAGTGAAAACTGAAATAAGTGTCTCTGATTCCAAGATATTTTTCACAAACAGCTAGCAAAGTGAATTTAAAAGACACTATCCCTCAAACTTCATCTGATGTGAACTAGTCTCCTTGCCTTACCAAAGATGCAGATGGTTGCCCGGTACTAGAACTGGTAATAACAATACCCTCACACAGTCACAGTGCCTCTTCCAAATTCTGCTCCTTTATTTCAATCTCACACATGCGTACATGCAGGAATTCAAACACACACACGCACGTGTGTGCATGCACATACATGCATGCATAAAAGAGAGAGACAGAGACAGAAACTGAGAAAGACACAGAGAGAGGCTGCTGGACGCAAGTTCTCTTCACTATGAATACATGTACAAGTCCTGTATGGTCAATGCAGACAGAGAGGTAGGCCTAACACTGGCTTGAAAAGGATGCCAACACCCTCTGCCCAAACTTTGTTTGTTTTTAAAACAAGAATCTTCAGATCAAGTCGGCCAATAACTGAATAAGCTGCAAATTTTAAAGTAAAGTCAACTAAACCGGCCACATACAGCGGTGGAAAATATTCAAACATTTGTATTTTCCCTGTGCATTTGTAATATTCAGGCATTTGTGACTTGCCTTATGAATTGGATTTGTTTCTGTATGCATTCTGCAGGAAATCTGTGGGATAATCTCCTCAATTCGATTCTGACACACGACTCTATCACTGACTGCCATTTTTTAAAACGCGCACAGGACAAACAATAGGCCTTTCTATTCACAGCTCAGCTGTGCTAAAATTGAAGAATCTCGTAGAGAAGGACTGTAGCGCAGTAAACAGAAAACTGGTATTATTTTAACTAATGATTGCAGTTTCATAGTTAAACATCATTTTCCAAACAAATTACGGACATACCATAGGGGTAGGTAGTTTTCGGCATGTAAAAAATAACTGATGAAAGCAAAGCGAATATGCGCTTCCAATGGAGGCAAATTACCTCCCTTGGCAAAATAGGTGGCGCGACATGAATAGCAGACGACAGGCTCTATCGGTCATAATACGATCTTTGGACATCCTTCTTGCTATCAATTCTCATAAGTTTTATTTTGTGTATTTGTTTAATCTACATTTCAACAGAAACTCCCACTCATGGTTCCCATTTTTAGGGCTTTTTAGGGCCTCCAGGGCCATAGGTCTCATTTTTAGGGCTTTTTAAGGGCCTTATTTTGGATCTTCAAAAATCAGGGCTTTTTAAGATTTGTACGAACCCTGTGACATACCCAGAGGCTCAGAACATTCACAGCTCTTCGTTTCTACTCACTCTCTGAAATAGGCTTGGTCTTTCTCGTTCAAGTTCAGCGAGTCTTCCAGATTTTTCGCCACAAGCACTCGCTTCAAGACTTGCGCGTGTTGCTCCTCGTGCGACAGCCCAGCAATGGGTGGGAACTTGTGCTTGGCAAACTCCTGACTGACAATGTTCTCTGCACACAGTACACAAAACTTAGTTACAACACAGTCATTTCCAGAAAAAAAATCACACACCAAAAAATGTTCTGGACAAACTTGTAACTTGCAGTAACTACTGCATGAAAATAATGAAAATTGTATTCTAGCTTTATTTATTGTTGATCTTTCTGCAGTTATTCCAACTACTTCAAGCTTGTTTGTTGTTGTGATTATAAATTTGATGCAGAGTTGGCTGGATGCCGTCTTACATGTACATGTATTCATTCCACTGTCAATATCAGCCACAGTTTGTTTATGTACATGTAGTACATGCTTGCACACATTCAAAAGTATGCACATCATTGCACATGACTGAATGCCACATGTGCACACAACACACACACACACACACACACACACACACACACACACACACACACACACACTCTCTCTCTGAGTCTCTCTCTGAGTCTCTCTCTCTCTCTCTCTCTCTCTCTCTCTCTCTCTCTCTCTCTCTCTCTCTCTCTCTCTCTCTCTCTCTCTTTCTTCATGCCTTTTCAATACGGTTTATCATGGATGTTGCTTTTATTGTTGTTGTGATGAGATTAACATAATAACAGTACTATTAACAGTATTATAATTATTGTTTTGGTTTGATAGTCCAGTTGGTTATGAGTTATTATTTTTTGTATGAAGTAGGGATTTTTATTTGTTTGTATTTACATTTGTTTTTATTATGATTTTTCTGTTTTAATGTTTACAGTGTTTTTCCCTTCCTCCTTGATACCCCCCACCCCCCTTCTTGTCATTTCCTTTGCTTTTTATTTTGTTTTTGTTGTTATGTTGCTCTCAGTGGTGATGGGTGATTATTATTATTATTGTATCACTATCAAAATATAGTATCATTACCATTATTATTTATTTATTTGTCTGATTTTTTTGATTGGCTGATTGTTACCGTATGGATATATTATGTTTAAAAAGTGCTACTTTTAAGAATATGAGTGCATATGAGTACATGTTTGTGTAGGTGGAGGGGGAGAGGAGGGATGTCATTGCTGACAGTACTGTCAATGCTAACGACAATGAATGCCTAGTAATTTTTGGTGTTTTGTTCAGACTGTTCTTTTGTGCTTTCTTTTTTATTATTATTTTTTTTATATAAAGTATGAAAGTGAAAGAATGGGTGATACTTGTGTAACCTGATATAATGTTTGTTGGAGATTTTATGATTTTTTCAAATTCTTCAACAAAATCTCGTTTTTTGCCTAAGTGTGTTCACATGCATGAGTGTATGCATGTACTTGCGTGCACGTACGTGTGTGTGCGCACATATGTGTGCTTTGCAGTGTATAGTTTTATTGGGTTTTTTATCGAGTATATTTTCTTGTTAAGTGTTGTAATAATGTTGTAGTTAAATATTATTGTTCTAAATAATTTTTGTTCCTAGATAGATCATAGATGGCTTGATGGAGGAAAGGCAAATGCACTGCTTACTAACGCACCATCTGGAAATAAAAATTTGACTTATCACTTCACACAGCCACACACACACATGCATGCATGCATGGACACATTTAAAAGCATGTACATGACTGAATACACAGGTATGTGTGGGCAGGTATGTGTGTACATGCACACACACAGACACACACACACACATTTATGTGGGGAGGTCTGGGTTTTATATATTAAAAAATCCTCATTTGTTTTTGTTCTTTTCAAACATAGATTAACATTGTCTTTTGAACGCTTTTATAAGTCGGTTTTCCTTTTAAATGAAGTATGTTTTTTCAGCAGAGGCTAGGCATGACAAACGGTTCTGTAATTAAATTTTTTTACCCCGTGAAGGGTCCTTTTGGGAAATTATGATATTCACTTCCCCACGAGCATACACACACTTACACCATGAGAACACAAGGAGTAGGCGCCAAGACACACACGAGTCGAGCATGACCCACACCACAACATCACGCAACATCGAAATATGTTTAAATGATGAGGGTCAATGAAAAAAAGCATTGATTGCTTATTTTTACCATCATAAATAAAATTTGACTTGACTGACTTGACATCACACACACACTCTACAACGTAGTCGACCACTCGGGCACACATCTACTGTGAAACAATCAGCTAAATGGATAGAACTTCAAGAAGAACAAGCAACAGATATTTTTTTGAGAAGATGGCTCGGAAAAACATTTTACGAGCAGAATAGAAATTGACTTGATACTGTACACACACTCCATAATGATATTCAAGAATCCTACAGTGACAGCAGAAGACCAAAAGCAGATACTCTTCGTAGCTAGAATCAAACTTTAAGCTGGGTGAATCTGGCTTTAATGAAGCAAAATATGAAAATTGGTTGAAGACAATACTTCCTACAAATAACCAACTTCACTTAGCAGGGCGATCTTTCTCTTGCGTTGGTGGCTTGAGACCATCTCAAATAAAAAGCTAATTGTCGCATCGAAACGTTTTTCTGTTTGCTTGGCACATCGTGCAAAAAATATGTCAATTGGTCGGCATCGAACGTTGCATTTTCTCTTTCACGTGCCAAGTCAGGGTTCACAACAGTCGTTGCAGCCATGATGTTTCTCAGCCTAACCCTAGGCTACTCCAAGTCCAGGCGTGAACTAGATTCGATAGGCCTAACCTAGGCCTACTGATTTAGGCTAGCCTACGCCTCCCTTTATTCAGGCAACAAGAGTGACGTTGTGTTTGTGTCGTAAAGAGGTTATTGTCGTAAATTGGTCAGGCTCAACTGAAATAATCTCTCCCTTCGTCTGGAAATTGCCTGTGCAAACTTAACTTTCTCTTTTCTCTTCTTCGCCAAAAGCCTTCTTATGACGCTTTTAAATCCGGCCTCAGGACATTTCTTTCAAACCTAAGATTCTTGTTCCATCTCATTTTTGTCCCTGCCCTCAACAACCAAAACACCATCACCTTGCTGGAGTGTATAACCTTTATGTGCGTGCGTGCGTGTGTGTGTGTGTGTTCGTGTGTGTGTATTCGTGTGTGTGTGTATACATTTGAATTTCCAAAAACTATTAATTGTAACTGGCTGCATGTGAATGAGTGGGATGACCGAAAGCGCTTTGATTTGATTTTTTTTCAAGATATGGCGCTATATAAATTCCATGTATTATTATAATTATTATTTTCCTTCACCAGGTTGGCTGTCAATGCCCAGACTGCAAATTAATCGCAAGACAAACGTTTCCAAATCAGACAATTCCTACTGTCTTTGAGAGCATGCGACGAGTAAAACTGTTTTACGTTAGCAGTCACGACCGAGTTTTTATCTATGTAATGGTTTTCTGTTTTGTTTTTTTCGTTCGTGTTTTCATGTGTGTTGATAGATAACGATGTGCTAAGCGGTTTAATTTCCAGTTTTATAAAAACCAGGTTTGCACAGTAGAAGGTCTTAATCCAGTTAGTGACAATACCACCATTTAACGACACCATAGTCGTACTTTGGATTTTGCGCCCGCGCGCTCACACACTCTCTCTCTCTCTCTCTCTCTCTCTCTCATCTCTCTCTCTCTTCTCTCTCTCTCACACCACAACACAAACACACACACACACACAACAACAAGCAAGCAAGCAAAGCGGCACGCACACACACACACATACACACACACATCACACACACACACACACACAGAGGGCAGGATGAAAAAAGTTGTGTAAACTTAATCTTTTACCCTCAATAAAGATCATTTTGACTTGATTTCACACACAACAACACGCACGCAGCGCACGCACACGCACGCACGCACGCGCACACACACAAACACACACACAAAACGCACCACGCGCGCGCGCGCACACACACACACAAAACACACACACGCACGCAGCGCGCGCGCACACACACACACACAGATGTCGAAGTACAAAGGGGGGGGGGGGACGAAAATAGAATCAAAAGCAAAAATACTTAAATTGTGTAGCATCTGTGAAATCAAACTGCATTTCTGTAAGATGAATAAAATGTGGACAGACAGAGGGTTGGGGGGGGGGAATAAAGAGACAGACAGACAGAGCGAGAGAAAAAAGACAGAGAGAAAGAGAGATCAAGAGACAGAGAGCAAGAGAAGGGAAGGGGGGGAGAGAGAGGAGGAGGAGAGAGGAGGAGAAGAGAGAGAGAGAAGAGAGAGAGAGGAGAGAGAGAGAGAGAGAGAGAGAGAGAGGAGAGAGAGAGAGAGAGAGAGAGAGAGAACACTAAACATTGAAAGTAATTTATTGTCATTAACAATCGTCTTTTTGGCAAGGAGCATAGTATCAACACATTTTAAATTATGTTGTTGTTTGTTTTCAACAAAGAAATAATGATAAATCAAAGAAAAGGAATCTCTAGTGAATACATTTGACTAAATATATCAATTGTTGTCGCAAGCTCTCTCACACACACACACACACACATACACACACTCCCATCAGTAAGTGAACAGACAAAATCCAACACACACAACCAGAAGGCACACTCACCCTGTTATGCTGAATGTTCACTGCTGTTGCTTGTTCTATGATATCACCAGTTTGAAGATAATGTTTCTGACATGAAGATCTAGGTCTAGATCTGCAGTACTCTCCATTTCTTTCTGTTCTTGTAGATGAAGAAACAGGTCTAAACTATTTTGCTACATTCAAAAGACAATCACTCTTAACGTGTTTCAAAACACAGTCCCTATGTAATATGATGATTTCTGCTTTGGACAAACTGAGGAAGTTGGTAGTCGGCAGATCAGTGAATTGGTCTGGCACTATCACCACAAAGTAATGTTGGGCTGGTCTTGGTTTATCTACAAAAACACCCAGGCTGATATTCTTCCAACTCCCCAACACATTTTACTGATTTATCGTTCTTTAAGTTGTTGTTGTTTTTGGACTAAAATTCAGACTTTTTGAGCTTTTGCTACTGAACATTGTCGTTCTTCTTAAACCAAGATGAAATAAGTTTTTCATCGTCGCCATTTGATGACGACTCCGTAGATTTCTAATTGTTGTAGGCTAGTGTATACAATACTTACACACACACGCGCGCGCGCGCGTACGTGAATCTAAATGTAGCCACCTATGCCGATGCTCATAACACCATCTTGTTTCAAACGATCGTCTGCTCGCAAACAGTAAAGACGCTAGGCTCTTGTCTTAACACAGTAATCAAAGCGAATGACTGTCAAAGCACATGTAGTGGTTGAATAAATTGATATTAGGCAATGTACCCCAGCTGTCAGACCTATCTTCTGCCTGCATTCGCTCACGGGGCCTCGGTTTATAGTCTCATCTGATGGACTTTTGGGGAGAGTGGAGTCTGCACTGATGTTAACTCCAGGGGAAAATCCCCTTGAATGGGATTCAAACCCAGGTCATCAGACTGCAAGGGCAATGTTCTAGCCACTATATCAGCACTCATGATTGATATGACCACTGAATGCTTTTACACCGATTTCTTTTGTGTGAATTACCTGATTATTGCACATAAATGTTTATGCAACGTTTTTGTTTGTTTGCTGGGGTTGTTGTTTTTTAGCTGTACACATTATATGCACTAGAAGCATTATCTTAATCTTTAAAATGGTTATGTTCAGCTGCCCAAGCATTTGTAGTCTTCATGCAGACCATTATATGGTGAATGTGGGGTATTGTATTGTTCAGTATTGTACTGTATTGCATGTTCATCACTTTATATCATTCACACCCCTAGCCATAGCGTTACCAAGAAGTTATAAATGTGTTCATTCTCTCAAGGACTTGGTACTTGGTCCCATCTGAAAGACTTGCAAGGGGAGAGAGTCAGAATAAATTTTGATTCCTGGGCAAAAAAAAAAAAATCTCTACTCATGGGCAATTCAAACATGCATTGACGTCAGCTTGAGTCAAGACCACAAATTAAAATCTAGTCCATGAAGTAACTCTTGTGTGTGTGTGTGTGTGTGTGTGTGTGTGTGAGTGGTGTGTGTGAGTGTGTGAAGTCAAGTTTTTAGTTCCAGGTGGTACATTGAATAAGTAATGCATTTGCTGTGTGTGTGTTTTTATTTATTTATTCTTTTATATCAAGGATAATGGAATAAGCACTCATGTGCTTTTTTTTACATCCAGTCCCCTTGTGTATGTGGTTTTGTAAATTTTGTCAACTGTTTCCACCGGCACACTGGTCTACTCTTCCGAAAAGCGGAACAGGATCTAATGTGTGCGCAAGATGTTCTGCATGGGTTCAAACACGGGGCCTCGGTTTATAGTCTCATCTGATATAGTCTCATCTGATGTGTGTGTGTGAGCATGTGCGTGCGCACACGACTCTGTGTGTGTGCGACTCTGTGTGTGTGTGTGTGTTGTGTGTGTGTTAAAACAACAGAGCAAGCCCATGTCAAATTTTGTGATTGTTTTTATTTGGCACATACATGGTGTTCAAGGCACTTTCTACACAAAGTGCATTCATTATGGTAAATAAAAGCAAATGTTATAAAGTTAGTTTTTTAAACAGAATTTTTAATGAATTAAATTTTTTAAATTTATTTATTATTTTTATATAAAGTTAGTTGATATCAGGGTGGTTGTGTTTTTTTAAACCCATAAAGCAATTTTATCAATAAAGCTAACAAGCATTTTTCAGTGATTAGGACTGATTTTAGACACTGTAAGTTCATGTTAAATGATGTTTATGTATGGGAACTGTTTTCTGAAATTCAAGAAATGTTGCATAGATTTACACCTGGCATGTGTGTTTTCCCCCACATTATATTAAAGGTGTACTTCATAAATAACAAGAAGAAAAGCACATTAACATTAGCTCAAGTTTTGTCAGTCTGGCATTTATGTACAAAAATGCCCCCCCACCCCCCTCCAAGCAGTAAAATCAAGTCAAGAACTTTGCCTGTGTTTGTTTTTGTTTGTTTATATCATATCCAAAACAAAACCAATTCCACATGAACATTTTTCACATACTATGACTTTTGCTCTTTTCTATTTCCATTCAAAATTCACACTCCCATAAACAGTGGATCGTTATTTGTTTTTCCTGTCTTGATCATAAAAAGCTTCATCTCAATGTTTACAACTTTCATCCTTGTTAATTTAAAATACTGTTTCTTACTAGTATAAATAAGGTAAAGGTGTCTTATAACCTATGTGGTCGTAGGGGAGTGAGGCATCAGAAACCTCAACTTCTCATGGGGCCAGCATACTCGATGCTGCTTAACCTTGGCTGGGGTAAAGTGAGTGCTCTGACCACTGAGCTATCCCGTCCCAGTATACACATGTGTGTATATGTATGTATACGTGTGTGTGTGTGTGTGTGTGTGTATATTCTTAAGGCAGCAATAGACACTTCTGAATTATGGAGGGTGTCTTGATGTTATGTACCACAGAGGATGAGTGAGGAAGGATTCCAACACTGCCAGGACTTCTGAAGAGTGCTCAACCAGGAGCTGAAACTTGAGTCAGGTCAGGCCAAAGGCATGGTCCTTGCTCAATTATTCCCCACATGCTGCCTTCAAAGTTTTATATTAAGGTGAAATGTTTTTTTTATAAAATCTTGGACAAAAATCATTTTTACGATGGGAATGAAGTTGTAAATGGTTACCTGCACTTGTTTTTCCTCACTATATTTTGTTAATGAAATTATCTATATATATATATATCTTAATCATAATGATGGGCTTTCTCCACATAGAGAAATTTTGATACTTGTAAAACGTCAGCTATAGTGTATACCTGCTGTGTGGCTGACTGGTCATGAAGGCACAAGAGCAGATCAGTAAAGAAAAGACAGTGTATTGTATAGTCACGGCAGATTTCTCTGCATAAAATTCAGGCTGCTCTCTCTAGGGAGAGCGCGTCGCCACAAGAGCAGCGCCACCCATTTTTGTTTCTTTTCCTGTCTGCTTGAGTATTTGTTTCCCTATCACAGTGGCTTTTTTCCTACAGAATTTTGCTCAAAGTTTGGCTGCACATGGTGCAGTAGAAGAGAGGTATACAGTGCAGGGGTCTGGAAGATAAAATAATCTAAACATGCAGACTCAATGAAAAGGCCAAAGATTTCAGTTATTGCATCAGTTTATTATCAGTGTGAAGCTGGCCTCTACCCAACGTTAACAAGAAGAAGGCCACAAACTGTACAGCATGAAATTTTCACACACCCACACAGAGTCACACACACACACACATAGACACAGGCACACACACACACAGAGTCAGACACACACACTCATATACACACACACACACACAGACACACACACTCATATACACACACACACAGAGGAATTTTTTGTTGTTGTTCCTCAGCTAGAGCTCTGAGGTTCACCAATGGTGAGATTTTGCATGTGCGACCGTTTTTGC
This sequence comes from Rapana venosa, assembly GCA_028751875.1. Lineage (NCBI taxonomy): Eukaryota > Metazoa > Mollusca > Gastropoda > Neogastropoda > Muricidae > Rapana > Rapana venosa. The sequence continues at coordinate 3,274,396 of CM054166.1, forward strand.
CCACCATGAAGATAGCCACATTCCAACTTCAGGGATGCATGCTGGGTATGTTTGTGTTTACGTAACCCAACAAACACCAACATGAATGACGGGATCTGCAATGTGCATATTTGATCTTCTCTATAGGATATACACGAAAGGAATGAGGGCACTGGCAGGTCTGCATTTGAAGCTGACTTGTAAATCATGTCACACTGTAAGCGTTTTATGGTTTGCAGAAACTTGAAAGTACTTGATATTTCTCTGAGGTTTCATCAGCACATTGGGTTATGGGGGGGATCACACATCTGTGAGAGAGAGATTTCCTGGGAAATGTGGTGCCATGCTTAGGAAAGGTTTCCAGTTATAAAAAAAGGTAAAGGTGTCCCATAACCTATGTGGTCGTAGGGGAGCGAGGCGTCAGAGACCTCAACATCTCAAGGGGCCAGCATATTGAGGGCGGCGCCCATCTCCTCTCCCTTGCTGCTTTACCTTCCCTGACCCTAAAGAGGGCAGGTACCCATTAACAGCTGGGGGAACTGTACTGAAGCTAAGGCGTGCAAACGGTCACCCATCCAACTGGTAACCACGCTTGATGCTGCTTAACTTAGCTGAGGGAAAGTGAGTGCTCCGACCACTGAGCTATCCTGTCCCCTTTCCAGTTATACATCCTTTTAAAAAAAACTTTTAAAAAAAACACCAAATTACGTTCTAATTCTGATTTCATTGTGTGACGAAACACTTCATTTAACAAAACACTGTTTGAGCTTCTTTTCAGTGACAATTACATCACATTTGATGGATGCCATAGCTGAGTGGTTAAGACCATTCAACGTCCCTCCCATAGGTCCAGAAGTCAAGGGTTCAAATCTCAGAGGCGTCTGGTGAATTAAGGGTGGGAATTTTTACCATCTCCCAGGTCAACTTCAAGTGCAGACCTGCCAGTGCCTTCATTGCCTTCATGACTTGACTTGTAAACACATATGTAGAGGATCAAATATAAACGTTAAAGATCCCTTAATTCATGTTGGTGTTCGATGGTTTTTGGAAACAGAAACATACCCAGTATATATCACAGAATGTGGCTACCTTCATGGTGGGCAAAAGGTCACATACGCAACATCTCACCATTACTGAACCTCTGAGCTCTAGCCGAGGAACAGGGTAAAAAGAGAAAAAAAAGATTTCCTTGATATGATGGTACACATTGCTCAGTCTTATTAGTGTTAGTACCACCTATAGGGGGACGGGATAGCTCAGTGGTCGGAGCACTCGCATTCCCCAGCTAAGGTTAAGCAGCATTGAGTGTGGTTACCACTTGGATGGGTGACCGTTTGCACGCCTTGGCTTCAGTACAGTTCCCCAGTTCACCCAGCTGTACATGGGTACCTGCCTCTTTAGGGTCAGGGAAGGTAAAGCAGTGAGGGAGAGAAGATGGGCACCGCCCTCAATATGCTGGCCCTAGAGAAGTGAGGTCTCTGATGCCTCACTCCCCTTTGACCACATAGGTTATGGGACACCTTGACCTTTATTACCACCTATATGTTGTGCATTATTAGAAACAGACAAAATATAAACAGCATAAATATAACAGACTCTTTGGTATGAGGCCTATAGGCAGATTCTGTGATATGCATAGATGATGTGGTGAATGTCTTCACTGGCTTCACAGGTCTGTGGGGATATCAGAGGCTCTTCACTGTGCAGGCCATGGGTAATGTATGCAGTGGAATGACTACTGGAATCATCTCACCTCTTTCATTCAGGCATTGGGTATATGCTCTGTGTTGTGTGTGTGTGTGTGTGTGTGTGTGTGTGTGTGTGTGTGTGTGTGTGTGTGTGTGTGTGTGTGTGTTCATTCTTGTATTTAGCATCTGTTCACTATAAGTGATATTAGGTGGAAAAAAAACAAACCCAAACCTATAGCAAAAATAATAGAACACAGACGGAATGAGAGTCATGTAACAGATTGGTATTAAAACATCAATGTAACGCCTAAAAATGCAAATGGTAATAAAACATCAATATAACGCCCAAAAATGCAAATAGGGAAAACAATATCAAAGACTTTTGTGCGCGTGTGTGTGTATGTATGCGTGCATACGTGCGCGTGTGCGTGCATGTGTGTGTGTGTGCTTGCACGTGTGTACACATGCACACTTGTTGTGTGGGTTTAAATAACACATCAGTTGTGTGCTGTTTTTCTATTGAAACATTCAAAAACAAGAAACACCGCACAGACAAAAATTTTCTCTGCTGCTTTCTAACATCCATCTCAGCTAAGAATCCATCACACTCATTCAGATCATTTACGAAATCATCTTCCACATCAATACAGCATCCTTTCCATGCATTTTTCCCCCCAAATACAGTTGCCAAAACACAGAAACTAGGAGACAGTCTCCGAATGATTGGATGGAACGACGTTATCGCCAAAAAGCAGAAAAGTATCACTGGGCCGTGGATGGTAGAGGAAGATGGTGAAGTCGGCATTGAAGATGTTTGCTAGCTTCTCCAGGAGATCTCTGGCAGCTTCTCTGCAACACACACACACACATACACACACACACATACACACACACACACACACACTTCAGTGCTTTTTCCATTATCCTTGAAATAAATTTAAAAAAACACATACACACATTTTCTCTGTAGTCTGTTGCCTTTTAAACACCCATAGCTAGCACCTCTGCAATGGCGAGCAAATCTTCAACAAGTGAAAATGGTTGTCTGTCATTTGTTGTACTTGGTCCTCTGTGAATATTGCCATGGCATCTTTTCCCTGCGTAAGGTTGTGGAGTCCTACCACGTGTAAGATGTGTTGGGTGTCTTCTGCGAATGTTTTTACCTGTGAGAGAGAGACTGATGGTGAGAAGTGTGATTCTTTGAGAGGGAGGGAAGGAGGGGGATGGGGAGGGAGGGAGGGAGAGAGAGAGAGAGAGAGAGAGAGAGAGAGAGAGAGAGAGAGAGAGAGTGTCTGTAAGAAGAGGGAGACTACTCTTGTTCACGTAATATTTTCTTGAGTTATTCCTCTTTGAACATCTCTCTCTCTCTCTCTCTCTTGCGCGCACGCCCACTGTACTGCACTGCATTGCACTCCACTACAGTTTCATGCAATACAATACAATGCAATGTAATATAACACAATACAATGCAACATAACACAACGTAATATAACATGATACAACAGAGCCCAATATACTACAATTCAAAACAGTACGATAATAATACAATACAGTATAAGACCATGCAATGCAGTGCAGCACTGTATGACAAAATACAGCAGAGCACAATACAAAGCAATAAACTACAATGCAACACAACAAACTTGGCACAGCCAAACACTACACAACACAACACTACCACCACCTTCACCATCACCACCCTTATTATAACACACACGCACACACACACACACACAGACGCATGCGCACGCACACACGCACGGGGACTGGATAGCCTGGTGGTTAGAGTGATGTATTCATGATCTGCTGACCCGGGTTCAATTCTCGTTCAAAAGGATGTTTCCTCTGGAGTTAACATCAGTGCCGACTCCACTCTCCCCAAAAGTCTTTCGCATGAGACTATAAACCGAGGTCCCGTGTGCGAACGCATGCAGAAATCTTGCGCACATGTTAAAACCCATTCCGCTTTTTGGAAGAGTAGGCCATTGTGTGCCGGTGGGAACAGATGACAAAATTTACAAAACTGCATACACACAGGGACTGGATAAAAAAAAAAGCACATGAGTGCTTATTCCATTATCCACAAAATAAAAGAATAAAAATAAAAATTAAACACACACACACAAACACACTACTATTACTACTACACTAATACACCCCCACCATCCTCCTCTCTCCCCCAGCCTCCCTTGGGCACCAGACAGAGAGCCAGCTTGGCAGGCTGGTAGTAGTGGATGTCGCCCACGGGACCTGTCAGTCCTGTTTGACACAGAGTCCGGTAATGCTGACGTCTCTTGCGGAACTCCTTCTCCAAGACCTCCAGATCCTCTCCAAGGACGGTGGCGCTGGAATCCTTGGAGGTCTGCTGGCCTGTGGTGATGTTGAGGGTGTTCTGGAAGGTAAGAGACATGGATTAGAGTTGTTATGACACAAGAGTTTGAGGAGAGATCAGAAATAAGACCAGGGATGAACGATGTTGTCAAGTTCTGGCTTTAACAGAAATTAAATGGATGGAACATTGCAGGTCACATTGCAAGACAGAGGACAACAACAGACACACAACATGGTGCACAGCCCAGAATGACAGCCCAGACAGGACTGCAGAACAAAACCCCTGGCAGACCGGCATGTGGCCAGATGGCTTGATGACCTCACTGTCGTAGCCATCAACATTATCTTCTCCAGACTCCTTCATCCTTATTATCGTGGACGTCTGTGATGTCATCAAGGTCGCCACACACTCACAATGCAATCTAGATCATTATCATGATAATCGTTATCCTCAATCATTGTGACGACTGCTGACAGTTTGGATGCAGCGATATTCCAGCCAGAGAGAGAGAGAGAGAGAGAGAGAGAGAGAGAGAGAGAGAGAGAGAGAGAGAGAGAGAGAGACTGAGAGACTGAGAGAGAGACAGACAGACAGAGACAAGAGAGAGGGCAGAGAGAGCAAGAGAGAGAGAGAGACAGACAGACAGAGAGAGAGAGAGAGAGAGAGAGAGAGAGAGAGAGAGAGAGCAAAGCTTCCAATCAAACCAAGTAAAGGGGAGGAATAAACAAATAGTGAATAGGAAGAAGAGAGGGGATGGGAGTGACGGGGGGGGGGGGGGGGGGGGGGGGGAAGGGAGATCAATATTAGCGATGGTTATATCACAAGCAAAATCTACAGATGCAGTGGTGATGATTTCAGTTGAAAACTTATTTGACATATCACTTATGTTTTATCTCTATCTATCTATCTGTCCCGTAGTCTGACGACCGTGGGGGCACCCTCAAAGACTCAGCAACCAGTTCCCTCCATTCCTCTCTCTGTTCTGCCTTTCTCAGGGTTTTGTTGAGTTCTAGGCCTGTCCATTCACTGATGTTATCCTCCCAGCTCTTCCTTGGTCTGCCTCTTCTTCTTCCTCCTTGGACAGTGCCTTGCAAAACTGTCTTTGTAATTCCTTGGGATCTTGTGACATGCCCATACCACTTAAGTTTACGCTTTTTCACGATCGTTAGAAGGTTCTCATATGGTCCAATGGTTTGCTGGATTCTGTTATGCACGCTTTCGTTGCTTATGTGGTCTTTGTAGGAGATGCCAAGGAGTCTCCGAAAGCATCTCATCTCCACTGCCTGTACTCTTCTCTCCATATCTGCAGTCAGGGTCCATGATTCACAGGCATACAGAAATATGGATATGACAAGGCAGCGCATTAGTCTGATCTTGGAGATAAGTGAGATATTCTTGTCTCTCCAGATGGTGTTTAGTTTTGACAAAGCTGTTATTGTCTGTGCAGTCCTGCATACTACTTCTGGCTTGGATCCCTGGTCTGATACAATGGCTCCCAGGTACTTGAAGCTTTGAACTGTTTCCAGCTTCTGGTCATTAACCCTGATATCAGTGCTAATGCCGTTGGTGTTATTAGTCATCAGTTTGGTCTTCTCTGCACTGATTTCCATGCCGTATGTTTTGGAGGCCTTATTCAAGTGTTCTGTTAGGCTGGCAAGCTCTTTTTCTGATCCTGCTATTCCATCAATGTCATCTGCTAATTTAAATTAACACAATAAATGCAAAATACAAACGTAATTAACAGATAAAAAAACCCCAAATATACTACAATTCAACAAGTACGAAAATAAATACAATACGTATAAGACCATGCAATGCAGTGCAGCACTGTATGACAAAATACAGCAGAGCCAATACAAAGCAATAAACTACAATGCAACACAAAAAAACTTGGCACAGCCAACACTACACACACAACACTCCCAACCACCTTCACCATCACCACCCTTTTATAACACACACGCACACCACAACCACAGACGCATGCGCACGCACACACCACGGGGACTGGATAGCCTGGGGGTTTAGAGTGATGTATCATGATCTGCTGACCCGGGTTCAATTCTCGTTCAAAAGGATGTTTCCTCTGGAGTTAACATCAGTGCCGACTCCACTCTCCCCAAAAGTCTTTCGCATGAGACTATAAACCGAGGTCCCGTGTGCGAACGCATGCAGAAATCTTGCGCACATGTTAAAACCCATTCCGCTTTTTGGAAGAGTAGGCCATTGTGTGCCGGTGGGAACAGATGACAAAATTTACAAAACTGCATACACACCGGGACTGGATAAAAAAAAAGCACATGAGTGCTTATTCCATTATCCACAAAATAAAAGAATAAAAATAAAAATTAAACACACACACACAAACACACTACTATTACTACTACACTAATACACCCCCACCATCCTCCTCTCCTCCCAGCCTACCTTGGGCACCAGACAGAGGGCCAGCTTGGCAGGCTGGTAGTAGTGGATGTCGCCCACGGGGCCTGTCAGTCCTGTTTGACACAGAGTCCGGTAATGCTGACGCCTCTTGTGGAACTCCTTCTCCAAGACCTCCAGATCCTCTCCAAGGACGGTGGCGCTGGAATCCTTGGAGGTCTGCTGGCCTGTGGTGATGTTGAGGGTGTTCTGGAAGGTAAGAGACATGGATTAGAGTTGTTATGACACAAGAGTTTGAGGAGAGATCAGAAATAAGACCAGGGATGAACGATGTTGTCAAGTTCTGGCTTTAACAGAATTAAATGGATGGAACATTGCAGGTCACATTGGGAAGACAGAGACAACACAGACACACAACATGGTCACAGCCAGATGACGCCAGACAGGACTGCAGAACAAAACCCCTGGCAGACCGCATGTGGCCAGATGGCTTGATGACCTCACTGTCGTAGCCATCAACATTATCTTCTCCAGACTCCTTCATCCTTATTATCGTGGACGTCTGTGATGTCATCAAGTCGCCACACACTCACATGCAACATAGAATTATATGAATAACGTATCCTATCAATCATTGTGACGACTGCTGACAGTTATGGATCAGCGATATTCAGCCAGAGAGAGAGAGAGAGAGAGAGAGAGAGAGAGAGAGAGAGAGAGAAGAGAGAGAGAGAGGAGAGACTGAGAGAGAGACAGACAGACAGAGACAGAGAGAGAGACAGAGAGAGCAAGAGAGAGAGAGAGAGAGACAGACAGACAGAGACAGAGAGAGAGAGAGAGAGAGAGAGAGAGAGAGAGAGCTTGAGCTTCCAATCAAACCAAATAAAGGGGAGGAATAAATAAATAGTGAATAGGAAGAAGAGAGGGGATGGGAGTGAGGGGCGGGGGGATGGGGGGGAGCAAAAAGGAGATCAATATTAGCGATGGTTATATCACAAGCAAAATCTACAGATGCAGTGGTGATAATTTCTGTTGAAAACTTATTTGACATATCGTTTATGTTTTATACCATTTGCATATTTGTTTTATATACAGTTCAGGTGACTTATTTTATTTTATTCTTCCATATTGAGGATAATGGAATAAGCACTTGTGTGCTGTTTTACATCCAGTCCTAGTGTGTATGCAGTTATGTAAATTCTGTCATCTGTTCCCAAGGCACACAATGGCCTACTCTTACGAAGAGAGGAACAGGATTTAACGTGTGCGCAAGATGTTCTGCGTGCGTTCGCGCACTGGGCCTCATCCGAAGGACTTTTGGGGAGAGTGGAGTCTGCACTGATGTTAACTCCAGGGGAAAATATCCCCTTGAACGGGAATCGAACCCGGGTCATCAGGTTAGGTTGACAGTAGGGGTTTCTAGGATAGTCTTCAAAACGTCATGACTTTTCCTTGAGAAGTTAGACTTGAAAATCATTGGTAAAAAAGTTTGTCACAAACTGGGCTCACCTTCAGAACAGGGTTGAGCTGATTGGGTACCTGCTGCTGTAACGCCACTCACTGGATCATAGCCCCTTGAGACTCTGAGGAGAGAATGATAACATTATTAACGATGCTATTGTGAAGAAAGACTAATTGTTTCATAGGTAAAGGTAAAGGAGTCCCATAACCTATGAGGTCATAGAGAAGCGAGGCAACAGAGACCTCTCTTCTCTAGGGGCCAGCATATTGAGGGCGGCGCCCATCTCCTCTCCCTCGCTGCTTTACCTTCCCTGACCCTAAAGAGGTAATTGTTTCCATACCATTCTAAAAAAAAGAAGATAATTGTGTTCTAGTAATTTTGAAGAGGGTGTACATAATTGAATAGTATTATTTTGAGGAAGAATGTAATTGCTTGATAACTATCGTAAAGAGCATAACTGTACAATACTATTCTGAAAAACATAATTGTATACTGCTATTTTGAAAAAGACTATAATTGCATTATACAATTCTCAAGAAAAGAACATACTCTTATAATACCATTTTTTAAAAAGACTTTACTTTTGCATAATGCTATTCTGAAGAAAGAAAATAACTGTATAATACCATTTTAAAGAAAACGGTATAATCATTTAAAATGATTCTAAAAAATTAATATTTGTCTAGTACTTCTCTGATAAAAGAACAATATTGTAGGGTACTACTGTAACAAGCAGAAATGGATTCAGAATCGTTTGAAAGAAACCTTTAAAAAAAATATAGATGCAATTGTGTAATAAATGCTGAAAACAATTCAAACATGTATGTCATATGGACAATTTACAATATCGGATAAAAAGGAAAAAAGTTTGACAGCAAAATGTGAAAAAGTGAGGTTCTGTTTGCATTATTCAGAACTACAAAAGTATTTTGTATATAATATTCAAAAGCACCCATAGGCTTATTGTATCACACTACATTTAAAGAAGAAGAACAACAACAACAACAACATGACAACAACAGCAACAACAAGAACAATAACAGGAACAACAAGAATAAGATGATGACAAAAAACACTATCATCATTATCATCATCATTACCACCACCACTACGACCACAATAATCATCATCAGCAGCAGAAGCAGCAAAATCAACATCAACAAACAAACAAAAAACATTTTTAAAAACTACAAACAAAATTTGAACAAGTGACAAAGCAAACAATAAGAACAAGAAAAACAACAAAAAAAACACCAACACCACCACTGACAATAACCCTAACACCACCACAACAATAACAACAATACCACCACCACCACCAACAACAAATAAAACAGTTCACTTGCTCAGGGCAGTGAAAAATCAACTCGTAAATCAAAAACTCGTCCTGTTCTTCACGTCATCTTTGTCAAAATTTCTCCACGTCACCGCCATCTTGTTTTTTTTTTTTCATTTTCCTGTTGCTAACTTTGTCTTCAACCCGATAAATCATCTTTCCAGTTGGGCCGAAGTCCAATTATGAATCATTTATTCTGTGATTTTTTTCTTCTTCTCTGTTTTGTCAATAAACTGGGTTTGTCATCCTTTTTATTTTATTTTTAGAATTCCTTCTTTGTTATAATTAGTGTATCTTTTTTCTTTTCTTTGTCTCAGACATGTGCAACACTTAAAGGGAAGTATGGAGAAACAAAATGGTTGAGCCATGTTGATATTCTTTTGTTTAATAGCGTCTCATTTTTGTTACATATTATTATGATATACATTTCACCAGCAACATTTCTTTCGTTGCTGTGGCTTATATTATGTATGCTTTGGAGACACACACACACACACAGATGACAAAATTTACAAAAACTGCATACATATGGAGACCGAATCAGTGAATGTACAAAAGCACATGAGTGCTTATTCCATTATCCTCGAAATAAAAGAATAGAATAAATGAATAAATAAACACACACGTCATGCACACATGCATAATATAATTATGCAAAATGCATACAGGCACAAACATCCATGTACACCTTGCATTATTCTCTCTCTCTCTCTCTCTCTCTCCCACTCTCTCTCTCTCTCTCTCGCCCGCTCTCTCTCTCTCTCTCTCTCTCTCTTTGTCTTTTCTCTCTCTCTCTTTGTCTCTGTCTCTCTCTGTTCCATGATGTGGATGCCATGCCATGCTGATTATTTCAAATGTTTCGAATATGTCATGTTTTGAAATGTTTTCTTTTTTCACTGCCCCCTCCCCACTGTCCCCATGTGAATGGGCTTACAGGAGCCTACCACATTAAACCATTTTCAAGTTTTGAAGTTTCTCTCTCTCTGTCCCCCCCTCCTCTCTCTCTCTCTCTCTGAGGTCATCTGTCCCTGGTATCTCAGAAGCGCAGATCTGGGAGAGATAGATCTCCGTGTATAGATCTCATCGATTGTCTCATGAAGAAAATGGGAACTGATTTCATTCCCGAGTCAGTGACACGTGCAGGAAATTAAATATTGGGCGGACTTTGTCTTCTTTGTTGATGACAGCATGTTTTCTCTTACTTCTTCTTTGTTGTAGGATATTTAGATGATGGAGGTATTGCCATGTCTGGAATATTGCGTTATATGTATGTGTTGTGCTGCATATGTAACGTGTGTGTGTGTGAGGTGTGTGTGTATGTGCGTGCACGCGTGCGTGCATGTGAGCATGTGTGTGTGTGTGAGAGAGAGAGAGAGTGTGTGTGCATGCATGTGTGTGTGTGCGTATGTGCGCGCATGCATGCATGCACGAGTGTGCCTGTACTATACCTTTGTGGCTGCATAAGTTCATGTACTAGTGAAGCCCAAGGAATTTATTGTGGAGTTGGTTTTTTTCAGTCATGTGTCTGCAGCTCTTTGATAGAAATTATGAAGGGAGTGTTTTACCTGCATTAAAGAAACATCATTTTGGGCTGTGTATATAATAATTATATGCATAATGTACAAGTAAAAGGGCTGGATGAAAGTACTGGACAGTTTGCCTGTCATTTTATTGGGGAGCTTCTTCATGAATATTCATTCTGTGTGTTGCCATGCGGACAAACAAATAAACCATCCATCCAGCAAGCAAGCAATCGACCAAAGAATGAACGGACAAGCCAACCAACTAACCAACCAACTGCTTGCTTGACCATGAATGAACAAACATATGAATGAACCAGCCAACCAACCAACCTGCCAACCAGCCAAATGACCAACCAACCAGCCAACCAGCTAGCCAACCAACAAGCCTACCAACCAACCGACCAACCAGCCAATTAATAAGCCAACCATCCAACCAGGAACAAAAACCGTAACAACAACTTGACCACATAAGACAACACAACCTCAAAAATAATAATAATAATAATAAATGGAATTTATATGGCGCTGTATCTTGCACAGACAAATCAAAGTGCTTGCACTCAACTCATTCTTACACAGTCATGCAACCAATAGCAAGTAATAGTTCCAACAAGTCCAAATGTACACACACACACACATACACACACACACACAGGTTGTACACTTTGGCACAAATCAATCAATAAATCAATACATTTCTTCGCAATATCACAGATTGTCACGTCCTTTCAAATCACCCTAATACTCCTGTTGTTCTTACATCCACAGCTTAGTTATAGTAGACACTGTCACACTGGCATTCTAGGGTTGACAGTTGGACTCTCAGTCACCCAGCCCAGACAGATCCATGTCATTTTCATGTCCATCTAAAGAGGACAGGGGGGGGGGGGGGTAGCCAATGGTCAGAGCGCTGTGTTCGTGATCTGACAGCCTGGGGGTATCAAGCCACCACCAAGTCACCAATCCAAGGGCACTTTTTCCCCTGGAGTTAACATCAGTACAGACCCCACTCCCCTGAAAGTCCTTCCGATGAGTCTATAAACCGAGAACCCGTGTGCAAAACACACGCAGAACATCTTGCGCACACTTTTAAAAGCCCGTTCCGCATTTCAGTAGAGAAGGCCATTTCGTGCCAGGAGGAATAGATGATAAAATTAAAATTAAAAAATGCATGTACACATGCTCCTGAAGTCAGAATACAGCTGCCTTAATGTTGGGTAAAAAAATGGTTGCATACGCAAAATCTCACCATCAGTGAACCTGGAGGCTGTAGCTGAGGAACAAAACCAAACCCAAAACTAAAAACAAAGGAATTGACTGCGGCAGTTTGATTTCCCTGGGGAAAAGCAGCCATGATCTGATGCTGATGAACCACGCAGACACACAAAATAAATGGACTGAGAAAACAATATATAAACCGACACAAATTCTATAAATGATGGGCAGATGCCAGACAATCCCCCCCCCCCCCCCCCCCCCCCCCCCTCTTTCATTTCAATCTTCTGCTGTGATTATTCTCCTCACTCAATCACCTTGCGTAAAACTTTGGTGGGTGTCACTGTGTAAAACCTCAATGATTCAAACATTGCACACTGGCCAGCGCGGTGTGCAAGCAGAGTGCTAATGTACTTTGCAGACAACTTTAACTGAAATCTACCCCCCACCCTTTAGCAGACACATCTGATTGAAAACAACCTCCCTCCCTCCCTCCTCACCCCCCCCCCCCCCCCAACACACACCCTACCTCCATCCTCTTTCTTTCTTCCCCACCATCCTTCACTTACCCTCTCTCCCTCTCCTCTCACTTACCCTCTCCCCCATCTCCTTTCCTTCTCCCCCCATCCCCTTCTATTTTATTTTATTTATTTATTTATTTATTTATTTATTTATACCACTTTAAGTCATGGCAGATTTCTCTGCGTAAAATTCGGGCTGCTCTCCCCTGGGGGAGAGCGTGTCGCCACAAGAGCAGCGCCACCCATTTTTTCTTCTTTCTCCTGTCTGCAGCTGTATTTGTTTCCTTATCAGAGTGGCTTTTTTTCTACAGAATTTTGCCAGGGACAACTCTCTTGTTGCTATGAGTTCTTTTACGTGCGTTAAATAATTATGCGTAACACACGGGACCTCGGTTTAAGGTCTCATCCGAAAGACTAGCGCCAAGACCACCACTCATGATCTAATGGATGGGGGGAAAATTTTGGGTCCAAACTGGTGTAGTCTCAAGGTACTATGCCGATGCTTAAAACCCCAATGAATCAACCACTGCACAATCACAGTTGCGAAACTCAGCGTTAGTGTACACTGCAGACAAATCTGACAGAAATCTCCCCTACCTCCCCTCCCCACCCATCCCTCCTCTTTCCTTCCTTCCCCCATCTCCCCCCCCCCCCTTCCCTTTTCTCTGACCCCATTTTTGGAGATTAGCATCGTCCCAAGGAAACCATTCCACTTTAGTCATAGGTCTTGAGTTTCTCGTGTAAGATTGATTTTTGCTCTCTCCTAGCGTCTATTATATATTGCCATGCAAGAAGTGCAGTCTATGATTGGCTTCTTTCCCCCCAATAAATTAGTATTGTTTTGAAATCCAGGGAAAAAATCCTCTCAGACAGACACCTCAGTGGAGAATGGAACCCGTGCCCTCAGTGACCGTCAGATCAGGAGTACAATGTTCTAACCACTTGGCTGTTCCATCCTGGGTTTTTTCGTCCCCCCCCCCTCTCTCTCTCCCTCCCTTCTCTCCTTCTAACCCTCTCCCTCTCTTTCCCTCTCTCTTTCTCCCACCCTCTCTCTCCCTCTAACAGATGACAACATTTACATAACTGCATACATACGTGGACTGGATGTAAAAAAAAAAAAAGCACAATAGTGCTTATGAGTGCTTTATTCTCAAAATAAAAGAATAAGTAAAAAACAAAAATCTCTCTCCCCCTCTTTCTCACTCTCTCTTTCCTTCCTTCCCTATCCTCTTCCCCCACCCCCTCTCTCACTCCCTCTCTCCTTCTCTTTCCTTCCCTCCCATATCCCCCCCCCCCTCTCTCTCTCCTCCCTCCCTCTCTCCACTTCTCTCTCTCTCCACCTCTCTCTCTCCACTTCTCTCTCTCTCTCTCTCTCTTTCTCCCTCTCTCTCTCTCTCTCTCTCACACACACACACACACACACACACACACACACACACACACACCATACTGTCATCTGTCTGTGTGTTCAGGAAGATTGGTCAGAAACAGATGTGTTGTTCGCTCCAGTGGGGTTGTTGTTTTCAATGAGAAAATCATTTCTTACAGGGTCGTATAAAGGACAGCGGTGTGTGTGTGTGTGGTGTGTGTGTTGTGTGTGTGTGTGTGTGTGTGTGTGTGTGTGTGTGTGTGTGTGTGATGCAGAGGACAGTGAGTGTGTGTGTGAGTGTGTGTGTGTGAGTGAGTGTGTGTGTGTGAGATGCAGAGGACAGTGTGTGTGAGTGTGTGTGTATGTGTCTGTGAGTGAGTGAGTGAGTGTGTGAGCGAGCGTGTGAGTGAGTGAGTGAGTGAGTGAGTGAGTGTGTGTGTGTGTGTGTGTGGGTGTGTGTGTGTGTGTGTGGTGTGTGTGTGTGTGTGTGTGTGTGTGTGTGTGGTGTTTGTTGTTGCTGTTGCTTTCAAGTCTGTTCACATTTTGTGGTGTTAGACTTGCTAAATTAGGCAAGACAGACAGACAGACAGACAGACGGAAAGAAAGAAAGAAGAAAGAAAGGAAGGAAGGAAGGGAAGGAAGAAAAGAAGGAAGGAAGGAAGGATGAAAGAAGGAAGGAGGGACAAAAGGAAGGAAGGAGGGAAGGAAAGGAGAAAGAAAGAAAGAAAGGAAGAAAGAAAGAAAGAAAGAAAGAAAGAAAGGAAGGAAGAAGAAAGAAAGAAAGGAAGAAAGAAAGAGAGAAGGAAGGAAGGAAAGTAGAAAAAAGAAAGGTGGAAACCCCCCCCCCCAAAAAAAAAACCCAAAAAAACCCCAAAAACCCCCAACAACAAACCCCAACAACAACAACAATAACTATAAAAGCAAACAACACTCAAAAAGACAGACAAAAAATAAAACAACAAGAAACAGGGCCATCATCATAAACCATTTTAAAGAAAAACATGTGAATATGTACACGTATGTGTGCGTGCTTGCGTGCGTGCGTGCATGTGTGCGCATGCACAAACAAGGCAGGAGGCCCAGAGAATAGGACAGATTATTGTTACACTTCCGTCCAAGTGATTTATTAGAGTTAGATGCTTTGGACATTATTCTTTTTTATTTGGCGTATGTTTTGGAGTATTCTCTCCTTCTCTGTCTGTCTGTCTGTTGCTCTCTGTTTCTCTGGGTCTTTCTCTTTGTCTTAGCTGTGTGCTGGTACAGACAGACAGACATTCACTGATTCACACAGACACACACACACACACACACACACACACACACACACACACCACTCTAATATCACAACTGTGAAAAGACGTTAAATGAATTTGAACACACCACTCAAGACTCGAGTACTTTATTAACTCAACAGACCTAGCAAGACCTGGGCTGCCTGTATTGCAGATGATCTTAGAGAAAGGGGCATAAATAAGGAGGAAGCTCAAGACAGAGAGAGATGGAGAAAGGCCCCATCCCGTGCCCAAAACCTTTCCCCGGGAGAAACTTTACACAAAAGGAAGAAGAAGAAAAAGAAGAAGAAATTGAAGAAAAAAAAGAAGAAGAAGAAGAAGAAAAAGGAGAAGAAAAAAAAAGAAAAAAGAAAAAGAAGAAGAAGAAGGAAGAAGAAGGGAAACACCAACCCCTTAAAAAAGCTCCCCTTTCCCCACCGGGTTCGTTTTCCCCCCCCCCCCTTATTTTCCCCCCCCCCCCCCCTCCCCAACCCCCCCCCCCCCCCCCCCCCCCCCCCCCCCCCCCCCCCCCCCCCCCCCCCCCCCCCCCCCCCCCCCCCCCCCCCCCCCCCCCCCCCCCCCCCCCCCCCCCCCCCCCCCCCCCCCCCCCCCCCCCCCCCCCCCCCCCCCCCCCCCCCCCCCCCCCCCCCCCCCCCCCCCCCCCCACGACACTGACCCAAAAGGTTTTTTCAAAAAACCCTTTTAGGAAAATTTTTTTTTAACCCCCCGCCCCCCCCCCCCCCCCCCCCCCATAAAAAATCCAAAAATTTTCCCGAAAAAAGGATTGAAAATCATGCGAATCGTGCTCCCCCAAAAATTTTTCCCCCCAGCGCGGGAGAAACTGTCTCATCTTTCTCTCGGGTTTCAAAACCTGTGTTTTGGGGGGGGACCCATGCTTTTTCAGAAAAAACAGGGAGGGCCACCCGTTGGTCACCCCTTGAATTCCAGGCAGGACACCAAACCCTTTTCCACCTACCACTGGGGGAGGACCGGGGTTTAAAAATGTTGTGTTGGGGGGGAGGGCTTTGGTTTGGGTTTGGCTAGTGGCTTTGAGCGTTTACTTTGCCCTTGACGGTTTTGGGGGGTTTTGGGTTGGGTTCGCACAGACCCCCCCATTCAAAAGGGGATTTTTTTTTCCTTTTTCATCCCTGGGGGGGTTAAATCATGCCAAAAGACCCCATTCAAGGAGATTTTCTTTTTTACTTGGAGTTAAAATTTAGGGTGGGCTCCCCCTTTCTCCGGAAGTCTGTTTTTGGGTGGACTTTTTGATTGGATAACCCCCGGTCCCAAGTAGGGGTTTTAAGAATATCTTGCAACCCCCCGTTTAAAAAAACCCGTTTCGGGTTTTCCCGGGAAAAGTAGGCCAAATTTCCTTGGGGGGTTGGGGAAAAGATGACAATTTTTGGGTTTCAAAAACCCCCATTCACCTGGTTTTAAAATTTTAGGGCCCTTTTCCATAAAAGTGGCGAGTGGGCAAATTTTAAAGGAGGTAAATAATTGTATTGCGAAAAAACTAAAAAATTGATGAACCTTGGAGCTTTTTCCAATGAATGAAAAAAAAAAACCCCACAAAAAACCCTGACAACTGTTACTTCAGACCTGTCAATGTGAAGTGGACGAGATGCTCCCGCCCCCCAACACACACACACACATACACACACACATACACACACACACACACACACACCACACACAGGTTTGAAGATATATATATGAAGTGAAGTGAAGACATTTGCTAACAGTGCAAAATGGGCGTGAGCTTAAGTTCATGGTGAACATTGATTGGCTGGAGGATATATATATCTATAGATCTGTTTTCCTTTGATCCGCCCAGACATGTATTCCAGGAAGCTTGTGTGTCATTTCTCTTTGGTGTTTTTGTTTTTGTTTTGTTGTTGTTTGTTCGGTTTGTTTGTTGTTTTTTTGTTGTTGTTGTTTGGTTTTTTGGGTTGTTATTTTTTTGGGGTGGTGGTGGTGCTGCTGCTGTTAACGTATTCCTGGGTGTTTCGTGTACACAGGCAAGCATGCATAGTATATCACTAAATGTTATGAACACAAAGTCACGCATGCAGGCACATAAACACATGGCACCTAAGTAAGTGGCTATACATGTGCACATAATCATGAGTGAGTGCACAAAGAGAGGAGAGAGAGAGAGAGAGAGAGAGAGAGAGAGAGAGGGGGGGGGGGGAGGGACAGAGAGAGAGAAAGAGACACGAGAGAGAGAGACAGTGAGAGAGAGGGGGGGGGGGGAGAGAGGGAGAGATAGAGACAGAGGCACAGTGAGAGAGAGAGACAGAGAAGAGAGAGAGACTCAGAGAGAGAGAGACTCAGAGAGAGAGAGAGAGAGAGAGAGAGAGAGAGACTACGAGAGAGAGAGAGAGAGAGAGAGAGATGGAGAGAGAGATGAGAGGAGAGATGAGAGAGATGAGAGAGAGAGAGAAGAAAGAGAGAGAGAGCGAGAGAAGAGAGAGAGAGAGATTGAGAGAGAAAGACAGAAAGACAGAGACAGTGAATGAGAGAGTGTGAGAGAGAGACAGGGACAAGACAGAGAGACAGACAAGACAGCCAGAGAGACAGAGAGAGAGAGACAGACAGACAGTTATTTTTCCTCTTCTTCAAAAAGTCAAAGGCAAAATCGTCATTAGACAGTGTTGTTTCTACCTCACACCTGAAAATTGGACATGTAGGGTTTTGATGTTTTTGCAAGAAGGAAAAGAAAAGAGAGAAAGAGACGAAAAGGAAAAACCACATCAACAACAAAAGCACAACACAGCATGACAGAACGGAAGACATTCCTTTGAAGTTTGTTGTGGAAAGGCTGATTAACGGGAATTTGAATGAAAAAACCCACACAACACAAACAAAACAAAACAAAATGAAAAATAAAAAAACAAATAAACACTAAGAACCACCATGCATTAACAAATATTACAATACACACACAAACCACACACACACACACACACACAAGAGATAAAATCCAAAAGAGAGATTAACACACACACAAAAACCCTCAATGAAAGAGAAAATGGAGCAAGGAGAAATTAAACACGACACAGAATAAAAAGGAAATGGGGTTAAGGGAGGAGAGGAGGAGGAGGAGAGGAGGAAGAGAAGAAGAAGAAGAAGAAGAAGAAGAAGAAGAAGAAGAAGAAGAAGAAGAGAGAAGAAGAAGAAGAAGAAGAACAACAACAACAACAAGAACAACAACAGAAACAAGAAGGAGCAAGAAGGAAGAAGAGGAAGAAAGCAAGAAGAAGAAGAAGAAGAAACGTCAATGACGACAACTATGATGAAGGGGAGGAACTCAGACGGAAGAGGTAGAAAATGAGGAGGAGGAGGCCAAGGAGGAGGAGGAGGACAAATGGGAGAGGGAAAAGAACAAGAAAGGAAGAAAAGAACAACAGACAGATATAGAAAGAAAAGATCGAGAAAGGAAGAAAGAGAGAAAGAAAAAAAGAAAAGAAAGAAAGGAAAGGAAAGCAAAAAAAAAAAAAAAAAAAGAAAAGAAAGAGAGGAAAAACAAAAAATGTTAGAACAAAAATAATAAATGACTTAAAGAAAGAAAAAAAAAAAACAAAACAAAACACACAACACAAACACCACACACACACACACACACACACACACACACCACACACAAACAAAGAAAGAAAGAAAAGGAACAAACACACACACAAAGAAAATAATTTCTAAAAAACTGAAGAAAACACCCCGAAAAAATGAAGAAGGAGGAGAAGGAAGAGAGGGGGGGAGAAGAAAAACGAAGAGGAGGAGGGCAGCAGCAGGAGAGAACAAGCAGGAGGAGGAAGAGGAGGAGGATGAGGCAATGGACAAAGCGAGGAAGTGAATCAATGTAATTAGTTAAATTTGAAGTTAAAAACTCCACACAGGGCCACCATCTGCTCAGCATCACCAGAAAGGTCTTACACACACACACACACACACACACCACACACACACACACACACACACACACACACAACACACACACACAAGCAAAGAATTTTCAAAGCACCAGCTGCCATGGCGCAGTGGTTACCGCACTGGGTAACAGGCTGGAAGGCTGAGGGTTCGAGTCTCATAAGAGTTGTACAGTTTGGGGTTTTTTTTTTACCCCGGCCAGCTCCTACCCAGAGTGAGTGTGCTGTGGGCTCAGTGGGAAGACTGGGACCACACAGTCGAGCTTCATCCACTTAACGGATGCGAGTTTGAGAGTGTTGCTCAAATTACCTGACCAACACTGCAGGTAGGTGTCTGTATCTCTCAGGCCTGGTTGACGCCAAGATGAATTAAGAAGCGCAGAACACAGCCCTGTCACTTTTGTCTCAATGCACACGCACTCTCATAACATCATCACTTTGCATACATGTCTCTTGTTTTTAAGATAATAAAGACATTAGTGCACGTATTTATTTACATCATTCTCATCACCACTGATAAAAGAAAATAAAAGAAAAAGAAAAAAAAAATTCTCTGATTCGGTGAACCCGGTTGTTCAGGTCTCATGGCGACTTCAGTTTTTGGATTCCCCACACACTTCTGTGCCTGTAGTCAGTGTGTGTCAAAGCCTTTGGGGTTGGAGGTTCACGAGAGAAGGTCGTTGGAGGGATGTTGTGGTGGTCACCACACCGTGTGAGTGTCTTACTCAGTCTGGCTCCACGACTAAGCCAGTATTGTCGTCAGTAGGGGGCTTAGTAGGTGGTGTCCTGCACATGTTAAATCAGAACAGGCACCCCTGACCACCACCAAAGTGACCCAGCAGCAGTGCAGGGTCCCACTGGCTGGTGGTCCCACGATGGCCTAACATTGATAAGCTCCCCAAGAATGCAACATGACAAATCTGGGTATGACCAAGGTGGGGAGATCAAACGAGTAGCGTGGGGGAAGCCAGCCTAAACAAATGAATGTCCATAGCAGACGTTGGTCCCTACTTGCACGACTGCATTTTTGGAAGATTTAAAAAACCCCAAAAGAAACAGCTGCTCTTTTGGTAAATATCAACCAGTGCTCTTTATCCTACTTTCATTTCAATCTACCACTCTAATTCAAACACAGCATGATATCGTATTTTTCGTGAGACAACAGCTCTACTCAGGACTAAAAAACCCTAACAAAATATCCCAGCTGTCGGACATATTTTCCAAGCTAGTGCACTCATTAAAGGATACAGTTATTTTTGTGTGAAAAGGCGGCGGAAACGGAAAAACAGAGCCGCATTTTTCCTTCATGTCAGTGCCATGCTAGAAGCCGAAACAAGCTGAAGAGATGATCGCAATTACTGCTATTAGCATCATACTTGTCTCAAAGCTAAAAAGAATAATAATCTCATCTGCCTACGGTCTTTCTGTCTGTCTGTCTGTCTGTATCTCTCTATCTCTCTGCCTGCCTGCATATCTCTCTCTCTCTCTTTCTTGGTATTCTTCATGTCCATGGATAGGGGATAAATATTTAACATTCTTTTTTTCATCCTGCATTTGATTTAAGTAGGGATTATCCGTAATAATGGCAACTCAAGTAAATGAGAGAGACAGACAGACACTGAGACAGAAGTAGACGACGACGACGATGAAGAAGAAGAAAAAAAAAGAAGAAGAAGAGAAGAAGAATGCGAAGAAGAAGAAGAAGAAAGAAGAAGAAGAGAAGAAGAAGAGAAGAAGAAGAAGAAAAGAAGAAGAAGAATGCGAAGAAGAAGAAGAAGAATGAGAAGAAGAGAAGAAGAAGAAGAAAAGAAAGAAGAGAAGAAGAAGAAGAAGAAGAAGAAGAAGAAGAAGAAGAGAAGAAAGAAAAGAAGAAGAAGAAGAAGAAGAAGAAGAAGAAGAAAAGACCTTTGTCTTAAGAAATAAACAAACTAACAAATCCAAAAAAATTTAAAGCATCAAAAACATATCAGGAAACACAACAAAACCTGGAGTACAAAAAGAAATGGAGATTATGAAGTGACAAGCAATGGGGAAGGAGGGAGAGAGAGAGGGGAGAGAGAGAGAGAGAGACAGGGGTGGGGGTGAGGGGAGAGGGGGGAGAGAGGGGAGAGAGGGAGAGGGAGGGAGAGAGAGGGGGAGAGGGAGAGGGAGGGAGAGAGAGGGGGGGAGAGGGAGAGGGAGGGAGGGAGAGAGAGAGAGAGAGAGAGAGAGAGAGAGAGAGAGAGAGAGAGAGAGAGAGAGAGAGAGAGAGAGAGAGAGAGAGGAGAGAGAGAACTTAAATTTATAGATTTTACAAAAGCATATCTCATCAAAAAGAAGTGTACATGTTTGGAAAGGAAAAAAAGGGGAATATTACAAAAACAAACAAACAAACCCTAATTGGAAACAAAAACAAAAGAAAAAGTATGAAATAATAGACAGACAGACAGACAGACAGAGACAGAGACAGAGAGAGAAAGACTCACAGAGAGAGAGAGAGAGACAGACAGACAGAAAGTGAGACAGAGAAGGAGGGGAGGGGGGGGGGGGAGAGAGAGAGAGAGGAGAAGAGAGAGAGAGAGGAGAGAGAGAAGAGAGAGGAGAGAGAGAGAGGAGAGAGAGATTGACAGAGAGACAGACAGAAAGACTTAGAGAGAGAGAGACTGACAGACAGACAGAGACAGAAAGACTCAGAGAGAGCGAGAGAGAGAGAGAGAGAGAGAGAGAGAGAGAGAGACAGAGAGAGAGACAGACTCAGAAGAGAGAGAGAGACAGACTCAGAAGAGAGAGAGAGAGAGAGAAGAGAGGAGGGAGGGAGAGGGAGAGAGAGAGAGAGAGAGAGAGAGAGAGAGAGAGAGAGAGAGAGAGAGAGAGAGAAACAGACAGACAGACAGACAGACAGAGAGATAGAGATTCAGTCAGACCTACTCACCTAGACACAGACAGACAGACAGACGTATGTGTAACAAATCATTCTTTCCTCTTTTAATCTGGTTCCGTCTATGCACTGCCTGCCTCTTTCAGAAATGTAAAAAAAAAACAAAAACACCCCAGCAAACTTGTAAATCAACATGTAAATCCCAGTTCCACAAACTCCCTTTATTCCGTTAGGGATGGGCACTGTCATGTCTCCCGGAGAAAGCCACAACCCCAAGCCTGAAATAACAGATACAGACAAATAAACAAACAAATGGACGTGGAAGTCGGGATGAAATTTGGCAGTTTAATTCCAAAGGTGTTTTTCTCCCCCTGGTCATGTCCTGGAGATCATCTTTAGAAGATGACCAAACAAGGAAAGTGCCATAAATCTCACTGATTACGTCATTATCTGAAACTGCAGTGCCGTTTCCCTGATGTCATTGTTCGCCATTGTTATTTGTGATGTCTGAGTCAGAATTAATGTTGACATTACGTTGTTATATGATGATGTAGATAAGCCTCACAGGGGCACAGCCAGGAAACTTTTTCTATGATTTATATATTATTGAATTTGAGGCAACGTGCGTGTTGTCATAAGTTAACAATCTATGGAAAAGAAATTGTGAGCTACAGACTACAAAACAAGACCTATTTTTGAAGCTGACAAAGTTTGATCAGTTTTTAAGAATACGCCTATGGTTACATATATATTAATATTTAGCATAACCGAATGCTACGCTACATGACTAAGATCAAATGGGAAGTCAGGATCACGAATGAAGAACTATGGAGAATGTGCAAAGTTGATGATCTGAAGTCTGTAGCTAGTACCAATAGACTGGGCTGGTTTGGGCACGTTCAATGGAAAGCAGACCACCACATCATAAAAAGAGCAATGAACTTCGTAGTGGATGGAAAGAGACCAAAGGGAAGACCTAGCAAGACCTGGGCTGCCTGTATTGCAGATGATCTTAGAGAAAGGGGCATAAATAAGGAGGAAGCTCAAAACAGAGAGAGATGGAGAAGGCTCATCAATGTCAAACCTCCCCTGGGAGAAACATGACAAAAAAGGAAGAAGAAGAAGATAGGTTCTACAAGTTTTTTAAAATCATTTTATTCATCCACTTATTTCTATCTGATCTGTTAGACCTACTGTCATCTGTTCAACACTAAATATTAGACGAAAGTGGTATTTTCAACCAAAACTTGTACTGATTATTTTTATTTTTATTTTTTTCTTTCGAGCCAGAAGGCCCATAGAGCCGGAGCGTATCCCGGTTTCTGTAACGTTAAGCGAACTGATGGTTTTTCACCACCCCTGTGACAGGACGCTAGTCTGTCGCCAGATACTTCCCCAGCAAAGCTGGTACCCACTTGTACACCTGGGTGGAGTGAGGAAAATAGGAGTAAAGTGTCTTTCCCAAGGACACAACACCGAGCCGAGCGGGGATCGAACCCGCGACCTCTGGATCACGAGTTGACCGCCTAAACCACTCGACCACGGTGCCTCCTGTACTGATTATATACTACTGTAAATCACCACAGTTTTCTGCATGAAATTTGGGCTGCTCTTCTTGGGAAGAGTGCGTCGCCACAAGAGCAGCGCCACCTTTTTTTTCCCCCCCTGCCTGCATGTGTACATGTGTTTCCCACTCAAGAGTGGCTCTGGCTACAGCCCATGAACCCACTGACCAATTTTGCCTGCAACAAGTGTGTCAGAGACTGCCATGCACGGATGGGTCTGCTGAGCCACTCTAGACATTGCTCCTGGAAACAAGACGTGGCTAAAGAAGGTGCTGCTGTTGTCTATGGAGACAGAAGGAGCCTACTACAAGATGTGAATGATTCTGAGATGGTTTGGGGGGAGGGGGGGGTAGGTGCAGGGGTCTAGATATTTTTCTTCTTTATGAAAAATCGTTTAATGTGAGACCCACGAGGTAAACAGCGAGTTGTCTAAAAAGCAGCATTGGTTTAATTCACTCCTCCACAAACAAAAATAGATGGAGCTTATAGCAAAATAGGATAACGATGCTGTCGTTGAGAAATACAATCAAAAATCTTTTAAGTCATTCTGAGAGAAACAAGAACATAATCATATATTTGTGACGCTCCACGACGAAAATGAGTCGCTCTGCACCTGACCCACTTTTCCGCTAGAAGCCATTTTAGGCAGGTGGGGGTCAGGTTGTCGATTTGAGATTTCATCAAAAACTATAGCCACTATTCTACCTTGTACTTAAAAAATCAAATGTATTTTCTTTTGCTTTTAAACATGCTTTAAAAATACCCCAGCCCTAATTCTGACCACCCACTACTACAAAGCTAAACTTGTCCATTTCTCATTTTTGTCACTTCCCGCAGTCTATCGTTTCAATTTGTAATAACTTCTTCACAGATTTGACCGATTTTCAATCTGTTTTTGTATTGAATAGCCTCTTTATGTCAGATTAATAACGTGTCCATAGCTAAAACTTGGCCTCTGGTGCAAAGTGACTCAGTATGTGGCACAGCGTCACATTTGTTATGAGAAAAACAGGGATGTAAAGCTCCCCCAAAAAACAGGGCAATAAAGGAAAATCCATGACCCACTTTTGCTGTTGACCAGCTTCGTTTCATTTCTTTAAAGAGCAATATCAGGGATGTGTTTACAATAAATTTAATAAACTATATAAAGCCATCAGCCATCGAAACAAAAACAAACTAGCAAAACTCAAGACCCCCTCCCCCTCCAATCAACACACAAACACACACACATACGCACAAACACGCACACACACATCAAAACAGCACTGTCTATCCTACTTTGTGATGGGAAGAGTGTAACATGCTGGGTCTCCTCTTGTGAGTATCCTTGTGCTGGGCTGCCTGTGAGATGTGATGGTACGGGGGCCTTGGGTGGGGACCTCGAGATTTCTGTGATTTGTTGGTGGATTGCTTTTGTGTAGGTTCTTGCTTCTCCTGTGGTATGGATTCTTCTCTCCTGGTGGATTATTGCTTCTCCTGTCGTATGGATTCCTTGCTTCTCCTGTGGTATGTGGATTCTTGCTTCTCCTGTGTTGTGGATTTCTTGCTCTCCTGTATTTGGAATATTCTTTGCTGTGCAGGGTTTTGGTTCCTGTGATTTGGAGTATTGATTTGCGTGGGGGGTGTGTGTTCGTGTGGTGTGTGTGTGTGTGTGGTGTGTGTGTGTGTGTGAGAGAGAGAGAGAGAGAGAGAGAGAGAGAGAGAGAGAGAGAGAGAGAGAGAGAGAGAGAGAGAGAGAGAGAGAGAAGACAGACAGACAGACAGACAAAGACGTAAAGACTGATACAGAGAAAGAGACTGAGAGACACAGGGGAAGAGAGATCCACAGAAAGACAGAGATAATAAAAGACAGAGATCTATCTATATATAGAGAAAGAGACAGAGAAAAAGAGATAGAGACATACAAAGAGAGCTAGATACAGACATAGACAGACAGGCAAACTGAGAGACAGATCAAGAGCAAACACACACACACACACAAAGAACCAGAAGCACACACTATAATCAAATGATAATGCTCAGGGGAATTCTTTCCTGTATGCATGCATGATTGTCTTCAAGTTGAAGTTAAACCTCTGTCCTTAAGCATGTGTGGTGCGTGCATGCATGCACGCACACACACACAGTGACACACACACAGTTCTTTGAGAAATGTTGAAAGCTCAGACTAAAAAAATGTCTTAAATCAGCTGGAACATTTCATTCCAAACACTCCATGTTTATTCTGATGGAGGCAGAGACTGGAACGCCTTACAGTACACACACCCACACACACACAGGCACACACACACAATGAAAGAGAGCAGACAGACAGACGAGTCAGCGAGAGGAGAGAGGACAGAGACAGAGACAGACAGACAGACTACAGACAATCAGAGTGAGCGAGAGAGAAACACAAAGAGAGACACTCAGACAGAGAATGAGAGAGAGAGAAAAAACAAAGAGGGGAAGAGAAAGGAAGAGAGGGGGGAAGAGAGACAGACAGACAAACAGAGAGCAGAGAGAGAGAGGTAGATAGATCATAGTAGATTGATAGTTACATCAGAGAGACAGACAAAGAGAGACAAGAGAGAGCAGACAGAGGACACACAAACACGGACGGTGACAGCCAGAGAGAGACAGGACAGAGAGAAGCAGACAGACACAAAGAGACAGAATGACAGGTAGAAACATCCGAAAGAGAGAGAGAGAGTGAGAGAGAGAGAGAGAGAGAGAGAAAAAGAGAGAGAGAAGACTGACAGACAGACAGACAGACACTAGACAGAGGCTTCCAAACTAGTGATAAGATCGGAGAAAAAGAAGGGGAAAAAAAGGTGAAAGGAAGCGAAGACCCTCATAATGCAAACATCACATGTTAAAGATCCCATGTTCACTGATCCAATGATGGATTTCAATTTAAAATGATTTTTGAAGAGATGAATAAATATGCACACACCCAGACATAGACAGAGCTTTGAACAGGGCTTCTTGCACACCAGTTATTATCCTAGTCCTGCATGTTCATGAAATCACCCTACCCACCCACATGCTTGCACGCACTCACACACATATGCAAACACACAGACACGTGAGCGAACGCGCACAATCACAACGACATGACACAGTACAACATCACTACCTATTGAACTCGTTCAAAGGGATATGTTCAGGATTTAAATCAGTTCAGACGGTTTTCCTTCTGCGAGTACACAATGATCTTCGGATAGACTCTCCAAAAGTTGGAATGGAAAACATCCATGGCGAATCCAAACTTTGCGCACTTTAAGAAACCGCACTGCTTTTTGAGAGGGGCATTGGTGCAATGACAAAACAGCATGCAATCATTTACAAATGGATAAATGGGATGGATGTAAAAAGTACTGTATCTTATGTAAACAATAATCTATATATAAAAATAATAAAACAAAAAAGCAGTTTGCGCTGAGGTTACATCGCATGACCCACTCCCAAACGTCTTTCAATAAGACAATAAACCGTTGTGAACAAGCAAAATATTCCACACACACAAAACACAGCTGTTGAACGAGAAACATCCGAGCACTGATTGAATCAACATTTACAAACTCATCGCACCATGGCAACCGAGGAACAAAGCACTTGAAATAGTGACTTAATATGTATCCTTATGAAAACATAAATTGTACCTAATAATATAATACTAAATACACAAAGGATTGTCAATCGCATCAATACAATCATTGATAATGTCAAGAACATTGGCTTATATTCGACTAGCATCGTACAACACCACATGTCCACACAATTTTCCCTACCACCGTTGATTCATCTCATTCTCTTCATTTTCCTTTCTACACCGACATCCTTGGAAAAAACAAAAAAGTCAGCACGACTGACATCACAGTGTACCTAAGGGAGAGTACTTGTATATTATATACAGAAACTGATTATACATCGTCGTCAATTATTGATCATTTGCGATAATTTGACGGATACTTTGCGTTGTCTTGCGGTGATAGCATTGGTCATTATCCATGTCCCTGATTGATGTTTTTCGTGGAGTTGTTTGGTTGAATCTGCTTCGCGACGTTGCTATTGTTCCTGGTTTTTGTCCTGGAGACTGGGGTTCTAAGGTACTGTTTCTAAGTACAGGTGATTGTTTGTTCAGGACTGCTTAACTGATTGACTGACTGAACTCTTGACTGACTGAACTCTTTAGTTGGTCATTCATTTGTTTCTTCATTTATTCACTTGTTCATAATTTGGTTTTTTTACTTCTCTGTTTAAATGAATTAAATTTGTATGCAATGATGGTCGTAATATTAAGGAATTAACTACCATTTAAATGATTAATTGATTTGTTTGTCTGTTGTTTATTATTTTTGTTTTCTGTTTTTGGTGTTGTTTGTTTTGTCAAATGCGGTATTGCAAAAGAACAGGGAAAGGAAAGAAAAGATGAAACATGAGGGAGGAAGAGAGAGAGAGAGAGAGAGAGAGAGAGTGAGTGAGAGAGGGAGAGAGAGAGAGAGAGAGAGAGAGAGAGAGAGAGAGAGAGAGAGAGAGAGAGAGAGAGAGAGAGAGAGAGAGAACACACCATAAAGAGCTATTTAAACAAAATACGAGAAGCAAAACCAAAAGAGAGAAACAGACCAAAAACACATGACACACACACACACACACACACACTATACATGTCTATAGATACACACTTGTGTGCACAGTAAAAAAGAACACAAGACAAACTGTACTTATTCCATTATAAATCCTCGAAATAAAACACACACACACAGTGGGAACAGATGACAGAATTTACAAAACCGCATACACACAGAGACAATATATAAAAAAGCCCATTTATAAACTGTGCTTATTCCATTACCCTCCATATAACAGTTCTAATAAAACACACACACGCACACACACACTCTTATTTAAGATCAACTTCAAGGGAGCATTTTGCATACAAATTATGCATTTCTCTCATTTCTTCCTCTGGCTGCTTTTATATGTGATGTCTGTGTGGTGAGAGTGTGTTTTATAGATTTGATGTTTCGTGTGTAAGCATGGATTGTGAAAATTATGGTCCCAGAAACAGCATGATTCTATGTCTAAAAAATAAAAGCAAAAGCAAAAAAGAAAGAAAAGGAAGAAGAGGGAGAAGAGAAAAGGGGATTTCAAGAAAAGGATGAAAAGAGAGGAAGGAGAGGAAGGAGGATGAAGAGAATTTTGAAGAGGGAGGGGGTGGAGGGGAGAAAAGGAAGAACATGGAGGAAGAGGAGATGGAGAAGAAGAGAAGAGAAGAAGAAGAGAGAAGAAGAGAAGAGAAGAAGAGAAGAAGAAGAAGAAGAAGAAAGAAGAAGAAGAAAGTGAATACTTTCAACAAAGAAGAAATAGAATAATGCAAAGAAAAAGAATAGAGAAGAAAAAGAGCATAATTTGCAAAGAAGAAGAACTAAGAAGAAGAGGAGGAGGAGGAAGAGGAAGAGGAGAAGAGGAAGAAGAATCGGTCAAAAAAGTAAATCCTGATAAACATCATTATATATTTAAAGCAACCAATCTAGGACCACATCAACCTAAAATATCATTTTCTCTGTCAGTAACCTACTTTTGTAACAGTTCTAAAAGTACACTTTCTACTGAAATAGTCTGATAATTCATTGCACACCTTAAGTAGTAGCAGAGAAATATACTAGGCCAATGACTCTTATTATTTAAAAAAAAATCCTGATAATGACTACTGAAAGAGATTTAAAATAGATATTATAAACAGAATGGAAGGTTCTGAAACTGAAACAGTGAAAACTTTCCTTTTTAAAAAACAAAAAAATATCCATAAAACATGAAGTCTTTTAGATTTATTGGGAGAACTGGACATCTTCTACAGTAAAGGGGAAAATTCTTATTCTGTAAGGCAGGAGTTGAGCTGTGAGTGTGAGAATGAGATTTAGAAAGAGACAGACAGACAGACAGACGGGACAGAGGCAGAAGGCGAGAGAGGAGAGAGTGAGAGAGAGAGAGAGAGTAGAAGAGAGAGGAGAGAGAGAGAGAGAGAGAGAGAGAGAGAGAGAGAGAAGAAGAGAGAGCTCAGAGAGAGAGCTCAGAGAAAGAGTGTCAGTGTGTGTGTGTGCACGCGCATATGTGCATGTGTGCGTGCATGTGTGTGCATGTGTGCGTGTGTGTCACTGGTGTGTGTGAGTGTAGTGGTGTGTGAATGTGTGTGTGTGTAAGTGTGTGTGTGAGTGTGATGTGTGTGTGTGTGTGTGTGTGTGTGTGTGTGTGTGTGTGTGTGTGTGTGTGGGGGTGTGTGTGTGGTGTGTGTGTGTGTGTGTGTGTGTGTGTGTGTGTTGTCATTTGTGTGTGTGTGTCACTGTGTGTGTGTGGTGATTGTCACTATTGTGTGTGTGTGTTGTGTGTGTGTGTTTGTCACAGTGTGTGTGTATTGTCACTATTGTGTGTGTTGTGTGTGTGTGTGTGTGTGTGTGTGTGTGTGTGTGTGTGTGTGTGTGTGTGTGTGTGTGTGGTTGTGTGGTGGAGAGAGAGAAAGAGAGAGTTTCTTAAGCTGTTTTCTTATCTTCTGTGATGTATGTATACATGTCTCCTGTTTCCACACTGCTCATTCTGATCGATCTAGATCTCTCCATCCCAGCCAATGAGCCACGTCCTGCCTTGTTAATGTTGTTATGTTGCATCCTCACGACTAGAAGTTTACACAGGGAGCTTCTTAATGCAAGGCCACCGTGAGGCCACCAACCAGAAGGGCCCTGCACTGCTGCTGGGTCATTTTGATGGTGTTCAATAGAACAGTGCCTGACAACTATGGGTTTTTTTCTTTCTTTCCTGGCAGCTGAGACTGAGAGACTTCAAGTTCAAATTCTGAAAACAGCAGCGTTGTTGTGTTTGGAATAAGATCTTAGCAATCCTGTTGCCTTCTAAAAGTGTCATTAAAATGTAATTTCAGAGGAGAAAAAGACAAAGAAAATTAGAAAATGCTGAAGAAAATCAACCTGAGATTGAGAATGAACAGAAAAATTATAGCCCCATCAAAAGTACTAAAGGCATCACTATAATATAATTTTATATTTATAACAGACAGCCCTTTTGCTATATAAAGCAGAAAACATGAGACAATCAATTTTTTAAAAATGTGGACTGACAGTAAAATGTAATTTAGACCAAAAATTTCCATTAACTCTAAAGTCAAAATTCGAAAGGAACACACACACACACACACACACACACACACACACACACACACACAAACACATGTGACATAAACACACACACATAAACACACATTCACTCTCTCTCTCTCTCAACAGTACATTGCTTAGAAAGTTCTAGACAGGATTTATAAAAGCCGATACTAACTTAGTATACTAATAATATAAAATTGTATTAGTAATATTACTAAAAAAACAACAAAATACCACAGCCAATCAGTGAAAAACACTTATAAATGAGCTCTCTGAGTCTCTCTCAGTCTCTGCTCTCACTCCCTGTCTCTTGAGCTCTCTCTCAGTCTCTCTCAAAGTCTTTCACACACACACACACACACACACACACACACACACACACACACACACACACACACACCTCTCTCTCTCTCTCTCTCTCCCTCCCCCTCTCATCACGTCATCATCATCTCTCTCTTTCTCTCTCCTGCTCTCTGACACACACACACACACACACAACACACTTAGTGACTCTCTGTCTCTCTTTCTCTCTGTCTCCCTCTCTCACGTGTACACACTCTCTGAGTCTCTCTCTCTCTCTCTTTGAGTCTCTTTCTCTCTTACACACATACACACACACACACACTCAGACACACACACACAGACCCATGCACGCACACACACACAACACACACTTACTCTCTCTCTCTCTCTTTGTGTGTGCCTAGGAGTCTATAGTATAGAGATCTCTAGATCTATCTCTTTTATGTGCACAGACACACCCACACACACACACACTCTCTCTCTCTCTCACACACACACATACACACACACAGTGACACACACACATGTACACACACACACTCACACACACACATGTACACACACACACACACACACATCATGTACACACACTCTCGTTTGCTCTCTCTCTCTCTCTCCTTTGCTCTGTCTCTCTCTCACTCTCAGTCTCTCTCTCTCTATCACACACACAGTGTCTCACAGTCGCACACACTCACACACACATGTACACACACACACTTCTCAGACTGATAACACTATTTAACTAAACAAGTGACATTAAAGCAAAGATTACTGACACCAAATCACAAGTTTACACAAATCAACATGTCCCTGAGTGCTCTGAAGCCTGAACTAGCCAATGCTCTGCAGTGAAATTACTTTTTTAAGTTAAAGGCAGAATTCACAGCACCTGCTGATCTGGTCTAATGCAAATGGACTCAAGGAATTTTTTTCAGGGTCCAAATTGAGATTTGATTTTTCTGTTAATATGGCAATCATCCAAATGGTTGGCCATATTGTTTTGTTTTGGTTTTTTCTCTTGTTTAACATTTCTCAGAAAGTAGCTCAGCAGGCTGTCAAGTTTAAATCTGCTCCATAGCAAAGCTATAATTTATGTTGACATGAGTAGTTCTAGAGAAAAAAAAATGACATACCAATTAATTTGATAAAATTCAAAATCCTAAACATAGACAGTATGGTGGAGTATACAAACTTGTGCAAGTCAGACCTCTACAGATATATATACATATAATGGAAACCCCTGTTCACACTATGCAGACCATACGCCACTCTAGCAGTATGCAAAATTTGGTTATAATCCGACAACTGCATTTTGAGAAATTGTTAACTAAGCCAGTATGTGAGTATGGGTAGAAAACAGTCAACAAGTACAAAACAAAGAAAACACACAAAAATGACACACAATGACACTTAACTGATCTCACCTTCACTGTATATGATGAAGCCACTGCCTCCCCCCAGAATCCGTCAGAACTGTCCTGCTGCACAGACAGCACCTCCCTTAAGACCAGAGTTCCTCTGGACACTTCTGCCAGGCCACCACCCTCACAGTATTCTGTCACATATAGTATTATATATATTTTGTCAGTCTTTTTGATAATATTGCAGAATGATCTGAACATGTTTGTTTAAAAGTCTTCTCTAATGGCATTAAGTTTGGATTTATTGTATTACTATTACATTACACAGGTTGAAATTAAAATTTATCTTTTTAAAAGACTGGAGCCAGTGGAGGGCATCTCTAGCAACATAAGATCCAAAGTTGACTCATTCTGTGTCAGCTGACCCCCCCCCCCCCCCCCCCCCCCCCCCCCCAGACTGATCATCCCTTTCCTCCTGCAGTCTGAAACAAGTGTGCGAAGCCACTTGGTTGATGCACTCTTCTTCTCCATGTCCACATCTGAACCCTAAAGCTTGGTGTCATTCAGCTCAGTCAGGGTCTGCACTGCACTCACCCCCCCCCCCTCCCCCCCCCCCCCCAACACTGGCAACAGCACAGTGGTGTAGCGGAGAGTGTGGCAGCGGTTCACAAATCATTTCCAGCAAACTCAGGCTGCTTCCATGTCCATCATACCAGAGAATTCTGTTGACAAGAGAAATTTCATATACATGTACTTAGTATTTAAGAAAAATGTCGGAATAAACCTGAAAGAAAGACATGTTCATTACATTTCATAATCACAGTGTGTGTGTGTGTGTGTGTGTGTGTGTGTGTGTGTGTGTGTGTGTGTGTGTGTGTGTGTGTGTTCTGTGTGTGTGTGTGTGTGTGTGTGTTGTGTGTGTGTGCATGCACAGAAGTACACGGTACACTATGCACAGTTGCCATGCAAGCACTGATGTATGGTTTGTTCACACTCAAAGTTGAAAAGTCTCAAACACACACACACACACACACACAGTGACACACACACACACACACACAGTGACACACACACACACACAATGACACACACACACACAAGTTTGCTCCTGTTCAAGAGTATTATTATTACTTTTCTAGGTGTGCTGTTGGGTTTTGTTGTTGTTATTATTTTTTTTCTTTTTCTAACAAAAAACCAACAGGGCTGCTATTTCTTAATCCTTTCTCCTTCCACTCCTTTTAAACTCCTTACACTTTCTTCTTCCCCCGTCTAATATCACTTAGAGTGAACAGACGTTAAATTGAAGACAACAACATAGTGACACACAGTGACACACACACCAAGATGCTCACCACTGAAGTTCTTGTCACAATCAGTCTGGTAAACGCTTTGCTATCCAAGCTGCTAAGTCCATTACGCCTTTTCTCCCACAAAGTGTTCTGAAGAGTATCAATACTAATTCCATTAGTACTCGCTTGATTTTCAATTCATCCACACGAACATTGTTATCGATCAACGAAAGTAACACTAACTCAGTAACTGAAACTGGGCCCAGCAAAAGCACACTCGTTTTGCAGTCTATCAGGCACATCTTCAATTCTATGCTTCTTGCCTACTCCAGCAAGTTGTTGTGCACGTTTTCGCTTGGACTTCTGCTTACCATTGTTTGAAAAAGGCTCCACAGGCGGCACTTTGTGATCGTATCCACATCTGTGAAAATCAAGAGTTGTAAATACCGCCATGTTGGCTTGGTCACGTGACGGTAGGGGTCTGCCAGCAAATCTGAGTTCAGAGTTCACACACACTATATAAGGAGGTCTTGCCTGTCTTGATATAATACAATGATTTAGGCTAGTATGTTTTATACTATATCTCGATATGGATAAATCCGCGGCATTTTCTTAGAATTGTTTAAAGTAAGTCAGCTACAACTTAGGCGAACGATGTAAGGGAACGATGTAAAATGACTAGGTTTGTTTTGTTTTTTTACTCCAAAGAGGGGGGGGGGGGGGGGGGGGGGGGGGGGGGGGGGGGGGGGGGGGGGGGGGGGGGGGGGGGTGATCAGCCCAGGTAAGATTTTTATTGCAGAAAATATATGTGTATGCAAAAACTTGTTAAGAATCCATGAACACACATATTTTACTGACAAAATTGAATAATAAAAATAGTCTGATAGTCGCTTTTTCACATTTTCACCGCAAAACATTGCCTGAAAAAAAAAAACAACGATCAAAGACATGCAAATGATGTCATTGCTAATGGTGTCATAACGACACGTCAGTAGAAATCCCTTACATCAAGTTTGACATTATGCCAGAAGTGTCACACGGTAAAACATAGCAACTCCGCTTTTCCAAAGTTTGGAGAAAACTTCATTTTGCTGTTTGATCATGTAGCCCTAATTCAGTGAAAACGTTGCCTTAAGTTCTGTTTAGTTAAGTGAGGTAGGGTGAGGGGAGGGTTGTTTGTTTTGTCGTTTGTTGTTGTTTTTACAAGATCCAAAATGTTTGAATCAAACAGAAAAAAAAAGGCCAGGGTGAAAGCTTTACCAGCGATTGATGTCAAAGCCGATGTTAAAATGTCTCCCTCTGGAATGTTGACATTGCTTTCAACCTTCACAAGCTCTTAACAACATGCACTCTCCATTTAAACGATGTCTATTTCGAAAATGAAAAATCGTTATAATACACGTAAGCATTACAAACGATAACAAACCAACGGCTTATAGAGTGCTTTAAAGTGAAAGCGTTACAAATTTCTTTTGGCCTACAGTGCTCTAAAGTGAAAGATTTACAAATTTCTTTTGGCAGCTTTTAGATTTAGCCTATCTTTGTGAAATTCGGGGCTGCTTTTCCCTAGAGGAGCGCGTCGCCATCCATGATAAAGTGTTCAAATTTTTTTTTGTCGGTGTGCAGTTTTGTTTGTTCATGGG
>CM054166.1:3317068-3324568 GCA_028751875.1 Rapana venosa
TGCTACTACTACTACTACTACTACTACTACTACTACTACTACTACTACTACTACTACTACTACTACTACTACTACTATTCTACTACTACTACTATTTCTACTACTACTATTTCTACTACTACTACTACTACTACTACTACTATTTCTACTACTACTACTACTACTACTACTACTACTACTACTACTACTACTACTACTGTTGCTGTTGCTGCTGCTGCTGTTCCTGCTACTTCTACTGCTGCTGCTGCTGCCGCCGCCGCTGCTGTTGCTGCTACTTCTACTGCTGCTGCTGCTGCCGCTGCTGTTGCTGCTTTTACTGTTGTCGCAGCTGCTGTTGTTGTTGCTGCTGTTGTTGCCGCTGCTAATGCTGCCACTATTACTACTAATGGTACTTTTAAAGCTACCGCTACTTTTACTGCTGCTGCTACTACTACTACTAGACACGCACAAACACACACACACGCACGCACACACAGACACAAACACGCAGACACAGACAGACAGACACACACACACTCACACACACAGACACGCGCGCGCACGCGCGCGCGCACACACACACACACACCCCCACACCCCGCGCGCGCACACACATACACACATACATAAACATATACGCATACATACATACATACAACCAAACATACAGACGATTTCGCAGACGGACAGACAAACTGAAAAGTGAACAACAGAAAAAGCTCAGATGGTACTACACCACCTACGTCACAAGATGGATCAGACCTACAGAGATTGTTCCCCAGAGAATAGAGGAGGAAGACAAGACAGATACATACATACATACATACATACAGACAGACAGACAGAGAGACAGAAGAACGATAGGCTGACACCCCTGAAGAATAGATAGGCGATAGATTGATGATAGAAACCCAGGCACTGGCACACAACCGCCAGTGATGGAGAGGGACCTGTGAATGATTTGTCATTATTCTGGCAAAAGTCAAGGCAAGGCAAGGCGAGGGCTAATGCAAAGGCAAGGCAAGGCAAAGTGAAAGGGACGTAAAGTTTTGCTCCTCAGGAGCTCCGTCTAATTTATCTAGTTAATTTATTTTATTTTATTCTTTTTATTCGATTCTATCTTATTTTATTCTTTTATCTAATTCCTTAATTTGACGATAATGGAACAAGCACGCATGTCCTTTTTTATATTTATTTATTTACTTTTTTTTCCACATCCAGTCCTCGCGTGTATGCAGTTTTGTAAATGTTACCCGTTCCCATTATTCATTTAAAGTGCGGCAAATAAATACTGGAAAATATTTTAGCGTTCTTGCCGAAGCCATTTTAAACCCAGTGGTGTAGTTTTTAATATTTTCTTCTGACAAATAAGACACATAATTATGTCAATCTACCAGATCACCGTGACCTTTAAACAAAAGGGCAAATCACGTTTTGAATGCTTTTTACCGAGTGGAGTGTGACGTGTGCATTTTCTGTCGTCTGCTGCTGCAGCGGGAAATATTTCATTGTAGCATGGACCTGTGTGGATACCACTTGTTCTCCGCAAGTTTGTGCATTTCGTGTGTGCAGTGCACGTGTTCTTTTTTTGTTTGTTTTTTCCCCAAGTCTGTGGATGTTATATTGTTGCTGACGGTGTACTGCGACTCTGCGTGAGTATTGTGCTGTGTGCGTGTGTGTGTGTTTGTGTGTGTGTGTCGATGTCTGAATCGAATGGCTGTCACTACTTTACATCTCCTTGCAAAAACGTAGACTGTACCGTCCTCCAGCTATTCAAGCGCTGAGAACGATGAAAGTATTTTAGATGAAATCGAGGAAATAAACTGCGACGTAATGTCAGAAAAAAAATCACGATAATATAAAACGTTTGGACAATCTCGCTACAAAAGACGATAGTCGTCTGCTTAGATCTGAGATCAGCAAAGCTAGCTTGTGAATTTACACAGTAGAATGGGACAAAATAGAAAGTGTGTGGTTTGAAGTGAGGAATGAAATGGACAGTATAAAAAGAGAGAACTTAAACTGAAAGAACAGCTAAAGGAGCAGGAAGAAAAAAATGCTTTAAGTGGAGAGCAATCGAAATGATTTACAGCAGCGCGATTGTAAATGAAAGTCAGGGGAGATTACTGCTGACTGTGACTGTGCCTGTTGTCGAATGTTCAGACTTGATCAGTGTGCCAGCTTCTGCTGACGATTTAGAGGTGGTCCACAGGTCAGGAGCTAGTAGTACACAGGAAAAGTCACACCCCGTTAGTGTACGATTCCAGTTGCGAAAAATAAGACAAGTATTAAAGGATTGTAGAAAACTGATAAGGGCGTGTATGTGGGGGAGGATCTGACCCGATTACAGACTCCTGCAACAGGCATACAGACACAGCGCATCACCTGACCTGGTCACCCCAAGGAAAGATCTTTGCACAATTAAAAAAACACAACAAACTAGCAAGATCTTGGGACAAATATAGATCTAGGGTAGTTTCAAAAAGAAAATGTGCGCAGGCTGCAAGTAAAAGACTGATGTGAAACTCTTTTTTGGCAATTAACATCGTTCTTGTGTCGGGCTTCTCTTCTTGTGTTGTGGTGGGGTTTTTTCCTGTGATAAATGTCTTTCTGTTTGCTGGTTTTATGTATGGCTTGTAGCCCACTTGAATTTATCTATTTGTGCGATAATTAGGAATATGAATTTAATCGAAGATCTAGTTCGATTTCTTATAAAATCCACGCAACATTCGTTACGTGTATTTTCCTTTTTTCCTTTATTCGAGTATTTCTTTTTGTTTTCTTCTTTTTTAAAAAAAAAAAAAGATTCTTTTTCTCAAGCCTATAATACCCACAACATTCTTTTCGTTTATTTACTTACTAAATCTATTTCTCAACAACCAGAATTGTCCATATTTTGGTGGTTTTGCATCATACTAATGTTGATTGGTAGGCTACACTAAAATAATTTTCAAGAGAACTGTGGTAGACCA
The DNA here is from genome assembly GCA_028751875.1 of Rapana venosa. Classification (NCBI taxonomy): domain Eukaryota; kingdom Metazoa; phylum Mollusca; class Gastropoda; order Neogastropoda; family Muricidae; genus Rapana; species Rapana venosa. Next base: position 3,320,020 of record CM054166.1, read on the forward strand.
ATACATTTTTAATAGAACTGTCAACCTTAGAGAGTGGACAGATGTAGCATTCAGGGGCGCTTTAACACCTCTCTCTCTCTCTCTCTCTCTCTCTCTCTCTCTCTCTCCTCTCTCTCTCTCTCTCTCTCTCTCTCTTCTCTCTCCTCTCAAGGACATAAGTGCTTATTCCATTATCCTCGATATAAAAGAATTATAAAAAAATTCTCTCTCTCTCTCTCTCTCTCTCTCTCTCTCTCTCTCTCTCTCTCTCTCTCTCTCCTCTCCTCTCCTCTCCTCTCCTCTCATCCCCTTGCTAGGGACAACAGTAAAAAGAAAACTGCAGTGAACTGATAGACCTTTTCAAACTAGTATGGCTAAAATGTAACACTATTTGTTTTCCATATTATGTGGAATGAGACCAGATGAAATGTTAGGGTAGGGTGGTCGGTTTATCCCATACTGTTGCTGATTATTTTTATGTCAAAGAGTGAATGTGGCACCAGTAGACAAAACCAAGTTCATGTGTGTGTGTGTGTGTGTGTGTGTGTGTGTGTGTGTGTGTGTGTGTGTGTGTGTAGAGAGAGAGAGAGAGAGGAGAGAGAGAGAGAAGAGAGAGAAGAGAGAGAGAGAGAGAGAGAGAGCTTGCAACAATTGATGTATTCAGTACATACTTATTATTTTGAGATCCCTTTTCAACTTTCAGTTATCATTAAGTTTGGTTTCTTTATTGTAAAGAAAAAAATGAATGAAATCGTGTCTATATTGTGCTCCTTGCCAAAAAGACTGTACTGTTAATTAATAGTGCTCATTAAACTACTTTAAGTGCTCTGTCTGTCTCTCTCTTTCTTTGTGTCTGTCTCTGTCTCTCTGTCAGACTCTCTGTGTGTGTCAGACTCTCTCTCTATCACTATCAGACTCTCTCTGTGTGTCTTTGTGTCTGTCTCTGTCTGTATGTGTCTGTCTGTGTCTGTCAGACTCTCTGTCTGTCTGTCTGTCTGTCTGTCTCTCTCTCTCTCTCTCTCTCTCTCTTCTCTCTCTCCTCTCTCTCTCTCTCTCTCTCTCTCTCTCTCTCTCTCTCTCTCTCTCTGACTGTTTTCTGACTTTCTCACTAGTTTTGATTCCACTTGCTTTATACTTCTAAGCAGGCCCTAACCCCTTGTGTTTATTTCCATGTCCCTTTCCACACTACTGTGAATTAGCTGTCTATCTATATTCTTCCACCTTAATGCTGTGTAGTGGATATTATAGATTTATACAGGAATACACATGGAGTGTCCACTCCACAGGGTTAATCTCATGTATGGGTTTGTGTTATTTGTTTCTGATGACCTAACATGGTGTTCATGACTATGTGATAAGTATGTATGTCATTACCCTTTCCCACACAGTGTTGTGACAACTGGAAGGAGTGGTGTGATGCCTCTTCTTCAAACATAGCCTGGTCATACTGATCAATCTGACTGAATCTGATGGTGAAGAGAGAGAATGACACCATGTGTACTAGCTTTTGTTGAGGATGACTTACATACTGGAGACCTTGATGGTCTCAGTCATAAGAATTATACTACTGTTTATAAAGTTTTATATGATTCTCAGCAGTTCATGATTTATCATTTGCTGAAGACAATATTCTTCTGCTGTAAGACCTTTACTGTAAGTAATTGTGGGATATTTGAGTACACAGACAGACACAGACAGACAGGCACACACACACATCTACTGTGTTATTAATATTCTTATGCTGTAATACCTTCACTGTAATTAATTGTGGGATATATGAACACACACCACACACACACACACACACACACACAACACACACACACTCACACACACACACACACACACACACACACACACAAAGGGAGAGAGATAGCACACACAGAAGAGAGGAAGAGGAGGGAGAGGGAGAAAGAGAGAGAGAGAGAGAGAGGGAGAGAGAGAGAGAGAGAGAGAGAGAGAGAGAGAGAGAGAGAGAGAGAGAGAGAGGTGTATATGTGCAGTGGTGTATCTGCGGGTGCACCTATATCACCAAGAAGTGAAAAGACATTAACACAAAGCAAAACGAAAACAACCAAACAAATCCTTCATGGAGGTGAGCTGTTCAGGATAGGGAAGGGTAGTGTAAGGTAGGGCAGGGCAGGGTAGGATAGGGCAGGGCAAGGTAAGGCAGGGTAGGGTAGGGCAGGGTAGGATAGGGTAGGGCAGGGTAGTGTAGGATAAGGAAGGGCAGGGTAGGATAGGGTAGGGTAGTGCAGGGTAAGGCAGGGCAAAACAAGGGCAGAGCAAGGTAAGGTAAGGCAAGGCAAGGCTGTGAGTGAATCAACTTTGATAAAGGACAAATCTCTGCAGATATGTGGAAAGCAGCAAAACGTGCTGCATGTAGTCTGTAAACTTGTTTGTTTGTTTGGTTAGAATAAAAATGGTTTTACCTTGATTGACCGGTTTCTTTGTTTACTTGTTTATTACATTTTCAATCGCCTTTGTTTGATTGCTATGTGATTGTTTCCTGTTTAGTCCTCTTGGATGGATGAAACCAATAACAACAAAGGTGCCGAATGGAATAGTTGAAATACAAAATTTTAATGATAACAGGTCTGTGTTGTTTAGAGATCAATTCAAAAGCGCTGTGGCAAATATGATTATTTTTTCATCAATCAGTTTGGGTCAGAGGAGAGCTTTGAAAACTGGACTGACAGGGTCTGAGATTAAATTGTAGTTCGTGATTTCCGCATAAGCAGTGGGCGTGAGTGAGATCTTCTAGAGATTATTCAGAACGTGACATGTTTTGGCATGTTTTGGTTTGTTTGTTCATTTTTCTTCTCTCTTTCTTCTTCCCTCCTTCTCTCTGGCTCGGTCAGTCTGTCTGCCATTTGTGTGGTGTGTGTGTGTGTGTGTGTGTGTGATGTGTGTGTGTGTGTGTGTGTGTGTGTGTGTGTGTGTCTCCCTCCCCCCTCTTCTCCCTCCCCCTCTCTCTGCCCTCTGTCTTTCTCTGCCGTCTGTCCAATCTCTCTCTCTCTCTCTCTCTCATCTCCCTTCATCCTTTCTTCTCTCTCATCCCTCTCTCTCTCTCTCTCTCTCTACTCTCCTCTCCTCTCTCATCTCTCTCTCTCTCCTCTTTCTCTCTCATCTCTCTCTCTCTCTCTCTCTAGAGCTGTGTGTGTGTGTGTGTGTGTGGTGTGTGTGTGTGTGTGTGTGTAGAAAAAAAAGAGATTGCTTTGTTTTCTCTTTCATATTTCTGACGTTACAATAAGTGTGTTACAAAAATGCATATCAAAGTGTTAACCGGGTATTAGTTCTCTATTTGTTTAATTTAAGCTTTCTGTCTTTCTTTTATACCCCACCCCCACCCCCTGCCCCGTCTTTTAAAAATAATTATTATGCTTTATAATTTTTAGTGACAACAGAAAGATTTGCTCTGTTCTTGCTCGTGAGATTTGAATTCCAATTTGTGCACGGATTAAAAGGAATTAATATTTTAATTTGGGCTTAACAACTGCTCAAGCGGTTACAGTCACACGCCCTCCAAAAGTCCTTAGGCAAAGACATGATTAGGAGTAAAATGACAGTTTTTCCTTCTTTTCTTTGTCGTCGTCGTCGTCTTCGTCTTTGCTGTTGCTTGTGTTGTTTTTCTTTCTTTCTTTTTTTTCTCTCTTTCTTTTTTTCTTCTTCTTCTTCTTTGCATTTTCTTCTTCTTCTCTTCTTCTCTCTTCTTCTTCTTCTTCTTCTTCTTCTTCTTCTTCTTCTTCTTCTTTCTTCTTGCATTTTCTTCTCTTCTTCTTTCTCTTCTTCTTCTTCTTCTCTTCTTTGCATTTCTTCTTCTTTTCAATTCTTCTTCTTTATCATTTTTCTTCTTCTTCTTCTCTTCTTCTTCTTCTCTTCTACTTCTTCTTCTTCCTTCTTCTTCTTCGCCATTTCTTCTTCTTCCTTCTTCTTCTTCTTCTTCTTCTTCTTCTTCTTCTTCTTCTTCTTCTTTCATTTTCTTCTTCCTTTCATTTTCTTACTTCTTTTATTTTCTTCTTCTTCTTCATTTTCCTTCTTCTTCTCTTCTTACTTACTTCTTTTCTTCTTTCTTCTTCTTTTCTTCTTAAGTTCTTCTTCTTCTTCTTCTCCTTCTTCTTCTTTGCATTTTCTCTTCTTCTTCTTCTTCGTTCTTCTCTTCTTCTCTTCTTCTTCGTTCATTCTTCTTCTTCATTCTGTTCTATCTTCATTATTTTCTCTCTTGTATTTCTTCTTCTTATCTCTCATTCTGATTCTTTGTCTTCTTCTTTTTCTTCTTCTTTCACCATTCTTCTTCTTTTCTTTTTTCTTCTTTTTCTTCTTCTTCTTCTTCTTCTTCTTCTTCTTTTCTTGCATTTTCTTCTTCTCTTTCTTTCTTTCTTTTCTTCTTCTTCTTCTTCTTTGCATTTTCTTCTTTCTTCTTTCTTCTTCTTCTTCTTTGCATTTTCTTTTCTTCTTCTTCTTCTTTCTTCTTCTTCTTCCTTACTTCTTCTTCTTCTTTGCATTCTCCTTCCTTTTCTTCAGATCCTCTCATTGCACCCATCTCTCGTTCTCTCTCCTCTCTCACATC
>CM054166.1:3339568-3347068 GCA_028751875.1 Rapana venosa
GCAGCCAGTTACGATTAATAGTTTTTGACAAATTCAAACGTGCAAAATACACACACACACACACACACACACACACACACACACACACACACACACACACACACACACACACACACACACACACACACACACACTCGCACTTACGCACACTCACGCACACACGTAAAGGTTGTACACGCCGGCAGGGTGATGGGATTTCGGCTGTTGAGAGCAGGGACAAAAATGAGATGGAACAAGAGGGGAAAATCTTAGGTTTGAAATAAATGTCTTGAGGCCGGATTTAAAAGCGTCATAAGAGGGCTTTTGGCGAGAGGAGAGAGGGAGGTCATTCCAGATCAATGGACTAGAAACAAGAGAAACACCGACGGCCAACGGTAAACTGGTTGAATCTAGGTATTCTTAAGCACAAGGTATATGTATGTGTATGTTTACTTGTGTCTTTCTGTATCTGTTCCTATGTGTCCGAATGTCATCTTTGTTCATTTACCTGACCGTCTAAGTGCCGAATAATTATGTTTTAGTTGGTTACCTGTTCCCTCATTATTTAGCACCATTTAGGAGTTACTAACAATTACAAAAACTACTGTTGTAAGATCGAAAAAGTTGTGTATGTGTTAATACTATACTCATGCGTTACAAATGATGGAGACGAGGGTTAGAAATGATACTTTGGGTGTTCAATGTATTTATTTATTTATACCACTTTAAGTCATGAGATTTCTCTGCGTGAAATTCGGGCTGCTCTCCCCGGGGAGAGTGCGTCGCCACAAGAGCAGCGCCACCTTTTTTTGTTTTTTGTTTGCAACTGTATTTCTTACCTATCAGAGTGGCTTTTTTTCTAAGAATTTTGCCACGGACAACTCTCTTGTTGCCATGGGTTCTTTTACGTGCGCTAAATAATTATGTGTAACACACGGGACCTCGGTTTATCGTCTCATCCGAAAGACTAGCGCCCTGACCACCACTCATGGTCTAATGGATGGGGGAAATGTTTCGGGCTCAAACGGGATTCGAACCACCGCACACTTCCGACCCGGACCTTTCGCTTTCTAGACAGGCGCGTTACCTCTAGACCACCGATCTGTATGATGTATATTTCTATTGTGTTTATATGCAAAACGTGAATAAGAATTTTCCAAAAAAATCTGTTGTCATCTGTTCCAATCAGCACGCTATGGCCTACTCTTTCAAAAAGCAGAACAGGCTTTAACATGTGCGTAAGATGTTCTGCGTGCGTTCACCTACGGGACGTTGGTTTATAGTCTCATTCGAAGGAATTTCGGGGGAGTGGAGTCGGCACTGATGTTAACTGCAGGGGAAAATATCCCCTTGAGCGGGTGTCGCGGTGGTGGCTCGAACCCAAGCCAGTCAGATTGCAAGCTCAAGGCTCTAACTTCTAGGCTCTCTCTCTCCTCTCTCTCTCTCTCTCTCTCTCTCTCTCTCTCTCTCTCTCTCTCTCTCTCTCTCTCTCTCTCTCTCTCTCTTCTCTCTCTCTCTCTCTCTCTCTCTCTTTCTGTAGACTGTATACTAGCGCTTTTGTATGTTTCCACCCCTTCAGAAGGGGCTTTGACCTATCTGAATAAATCATCTGAAGTCTGAAGTCTCTCTCTCTCTCTCTCTCTCTCTCTCTCTCTCTCTCTCTCTCTCTCTCTCTCTCTCTCTCTCTCTCTCGCGGGGACTGGATGTAAAAAAGCACATGTGTGCTTATTCATTATCCTCGAAATAAAAGAATTTGTCATTGTCATTGTCATTGTCATTGTCTCTCTCTCTCTCTGGATGTGAGAGAGAAATGTCTTTCAGCCAGAAGGGATTTGTTCTCCCTGACGGCACAACTGGTGTGTGCGCGCGCGTGTGTATGTGTGTGTATGTGTATGTATGTATGTATGTGTGTGTGTGTGTGTGTGTGTGTGAGAGAGAGAGAGAGAGAGAGAGAGAGAGAGAGAGAGAGAGAGACAGACAGACAGACAGACAGACAGACAGACAGACAGACTGAATATAAAAAAGCACATGGGTGCTTATTCATTATCCTCGAAATAAAAGAATTTGTCATTCTCTCTCTCTCTCTCTCTCTCTCTCTCTCTCTCTCTCTCTCTCTCTCTCTCTCTCTCTCTCTCTCTCTCTCTCTCTCTCTCCTCCCTCCCTCCCTCCCTCCCTCCATCTCCACCCTCTCTGCCCCCCTCTCTCTCTTCCCCTCTCTCCCCACCCAGCCTGCCTCTCGTATGTCTTTAAAAAATTTTTTTTTTATTTGATCAAAATTGTGTTACAACTGCTTCAGAGGTATGTTATGAAAGATTTCTTGGGCCCAGTTACGATATTTGTTTGGCGTTTGTTTCTATCCTAGGCGGCTGTTCTCTTTTTGTATTAGGGGAGTCTGTCATTTAATATATAAACAGAATATTCTAAGCAAAAACCCCCAGAAAAAAAGTGTGAAATTCTTCACATTAGTTTTGTTTCTTGAGAGAGAGAGAGAGAGAGAGAGAGAGAGAGAGAGAGAGAGAGAGAGAGAGAGAGAGAGAGAGAGAGAGAGAGAGAGAAAAGAAAGAGAGAGAGAGAGAGAGAGAGAGAGAGAGAGAGAGAGAGAGAGAGAGAGAGAGAGAAATTTCAAATCATATCAAAGCAAATTAAATTCTTTTATTTTGAGGATAATGAATAAGCATTCGTGTGCTTAAATTTTTTTAAAAATCCAGTCGAGAGAGTGAGAGTTGTTTATTTATTTCATTCTTTTGTTTCGAGGATAATGGAATAAGCACTCATGTGCTTTTTTCACCCAGTTCCCGTGTGTATGCGGGTTTGTAAATTTTGTCATCCGTTCCCACGGGCACACAATGGCCTGCTCTTCCGAAAAGCGGAACGGGTTTTAACGTGTGCGCAAGATATTCTGTGTGCACACGGAACCTCGGTTTATAGTCTCATCCGAGGACTGTTAGGGAGAGTGGAGTCAGCACTGATGTTAACTCCAGAGGAAACATCGAGAGGGAGAGAGAGAGGGGGGAGAGAAAGAGAGAGAGAGAGAGAGAGAGAGAGAGAGAGAGAGAGGAGAGAGAGAGAGAGAGAGAGAGAGAGAGAGAGAGAGAGGAAAGAGAAACAGACAGACAGACAGACAGACAAAGAAGAACCCAACAGCATCTGTGGACAAACAAAAGTTTCTAAAGAAAAAACAAAAGGCGACAGTTCCAAGATTTCATTCCACAAAACATGAAGGGAGAGCAATGTCTTTCAGCCAGAAGAGGTTTGTTCCCCCTGACAGCACAGCTGTGGTGTGTGTGTGTGTGTGTGTGTGTGTGTGTGTGTGTGTGTGTGTGTGTGTGTGTGTGTTGCTCCTTTGCTTTAACGTCCTTTCACTTTAAGTGATATTAGACGTGTGTGTGTGTGTGTGTGTGTGTGTGTGTGTGTGTGTGTGTGTGTGTGTGTGTGTGTGTGTGTGTGTGTGTGTACGCGAGTGTGTGTGTAAATGAGAGAGAGTTTTCTGGATATTTATTGTTTTATGTCAAGGATAATGCAATAAGCACTGTTACATCCAGTCCCAGTGTGCATGCAGTTTTGTCAATTTTGCTATCCGCTACCACCCACCAGCTCACATGGCCTACTCTTCCGAAAGGTGGAACAGGTTTTAGCGTGTGTGCAAGATATTCTTCAAGAGAGAGAGAGAGAGAGAGAGAGAGAGGGGGGGGGGGACAGAATTTATGGATATTCATTTATCTATTTTTCTCGTTGAGGATACAGAATAAGCACTCCTTTGCATTCTTACATGCAGTCCTCGACTGCACGCAATTTTTTCAAAGTTGTCTTCCGTTCCCACCAGCACACATAGCCTACTCTTCCGAAAGGTGGAACAGGTTTTAGCGTGGGGAGAGAGAGAGAGAGAGAGAGAGAGAGAGAGAGAGAGGAAGAGAGAGGAGAGAGAGAGAGGGGGGGGGGGCTTTTCCGCTTTGGTAAATAATCACTCACGGTCTGTTCTAGAATTCCAAACCCTGCTTTTATTGGGGGTTGCTTTTGTGGCAGCTCAGAACAAAAATACACCGAACAAGAGAGAGAGAGAGAGAGAGAGAGAGAGAGAGAGAGAGAGAGAGAGAGAGAGAGAGAGAGAGAGAGAGAGATAGACAGAACGAACTCGAATGTTTTAATGAGGATAATTGGATAAGCCAGGGGCTTCTTTACACCAGGTCCTCAGAGACAGACAGAGAGACAGAAAGAGACAGAGACACAGAGAAAGAGAGAGAGAGAGAGAAAGAGAGAGAGAGAGAGTAGAGAGAGAGAGAAAGAGAGAGGACAGAGAAGAGAGAGATGAGAGGAAAGAGAGAGACAGAAAGAGAGAGGACAGAGAGACAGACAGAGAGAGAGAGAGACAGAGAGAGAGAGACGACAGAGCGACAGAGAGAATCACAGTTAGAAACTTAACTGGAACTACAAGAAAGGAAGCAAGATTGATCCAGTTACGTCCCATGTTTCAGGGTTTTTTTTTTCTAAGGGACGCTACCTCTTGCCTACATGTCATGCAGCGATTGCTTTTTTTAACTGGACACAACGCCAGGCTACCAGTGCCCCAGGGCTGTTCATGGCCGATGTATCCATTCATGTTCTTTTTTCATTTTGGTTTATCTGGCTGGCTGTCTGCCTGTCTTGTATTGTGTGTTGTTTGTGTTGTTGTGTTGTGTTGTTGTGTGTTGTTGTGTGTGTGTGTATCTTTATGCTTGCTATGCGTCGCAGCATCATTGTTTTGAATCTGTTGTTCATTATTTTAAGTGATGTTGCTGCCTGTAAATTGATCTAAGCGCTTCGATTTGATGTTCTTTTTTTTAAGATTCACATATCAACTTCCATATATTATTATATATATTATTATTGTCTGCCTTCTCTTTTTTAATTATGCTGTTGTCTATTAATGTCTTCTTCTATCTATCTATCTATCTGTCTGTCTTCTGTCTGTCTGATCTGTCTGTCTGTCTGTTGTCTGTTGTCTGTCTTTCAGGGTTGCTGTTTGTCTGTCTCATCTAAACTCTACCATCGTGTCCCTATCTCTGTCTTGTACAAGGACCCACCCGACCCAACCATTATCGAACTCTATCTCTATCTAATCTTCTATCGTATCTATCTATTAATCTAGCCTATCTTCATCTACCTAGATATTCTAGCAACCTTATCCTACTCCTCTTTCTTTTCGTTGCCTGTTGTCTGGTTTGTCACGGGAACGGATAGCTTAAAACCGAACATTGGCGATCGCAAAACTGACGAGGGTTATTCCATTTCTCGTATAAATATTTAACTGGAGTTAACATTAGTGAAGACTCCACTCTCCCCAAAAGTCCTTCGATGACATTAAACCGTAGCCCCTTCTGCAAGGCTACGCAGAATTTTACACGCATTAAATCCATGTTAACACTTTTGTTACGAGTAGGCCATTGTGTTGTCGGTGGCGATGTATGAATTTACTAAAACCGTCGTCTTCACATGGACTGGATGTAAAAAGCACATGAGTGCTTATTCCATTATCCTCGATATAAAAGAATAGAATTTTAAAAATATTTGTCTGTCTGTCTGTCTGTTTGTCTGCCTATCTACCTATCATCCTCAATGTTACTCTCTCTCTCTCACATAATATTTTACCATTGTGATACACGTCAGTCTCATTTTGCCATGACTTAAATCAACCATGCTTTTCGTAGTCTATCTCGTGTCTGTCAGTCTTTGTCTGTCTGTCTGTGTATCTGTCCGTATGTGTGTTTGTCTTTTGTTCGTCTGTCTGTCTGTCTGTCTGTGTCTCTCTCCGTGTCTCTGTCTCTGTCTGCCTCTATTTGTCTGTCTGTCTGTCTGTCTGTCTGTCTGACTGTCTGTCTCTCTCTCTCTCTCTCTCTCTCTCTCTCTCTCTCTCTCTCTCTCTCTCTCTCTCTCCTCTCCTCTCCTCTCCTCTCCTCTACCCTACTCTCCATCCATTTTTTTCTCTACTTCAAATATGATTTTGTGACTTTGTGCTCGTGCTTTTGTAAAAGATAAGGGTATATGGGTAGCATTTTTTCCCTTTGCATTGGGATAATATGATGGATTCCCTTTTCTTCTTCATACATAGATTTTTTTGGTTTTTGTTTTGGTACGTATTTTGCTTGTTTGCTGTTGTTCTTCTTTTTGTGTGTTCCCAGAGGGCTGGTTGTAAAAAAGTATGTTTGCTTCTGCCATTACCCTCTTCAAATAAAATTCATTCAATAAAATTCATTCATTCATTCTCTCTTTTCCCCCTCTCTCTCCGCGCGCGCGCGCGCGTGCGTGCGTGCGTGCGTGGAACGTGTGCGTGTATGTGTACATGCATGCGTGGATACATTTTGAATAAAGGTTGATTTTCAAACGGAAAAGAACTACTTCTTTTCTTATTTCTTCTAATTTTACAGTATTGATAAACTCTCTACACTGCTGGAAGGTGATAGAACTCCCCAGGAAGTCCTTGACTTCAAGGAGACTTCTCACCTGAATTCAGACACTAACGAGAACTGAAAAGAGAAGCGTGGTAATTATGTGTTCATAGTACACCTGTACCCCAGCAAATTTTACAATTTTGTTTGGAAAAAAAGACATGATGGCTTTAAAATAGAAATTGGTACACTGCAAAAGAAATTAAAATATATGCCTTAAAACGATATGATTAGAACAATAACCAAATATGCAAATTAGTAGAGGGAAAGAAAATTACAAATATTCAATCATACATACATACATACATACATACATACATACATACATACATACATACATACATACATACATTCATTCATACATACATACGTACGTACGTACGTACGTACGTACGTACGTATATACAGACAGAAAGACATACATACATACTGAATAAATAAATAAATAAATAGATGAACAAAGTATGGTTTAAAAGAATGAAAAAGTGTAAGTAAATGAAGAAGCAAGAGAATAAATAAATAATTTTTAAAAAGTTGAATAAATACCTACCTACATACATCCGTTAAAGAAATAAAGCACATAATAAATACACATAAATAAAGTACTAAAAAGAAATCAATAAAAAGAAATAATAAAGTACAAAATACGAAAAAAAGCTGACAAATATTAAAAGTTATCATAAATAAACTGTTATAAACAAATTAAAAAAACCCAGGTAGAATTCAGGAACCAGGGTAAACAAAACACACACACACACACACACACACACACACACACACACACACACACTAATCAACCCATAAGAAATGCCCAAACCAAACAATGCCAAGCAAAGTAAGAAATGAAATAAAAGATAGGACTGACACCATGCATCATTAGTAAAAATTAAAAAAAATCCCATGGGAACTTCAGACAGATCTGAAGGTAAACTAACATGAGAGAAAAAGGCAAATCCTCACCAGGAAATAGACGAAGCATTTAGGTTACACGCACGCACGGACGTGCACGCACATACGCACGCACACACACACACGCACGCATACGCACGCAAGCGCGCGCGCGCACACACGCACATACACGCGTGCACACACACACACA
>CM054166.1:3354568-3379568 GCA_028751875.1 Rapana venosa
GCTCTGAAAGCGTGTATCTTTAGTGGTGTGTGTGTTAGTGTGTGTGTGTGTGTGTGTGTGTGTGTGTGTGTGTGTGTGTGTTGACAGAATATTTGGGGGTTTTGTTTTGGGTTTGGTTTATTTGATTCATTTTATTTGATTATTCATTCTACTTATTTTTTAATTTATTTTTAAGAGTCGTTCGTTTATTTATTTGATCCGTTTTATTTATTTGTGTACGTGGGTTTGTGTTTTTACAAATTTAGTTTCCATGTTTATTTTAGTAACGTAGTTAGCTACTCTATTTGATTTATAATTTTGTTTTTTGCTTATTTAGTTTGATTGGTTTATTACATCTTTATTTATCTTTTTAGATTTTTCTTTATTGTTTGTTTGATTATTTATTCATTTGCAGTTTAGCTTGTAGATATAATTTTGTTTTATTCTCTATTAGTTTATTTGCAGTTTATGTATTTTTTCAATCACTTTTGTTATATTCGACTTTATTGAATTTTATTTCGTTTTTGTTACTTTCGTTGTTAGAAAACACATTTAATTCATAGTTATTCCTGCGATTTTGTTCTTTTTCAATTGTCTGTTAACTTTAGAAAAAAATGTTATTCTATTTTATTTTATTTCATTTTTAGAATTTCATTTCATTTTATTTATTCTGTTTTTCCTCTCCTATCTTTTTTCCTTCATTCCATATTTTTCCTTTTATTTCATTCTCCTTTATTCTATCTTACTTCGTTCTATTTCAGGTTGAGACAAAGGAATCAATTTGATCTTCGGAGAATCAAGGTAAGCTGGAGATTTTAAAATTTTGACAATTAGATGGCTAGATAATTTTTTTCTATGATTATTTTTTTATATCCAATTAAAAAAATTATAGTTTTAATTTTTTTTCCTTTGCTGGTTTGTGTGTTAGTTTGTTTGTTTGATTATTTCTTTTTTTTTTTTCTTCTTCTTTTTCGTTGCTGTCAGAGAAAAAGAAAACAGAAACGAAAAACACTGAAGTTGTAGAAGATATGACGAAAAATAAATACAAGTTTTCTTTATTCTGTTCTGTCATTTTGTGTGTCAGTCTGTCTGTATTCTGCTTTTCTGTCTTTCTGTGTGTCTGTCTAACTGTCTGTAGTCTGATTTTCTGTCTGTCTGTGTGTCTGTCTGTATTCTACTTTTCTGTGTGTCCGTCTAACTGTCTGTAGTCTGCTTTTCTGTCTCTCTGTCTCTCTGTGTGTCTACGTGTCTTTAGTCTGTTTTTCTGTCTGTCTGTGTGCCTGTCTACCTGTCTGTCTGTCTAGTCTGCTTTTCTGTCCTTCCGTCTGTCTGTCTATCAGTCTTTTACTTTTTTCTTTCTTCTATGCTTGCTTGCTTTTCCCTCTTTTTACTTTTTTGTTGTTGCTTTGTATTCTTTCTTTTTTTCTGTATGTCTTTCTTCCTTTGTCTGGTTCGTTCTGTCTTTCTTTCTTCTTTCTTTCTTTCTTTCTTTCTTTCTCTATGCCTTGCTTGATTTTCCTGTCTTTCTTTTTCTGTTTTGTTCTGTTTTCTTTCTTTTTCTCCTTTACTGTCTTTCTCTCTCTGTTCTTTTGTATTTTCTTCCTTTCTTTTTCTCTTTTTCTTTTTTGTTTTTCTGTCTTTTTTCTCTGTTCTTTTGTGTTTTTTTCTTTCTCCTGATTTTTTCTCTTTCGTTCTTTCTTTTTTTTTCTTCTTTCTTTCCTTTTTCTTTCTTTCTTTTTCGCTTTCTTTCTTTCTTTCTTTCTTTCTTTCTTTCTTTCTTTCTTCTTTCTTTCTTCTCTTCCTTCCTTCCTTCTTCCTTCCTTCCCCTTCCTCTTTCTTTCATTCGTTCTTTTTTTCTCCTTTTTTTTTCTTTCGTTCTGTCTTTCTTTTTGGTTTCTTTCTTTCTTTCTTTCTTTTTTCTTTCTTTTTTTCTTTCTGTCGTCGTCTATCCGTCAATCCGTCTGTCGGTCTGTCTGTCTTCTTTTGTTCTGTTCCGCTCTGTCTTTCTTTTGTTTCCTTCCTTCCTTTCTTTCTCTCTTTAAAAAAAATTCAATCATTCCCTCGTGCCTTCTTTCATTCATTCTTTCTGTCCTTTTAACTGTCCTTTATTTTTTTTCTTCTCTTTCTTTCACTATTTCTTGATTGCTTTCCTTTCCTTTGTTTTTCCCCCCTCTCTCCTTTTTAATGTTGTGCTTTCTCCGTTGTTTTCTAGTTTCTTCTTTTTTTTCTTTACTTTCTTCTTTGCTTCTCTCTCTTTCTCTTTCTTTCTCTCTCTCTCTCTCTCTCTTCTCTTGTTCTCTCTCTCCCCCCCCCCTCCTCTCCCCCCCTCCTTTTCATTTTTTTCTTTCCCTGCTTTTTGTCTTTAAAAAAAATCTTCTTTCAGCTTTCTTTCTTTCATTTCTTCCTTTTTCTGTCTTTCTTTTCTGCTCTTTTATTTTCGTTTCTTTTTGTTTGTTTGTTTGTATGTTTGTTTCTGTCTGTCTGTCTGTCGGTATGCCTGCCTGTTTGTTTTTCTGTCTGCCTGCATGCCTATCTCCGTGCGTGCATGCGTACTCTGCCTGCCTGTCTGCCAGTCTGTCTTTCTGTCTGTTTGTCTTTCTTTCTTTTCTGTTCAAATCTTTTTTCTTTCTCTCTTTCGGTCTCTCTTCTTTTTTTTCATTTCTTTCTCTTCTTCTTTCTTTCTCCATTGGTATGCTCTCTGTCTGCCTCTTTTTCCCTTTTTTGTCACTTGATTATTTTTTCTCGGGATTTTTTGGCGCGTTTTCTCTCAGTCTGTCTTTTTGCCTTCGTCTTTCTTTTAACTCACTCGTCTCTTTTTATTTGTGTGTGTGTGTGTGTGTGTGTGTGTGTGTGTGGTGTGTGTTTTGTGGTGTGTGTGTGTGTTTGTGTGCGCGCGCGTGCGCGTGTGTGTGTGTTGGGGGGTGGGGAGGAGGGGGGGGTTTGAATTTTTTCTGTTTTGTTTTCTGTTGGGTTCATTGCTCAATTTTATCCTTCTAGCAAATTTTTTTCTTTTTTTCTTTCTTTCTTTGTGATTTTCGTCCGTTTGTTTGTTATGTATTTTCTTTCCTTTCAATGGTCATTGTTATTATGTAATTTCCTTGTTGCCCGCTTCTTTGTTTATTATGTATTTTCACTTCCTCCCGGCGTTTATTTATTCATTCTTTCTTTCATTCCTTTCTTTGTGGATTCTTTCGTTCCTTCTTCGTTTAGGTTCTTGATTCTGTTTCTTCTATTTTGTATTATTATTAATATTATTCTTGATTTCGGTCTGTGTAGATTAGACTTTCTTTTTATGTTGTTCTTCAATTTAACGTCTATTCACATTAAGTGATAGTAGATATTTTTATGTATTGTTCTGAATGTGTGTCTGCCTGTTTATCTATGTATCTGTCTGTCTGCCTGTCTATCTGCCTGTTTGTCTTCATGCCTGTCTGTCTGTCTTAATGTCTGTCTGTCTGCCCGTCTATCTACCTGTTTGTCTTCATGCCTGCCTGTCTCAATGTCTGTCTGTCTTTTTACCTGTCCATCTTAATGTCTGTCTGTCGTCTGTCAGTCTTCGGCCTCTTCCCGTTTACTGTTTATTTTCCCTCTTGTGTACATTTATTCCTGCTGTCTGTCTTCCTGTCTGTCTTTCGCTCTTTCGCACATTCTTCTTCTTCTTCTTCTTCTTCTTCTTCTTCTTCGTTTTCTTCTTCTTCTGTTCTTGTTCTTTCTTTCTTCTTCTTCTTCTTCTTCTTCTTCTTCTTCTTCTTCTTTTCTCTTCTTCGTAATTCTTCGTATTTTCTTCTTTTTGCCATTCTTCTTCGTCTTCTTTGCAATCCTTCTTCTTTGCATTTTTCTTTTTTGGATTCTTCTCTGCATTCTTCCTCGCATTCTTCTTTTTCTTTGGATTTTTCTTCGCTTTTCCTTTCTTTCTTTCTTTCTTTCTTTCTTTCTTTCTTTCTTTCTTCTTCTGACACTTGTCCTTTCTTATATGCCCCGTTTTATCCTCGTATTGTTCAGACGATAAACCAAACGACAATGTTTGTGTTTTGTTCGTAGCCATGGCAATTATTCTCCAGATGCTAAATTTGGAGAAAGAGAGAGCGGTTGAAAAGGTTGAAGCTTTTAAGCTACGTAAAGAGGGGATGGAGACCACTGACCACATCCATTATGTACAGTATCCCTCTTTCCCAGTATGGGCAGCGTGGGTTCTTTAACGTGCGTCATTAATCGTGAGATGGCCTTTTGTGGCTTGTTAAGACTTGACTGGCTGATTTGACCTCTCGTTTGCCTTCGTGAGGAATCTGCCGCGCGCGCGCGTGCGTGTGGGCGTGCGTATGTGTGTTTTTATTTATTTATTCTTTATTTCGAGGATAATGGAATAAGCACTTATGTGCTTTTTTTTAAATATCCAGTCCCCATGTGTCTGCAGTTTTGTCAGTTTTGTCATCCGTTCCCACCGGCACACAATGTGTGTGTGTGTGTGTGTGTGTGTGTGTGTGTGTGTGGTGTGTGTGTGTGTGTACACATTGAAATTTTCAAAATTGAACTTGGTGGAGCCCATTCTTTCTCAGGTTGTGAAGTGCATGCTGGGTATGTTCGAGTTTTTCATGTTACCAGTCATAGCTAGCCCACTCTTCTAAGAAGGGTGGATACGTTTTTAACGTTTGTACAAGATGTTCTGCGTGCGTTCACACACGAGACCTCAGTTTACAGTCTCATCCGAAGGATTTTCAGTGGAGTGGAGTCAGTACCAATGTTAACTCCAGGGGGAAAATCCCCTCAGAAAGACGCCTCAGTGGAGACTGGAACGCATGCCCTCAGTTACCATTAGATCAGGAGTACAACCCTCTGACCATTACTTGGCTATTCCATCTCTAAAATGAATATGCTGAGAAGCATTGCAAGGCAAGGCAAGGCAAAAGCAAAGCAAAGCAAGGCAAGGCAATAGCAAAGCAAGGCAAAACCAAAGCAAGGAAAGGCAAGGCAAAGCAAAGCAAGCAAAAGGGAAGGCAAAAGCAAAGGCAAAAACAAGGCAAGGCAATAAACAAAGCAAGGCAAGCAAGCAAGGCAAGGCAAGGCAAAAGCCAAAGCAATAGCAAGGCAAGGCAAAAGCAAAGCAAGGAAAGACAAGGCAAAAGCAAAGCAAGGCAAGGCAATAGCAAAGCAAGGCAACGCAATAGCAAGGCAAGGCAATAGCAAGGAAAGGCAATAGCAAAGCAAGTCAGTAGCAAGGCAAGGCAAAAGCAAAGCAAGGAAAGGCAAGGCAATAGCAAAACAAGAAAGGCAAGGCAAGGCAATAGGAAAGCAATGCAAAAAAATGCAAGGCAAGGCAATGGGAAAGCAAAGCAAGGCAAGGCAAGTCAATAGCAAAGCAAGGCAAAGAAATGCAAGTCAAGGCAATAGCAAAGCAAGGCAAGGCAAGGAAATGCAAGGCAATAGCAAAGCAAGGCAAGGCAAAGAAATGCAAGGCAAGGCAAAAGCAAAGCAAGGAAAGGCAAGGCAAAAGCAAAGCAAGGCAAAGAAATGCAAGGCAAGGCAAAGGAAGGCCAAGCAAGGCAAGGCAAGGCAAGGCAAAGAAAGGCAAGGCAATAGCAAAGGAAGGAAAGGCAAAGCAAATAAATGCAAGGCCAGCAAAGGAAGGCAAGGCAAGGCAAGGCAAAGAAAGGCAAGGCAAGGCAATAGCAAGGCAAGGCAAAGAAATGCAAAGGAAGGCAACGCAAGGCAAAGGAAGGCAAGGCAAAGGAAGGCAAGGCCAGGCCAAGCAAGGCAAGGCAAGGCAAAGAAATACAAGGCAAGGCAAAGGAATGCAAGGCAATAGCAAGGCAAGGCAAAGGATGGCAAGGCAAAGAAATGCAAGGCAAGGCAAGGCAAAGCAAAGGAAGGCAAGGCGAGGCAAGGCAAGGCATGGAAGACAAGGCAAGGCAATGCAAGGTAAGGCAAGGCAAGGCAAAGCAAAGCAAGGCAAAGAAAGGCAAGGCAATAGCAAAGCAAGGCAAGGCAAGGCAAGGCAAAGCAAGGCAAGGCAAGGAAAATCAAGACATGCCAAGGCAAGGCAAGGCAATAGCAAAGCAAGGCATGGCAAGGTTTATGTCCAAAACCCCACTACAGACTATGAAAGGACTGTATTTTGTACGTAACTTACTGAAAACACGAAACACGGTCTGATCTTTGGGAGCAAGTAAATAACAATCGACGGACGCTGTAGCTGATTGGTTAAGACCGTTCGACTTCAATCTCATAGGTTCATGAAGTTCTGGGTTTAAACCTCGGCGGCATCTGGTGAATTAAGGATGGGGATTTTTTACGATCTCCAAAGTCAGCTTTAAGTGCAGACCTGCAAGTGCCTTAATTCTCTGCATATATTATACACCTGCAGGAGATCAAACATGAGCGTTAAAGATCCCGTAGTTAATGTCAGCGTTCGGCGGGTTACGGAAACACGAACATACCCAGCATGCATTCCCGAAGTCGGCATGCAGCTACCTTCATGGAGGGCAAAAACGGTCGCATACGTAAAATCTCACCATTGGTGAACCTCGGGGCTCTAGATGAGGAACGAAAAGAAAAAACCCAACCCCAAAACCACAACTATTATTGAAGTTGTGAATAAAGCAGTATGATTAAGGCATCAACGAGGATCAAACATTTTGGTAGCAGTAACACAAACATGATACGTGAGAACAACAGAGCCAATACCAGCCAACTGGAAGAATTATGAGCTACGTAAAATGTTTTTTAAAAGGTACAACTATTTGAACAATCATTGTAACTGCTTGTTGGTAAGTCTGTCTGTCTGTCTCTTTCAGTTTAGCACCCACACCCCCTTCCCACTTCTGAAAGTGATCTGTTTATCCCTCAGTTGTTGTTTGTTGTTGTTGTTTTTTTACTGCTGTTTTTCCTTTCTCCTCCATCTTTCCTTTTTCTCTTTTCTTATTGCCCCCCCCCCCCTCTCTCTCTCTCTCTCCTCTCTCTCTCTCTCTCTCTCTCTCTCTCTCTCTCTCTCTCTCTCTCTCTCTCTCTCTCTCTCTTCTCTCTAATGTTTCTTATTCTGCTTCTTTGTATGTGTGTCTCTGTCTGTCTCTCATTCTCTATCTGTCTCTCTCTCATGCCCCTTTTCTGTCAGGCTGTATCTATGGAAACGTACTTTACCTTAATACACAGTGGACATCATTTATCAATGTCTTTTTCTTTTAATCAGATTTATATTAGAGATAAATAATAATAATAATGTATGGAATTTATATAGCGCTGAATCTTGTAAAGAAACAAATCAAAGCGCTCAGATGACTTTTTAATTTTATATCGAGGATAATGGAATAAACACTCATGTGTTTTTTTACATCTAGTCCCCGTGTGTATGCGGTTTTGTAAATTTTGTCATCTGTTCCCACCGGCACACAATGGCCTACTCTTTCGAAAAGCGGAACAGGATTTAACGTGTGCACAAGATGTTCTGCATGCGTTCGCACACGGGGCATCGGTTTATAGTCTCATCCGAAGGACTTGGCAGAGATGGCATAACGTTAAATGCACCGAAAAAGCAATACTGTGCTTCTGAGCAAGATCTTCAGTGTTTATTTTGTCAATATGATGTAGAAACAGAACTGCATTTTCTCTGATTGTAATGCTGTGACTTACGACAGAAATTCATTCTAAAAATGTATAGCATGTTTTCTTCGCTAACTTCGGTACAAAGTTAACGGCAAAACAGTGTGTCCATGATCTTGTTAGGTACCATGCCAACAAAAGCCGCTAATGGCAATATGAAATCCAGAATTGTTTCCTTGGAGTTGCTGATAATGTGTCATCCAAAATGTGTTTATACTGCAATGCTGCATCCAGTCATACATGATTGCCCATGGAATTTTTACGGGTTATATTATGACCTATACCATTAAATTCTTGAGTCTTGAGTCTCCTCTCTCTCTCTCTCTCTCTCTCTCTCTCTCTCTCCTCTCTCTCTCTCCTTCTCTCTCTCTCTCTCTCCTCTCTCTCTCCTCTCTCTCTCTCTCTCTCTCTCTCTCTCTCTCCCTGCATGTAATAGTGGACGCAGTTCGATTCTTGCTTGGATAATCCGCGCGCGCGCGCGCTGTGTGTGTTGTTTATGTGCGTGCGGTGCGTGCGTGCGTGCGTGTGTGTGTGTGTGTGTGGTGTGTGTGTGTGTGCGTGTGTGTGTGTGTGTGTTGTGTGTGCGTGTGTATGTGTGTGTGTGCGTGTGTGTGTGTGTGTGTGTGTGCGTGCGTGTGTTGTGTGTGATGTATGTTGTGGTGTGTGTGTGTGTGTGTGTGTGTGTGTGTGTGTTTGTGTGTGTATATTGAGTGTGTTTGTGCATGTGTGGATTGAGTATATGCGCGTGTGTGTATTATGTGAGGAGGGTGTATATGTGTCTGGTGTTGTGCGTGCGTGCGTGTGAGAGCGAGAGCGAGTTGTACGCTACATGCCACCTAAATTGTCACGAGTTTATCACGTGCTTGTTACACAAAGTTGCACAAGCCATGAAAAAGGGGAAGAAGAGACATTGTGACCTAGTTTTCTTGTTCCAGACCAGTTTGTCTTAAGATTGTTGATTGAAAATTTTGCAGTTTCGTGGAAACTCCTCCTCTTTCCCATTGCTCTTTGAAAAATTTATGGGGGAAAAATTGAGTTTTAATCTGTCCTATAACCATGTTATGGAATCCATGCCATGATGACGATTTGGGCTGTAATCAATTGAGTTCTCGGTATAAGATATATGTTTTGTGCCCAGCCCCCCTCCCACTGTCCCCTTGTGAATGGGCATCTTGCTTATCACAATAAACCTTTGTCATTGTCATTGTCATTGTCATTGTCTCTCTCTCTCCCTCCCTCCCTCCCCCTCCCTCCCTCCCTCTCTCTCTCTCTCTGTCTCTCTCCATCTCCCTCCTCTCTCCCTCTCTGTCCCTCTTTTTTCTCAGACAGTATATTAACAGAACAGGGCAGTGATTACATACTGACCAGCCAAACGGATTTCACACTGTCTGCACATGCCTGTGATCTGTGGCCTTCAGGCTGTACCCTTAATTTTTCTGTTAATTTTCTGTATATCTGTCTCTCTGTCTGTATGTCTGTGTGTCTGTCCGCGCTTGCTTGCTTGCTTGCGTGTGTGTGTGTGTTTGTGTCCATCTGTCTGTATTTCTGTCTGTCTGTCTGAATAATTGTATTTCTATGTTATGTCCATGAATTTCTATTTGCTGTCGATGTGTTGCTCTCTCTCTCTCTCTCTCTCTCTCTCTCTCTCTCTCTCTCTCTCTCTCTCCTCTCTCTCTCTCTCCTCTCTCTCTCTCTCTCATCTCTCTCTCTCTCTGTGGTGTGGGGTGGGTGTGTGGGTGTGTGCTCGCGCGAACGTGGCGCGTGTATGCGCGCGCGCGCGCGCGCGCGCGTGTGTGTGTGTGTGTGTGTGTGTGTGCTTATCTCTTCCTTTGTTTTTCTCTTATTTGAGTATCACCATTCCTTTTTTCAGTCTCTCTCTCTCTTTCATGTCTGTCTGTCTGTCTCCATTTACCTTCTCTCTGTCTGTGTCCCCCCTCCCTCCCCCAACCACGCTGTCCCTGCAAGCCCCCCAGCCCCCACCCCCCCAGCCCCAGCCCCAGCCTCCCCCCCTCCAAGACCATTGCAGTCATTAGGGTTGTTAGCGGTAATCTGCGCCAGAAACAACAGGATTGCACGGCCTTGGAGTCTCAACGTATCATATCACTGCCTCTGAATAGTCACTTGTTTGCGGGCCGTCTGTCTGTCCGTCTGTGTCTATCTGTCTGTCTGTATGTATGTATGTATGCCTGTCTGTCTGTCTCTCCAGTTTTCCCTCTTCCTCTTTATCTCACTTTCTCCCATCTCCCCCTCTTTTCTCACCAATCTCTCTTGTCTGTCTGTCTGTCTGTCTGTCTGTCCTGTCTCTGTCTCTGTCTCTGTCTCTCTCTCTCTCTCTCTCTCTCTCTTCTCTCTCTCTCTCTCTCTCTCTCTCTCTCCTCGCCCTCCTCAATCACCTCTCTTTATCTCTCTCTCTCAACCCCCCTCACCCCTCCCCTCCCCTCTCTCTCTAGTTACCTAGTATACAGACAGACAGACAGACAGACAGACTAGTGCAGTAATCATGCTTGTTAGCAACAATTTGGGCCAGAAACTACTGGATTTCTTGGCCTTAGAACTCCAGCGTTAACAATTAGTGTGTGAAGGGTCAGTTGTCTGTCTGATTCCCTGTCTGTCTTCCTGTCTGTCTGTCTTGTCTGTCTGACTCTGTGTGTGTGTGTGTGTGTGTGTGTGTGTGTGTGTGTGTGTGTGGTGTGTGTGTGTGTGTGCGTGCGTGTGTGTGCGTGCAGACCAGTGCAGTTATTACACAAGTAAGCAAGAAGCTATCTACGTCGTAGACAAGTAAATCTCTTGGTCTTGGAACCTCTGCATAACATAATTATTGTCTTTAGGCTGTAAGGCTGCGCCATATCTCTTTCTGTCTGTCCGTCTGTCTCTATTTGGCTGTCTCTGTCTCTCTCTTTCTCTGTCTGTCTGACTGGTACCTGTTTCTCTCTCTTTCATTCTCTCTCTCTGTCTTTCTCCCTGTCTCTTTGTCTGTGTCTGTCTGTCTGACTGTCTGTTGTCTCTGTGTTCCTGTCTCTCTCTCTCTCTGCGTCTGGTGGCATCCATGCGTATCATTTACATCATTTTGCTTTTGATTTACTCTTCAATTTTCCCCCTTCATTTCGAGGAATAGGTGAAAACAAAGTCTCTGTTACTTAATCTATTTCCTCTGTTTGTGTAAAATTCGTTTTTGTTTCCTTCCCTTCCCCCCCCCCCTCTCTCTCTCTTCTGTCTTGTCTCTCTCTCCTCTAAGTCTCTGTTACTTTAATCTATTACCCTTGTGATATAAAATTTCGTTCGTTTTCGTTCTCTCCCCCCCCCCCCCCCCCCCACCTCCTCTCTCTGTTTGTCTCTGTAAGTCTCTGTTACTTTAATCTATTACCCTTGTGATATAAAATTTCATTTTCGTTCTCTCTCTCATTCTGTGTCTCTGTCTGTCTGTCTGTCTCTCTTTCTCTCTGTCTGTGTATGTCTGTCTCTGTCTGTGTCTCTGTCTCTCTCTCTCTCTGTCTCTGTCTGTGTCTCTGTGGTGTCTGCGTGGTTTGAATCCCTGGCTGCCTGTCCATCTCTCACACTACGTCTTCCACTCTCCCCAGTGTCTAAACTTCTTTGCCGCCATTAGCAAACTGTGCAGCCTGTCCTCGACACACATGTATACATACATACAGACAGGCAGGCAGACAAACAGACACATCCACGGAAAGACAGACAGACAGACCTACACATATATACAAACATACATGCACACACACGCACGCACACACGCACGGATGCACGCACGCACACACACACACATACCCACACACACTCTCTCTCTCCCTCTCTCTCACTCACACACACACACAAACACACACATTGAACCCACCCACACACACCACGAAAGAAAAATGGCTTTATCGTCTTTACGAAACTGTTTCCTGCCCCCCAATTTCTTTTGTAAGTGGATCAGTGGTCTGGAGTTACCTCACTTGTCTGGAAATAGCCTGGTCCCGACTCTGATGGCCTTGAGAACGTGACCTTTTGCCCCTTCCACCAGTTCAAGATTGGCTGGCTGTGTGCTAGTATTTCGTATAAAACAATGAAATATGCTACATGGATTTTGAGGACGCAAGAGAACCCATAACAAGCTGTTAACTGACACAATTCTGCAGTAGTAAAAATTCTTATAGAGAAACATTCATATGCAGATTGGAATTTAACAAAAATGTGGCGCTGCTCTTGTGGCAAAGTGCTCTATCCAGGAAGAGCAGTCTGAATCCCGTGCTGATAAATCTGCTGTGATTGAACGTGGAATACAATGCAAAACAATGTAAAACATTACAGTGGAATTCAATATAATACAGAGTATTACAATATGAAACAGTATAAACTTGGACTGGATTGTGTTTTGCTGTTTGGATCGTATTGACTGTTGTTGTGTTGTATTGTACAATACTTTCTGGTACAGCAGATTTCTCTGCGTCAAACTCAGGTTGCTCTCCCTACTGGGATTGCATTACCACAACAGCAGCACCATCTTCCATATATTGACATTTCCAGTCTGTATGTACATTTTGTCTCCGAATAAGATAAAATCTTTTCCGCATATTTTTGCATGGGAAGCATCTCATATTGTTTTGGGATCTTCTATGTGCGCTAAATAAATGTTGCACATAGGACCTTTGTTTATCATCTCACCCGAAACACTAGCACTCAGACCACGACTTATGGAAAAAAAATCGAGATTAAACTGGAATCGAACCCACAATCTCTCGCTTCTTAGGTGTGTTACCTCTAGACCACCATGCCACAATGTGTCTAAGACTGTTTCGTTCACTCACAAAAAAAGCTACAGAGAGTTTGCATCCCTGATTTTCAACACAGAAAGTCTATTTCCCCCGGGGTTTTGAAAAAAATCACCCAGAAAATGTCATTAAAAGTTCGTGAAGGAAAAAAAAAGTTGTTTTAAAGCTGAAAAGCAACACATCTAGCCACTTTGCATTTGGCTACCTGTCTGAGATCGTCTGGTGTGGAGAGATGTTTTACTTCTTTCTTCAACTTGTCCCATTTTGACTTTACCTTCGTAAACATCTTTGGTAACTTCTCGTTTCTTGACATCTCTCGAAACTTCTCCCTTCTGAACATCTCTCGTAGCTTCTCCTGTCTCAACATCACCCGTAACTTTACATCTCTTGTAACATCTACCTCCTCAACAGCTCTTGTGACATTTTCCTTTTTAACATCTCTTGTAACACCTCCCTTCTTAACATCTCTTGTAACATTTTCCTTCTCAAAATCTCTTGTAACACCTCCCTTCTTAACATTTCTTGTAACATCTCCCTTCTTAACATCACTTGTAACATTTCCCTTCTTAACATATATCGTAATATCTCCCTTCTTAACATCACTTGTAACATTTCCCATCTTAACATATCTCGTAACATCTCCCTTCTTAACATCACTTGTAACATTTCCCTTCTTAACATATCTCGTAACATCTCCCTTCTTAACATCTCGTAACATCTCCCTTCGTAACATCTCTCTTAACTTCTCTGTTCTTAACATCTCTTGTCACTTCTCTATTCTTAACCAGTCGTCACTCCTCCCTTCTTTACAGCTCCCATAACATCTCTCATAACTTCTCTATTCTTAACATGTATCGTCACTTCTCCTTACTTGACTTCTTTCTTAACCCATTGAGGAGTCGCTGGGGCACTGCCGAGAACTGTACAGGCACTGTGTCTTAAGGAATGTTGATCCTGGCGGAGTCTATTATTTCCAGGTGGTAGGTTGCATGCTGGGTACTTTTTCTTTGTTTTAAAAAAAACAAACCCATCCATACCACTTGTAATAGTAGACATGACCCTACTTTTTTGTAAAAGAGAAGTGGGTTTTGGACATCCGTTGGTGATTGTTTTTCCTGTCTAGTCACGTCTATATTTGATGCACATTTCTGTGTATTATACAAAATTGTGTCGACATTTGTCCTGGATTTGTTTACATATAGCCTAGAGTTCTCCGACATTTGGTCAAGATTCGTCTACTTCTGGCCTAGATGTGTCTACATATGGCCTAGATTTTGTCGATGTTTGCCCTAGATTTGCCTAGTTTGGCCTAGATATGTTCATATTATGGGGACGGGATAGCTCAGTGGTCGGAGCACTCGCTTTCCTCCAGCCAAGTTAAGCAGCGTCGAGCGTGGTTACCACTTGGATGGGTGACCGTTTGCGCGCCTTGGCTTCAGTACAGTTCCCCCAGCTGTAAATGGGTACCTGCCCTCTTTAGGGTCAGGGAAGGTAAAGCAGCGAGGGAGAGGAGATGGGCGGCGCCCTCAATATGCTGGCCCTAGAGAAGTGAGGTCTCTGACGCCTCGCTCCCCTACGACCTTATAGGTTATGGGACTCCTTTACCTTTTCCTTTACCTATGTTCATATTTGGCCTACATTTGTCTACATTTTGGCCTCGATTTGTCTACATTTGGCCGAGATCTGTCTATATTCTGTCATTCAGAGGATGTTCTTGAAATGCTTAGCCTGAGCTATCATTAAATATCGCAGACTTTCACGCATACTGCAGAAGTATCTCAGACGAGCGATACACATGCTAGTGCATTCTTGCCTGTTTCTACAGAGAAACGCCCAAAGTCCTCTTTTTTTACATAATACTGAAGTGTAGTGCTCGACTATTTAACAGTCATTCACTTGACAAGAGTTCTCCCTGAACTTCCCAAGAAGTCATCGGAGTATAGCACTATACTAAAACCTTCATTTGTGTCTTTCACAAGTGGAACCTGGTGGAGCCCATCCTTCTCCAGGTCGTGGGTTGCATGCTGGGTATGTTCACGTCATTCATACCACAGGCTGTGGTTGACCTGCTCTTCAGCAAGAAATGGATAGGGTTTTATCATGTGCAAAAAATGTTATTTGTGTGTTTGCATTCAGGATTCCGTTTTATAGTCACCCAGAGGTCTTAGACCCCGAAGGTAATAGCACAGTTTTCAACAGTTTAGCGGTCATTTGGGCCAGCGGGGAAAAAACCTCATTTCGTTGTCTGGACAGAGCCATTACATCCTGCCTTGTCTCTGTGTGCTTCTCATGTAACAGTCCCCTGACACCGTCTGTCCTGCTGACCTAGAAGGATGGGTTACACCAGCCGTGGTGGTGGCTCTGTAGTTAGCGTGTAAGAGTCTGGCCTGGAAAGTCGTGGGTTCCAATCCCATGGAAGTCAAGGATTTTTCGACTCCGCCAGTCTTATCAGTGGTCGTTATGACTCATTGAGACTAGCCCACACAGCCGTATCATTAACGTCATGTATGTGGTTTTTAGACTGTTGCTCAAATTGCTTAAGCAGTACTGACGTCATCTGTATCACCACTGAACTATTCCCGGGGGTGCCTGTCCCATATTCTCTCATTCTATCCTTTCCTCTCTCTTCTTTCCTCCTTCTACCTTCCCCCCTCCTTCCCTCTCCCTCCTTCCCTTCCTCTTCCTCTCTCTCTCTCTCTCTCTCTCTCTCTCTCTCTCTCTCTCTCTCTCTCTCTCTCTCTCTCTCTCTCTCTCTCTCTCTCTCCCCTCCCCTCCTCCCTGTTCCATCCTCTCCCTATTCCTCATCCCTCTCTCTTTCCTTCTTTCCCTTTCACCACCATCTCTCTTCCTCCCTGTCTTTCTCTGTATTCCTCCCCCCCTCCCAATTCTTTATTTCTCTGTGCACGTGAAACAGAATGTTTATGGAGTCTGCAGGGGAGGGTTTGAAAGTCTTCAGAAAGTCAGTCATGTAGACAAGTGTCCACCTCGTCTGCCTGCTGGTAGTCAAAACACTCTCCTGAAAATCTAATTCTCTTGTCCCGCATCAGTAAAACCGTCTGGTCCAAAAGTGAACTGCCGAAACACATTCAGTGTGTTCCGGCAAGGTCTCAGTTTTAGACCTAGGCTGCATACAGCGATATCATGAAAATGTTAAACTTGCTGATTTCCAAAGTGTTAAATTGCTGGTCTCCAAAGTGTTAAAGTGATGGTCTCCAAAGTGTTAAATTGCTAGTCTCCCAAGCATTGAAGTGGTGGTCTGCAAAGTGTTGATTATCTCATCTCCAAAGTGTTGATTTAAGGTCTCAAATGTGTTGAATTACTAGTCTCCAAGGGGTTAAATGGGTGATCTCCAGTGTGTAAAATTGATGGTCTAAAAAACGTAAAAGTGCTTGTCTTCAAAGTGTAAAATTACTGGTCTCCAAGTGTTAAATTGGTGGCCTAAAAATCATTAATATACAGCCTTCAAAGTGTAAACTACTGATCTCCAAAGTGTTAAATTGATGGTCAGAAAATCATTAATATGCAGTCTCCAGAGTGTTAAATTGCATGTCTCCAAAGTGTTTAATTACTGGTGCCCACAGGGTTAAAATGCTGGTCCCCAAAGCATTAAAATGGTGGTCTCCAAAGCGTTAAAATGCAGGTCTCCAAAGCGTTAGACTGCCGTCTTCAATATATTCTAATGTTCGGGCCCAGAGCCATCTTTGGTCAAGTTCTGTTGTGAAAATATTGACCACGAAACGGGTCTCGCTCAAGGCTGTTCAGTGCAGAAAGTTGGAACTTTCCTTTTCGAAGAGAGTTTAAACTGGACGTCACGCGCTGACGGTCTCACAATGTTGAATGGATGATTACTGCTTTTGTGGGATGACTTTGCTGTAGTGAAACTCTCGACGAAATCTGCTATGGAAATATTGGCCTCGAATGTTCTTGGAAAACCTTGAAAAGTGCAACAAATTTCAAGCCTGGTTTAACATGTTTAGGATGTTAGAATGTGCATTCCCTTCTCTCTACCCCCCCCCCCCCCCCCCTCTCCCTCGCTCCCCCCCCCCCCCCCCCCCCCACCCCCACCTCTTTCTCTCGTCATATACATTCGTGGCAAATTTGCAGTGCTTTCAAAAAAGTTTCTCAGCGCAAATAGTCTCTTAAGTGCTTAGCCTAAATTTGACAGTTGCGACAATTTGGAACAGCGTTACGCATGTTGACAATGTCAAAACGATCAGTTATTGTAGAATTCGATGTTTAACTTATTCTGACTTCTCTCATGACTGGCGGAGAAGTTTTTGCAGCCCTGCGCTGACTCTTTCAGACAGCGTGTCATGGGCAAATTGAGCTTGGCAGAGGCCATCTTTCTCCGTACCGCTCACTGTTTACTGAGTGTCAAGTTTTCGTCGACACACTCTCAGTAGAAAATTGGTGACAAAATTTGCAAAAGACGTTGGCAGTAATGTGAGCAGCTTGGGTTGTAGACTGTTCTTCACGGTGCAGTTATGTCGCCGTTATGTGAAATTCTCACAGGGTACATTCTTTTATTTATCAAACCGCGTTTTGTGTGACTAGGGAGCTGGATAGCCTGCCTAGTGGTTAGAACGTTGTGCTCGTGACTTGACGGCCCGAGGTCGAGCTTGGGTTCGAGCCGCCACTGAGACACCCGTTCAAGGGGGTTGTTCTCTGGGAGTTAACACCAGTACTGACTCCACTCCCCAAAAGCCCAAACTCATATATATCTCTCTCTCTGGATTAAAAAAAATCTTTAAAACAGTTTTTAAAAATACTTTTTAAAAAACTTTTACGTTTAACGGAAACTATTAGCTCAGATTATTCAGGATAGTCCCTTCTCAGGGCAAGTGCCGGATGAAAAAGAAGTATATCAATACTTATCTGTAACCCTTGGGAATAAAGATTATCAGTCAACCAACCAACCAACCAGTCAATCAATCAATCAATCTCTCAGACTCACTCTCTCTCTCTCTCTCTCTCTCTCTCTCTCTCATCTCTCTCTCTCTCTCTCTCTCTCTCTCTCTCTCTCTCTCCTCTCTCTCTCCTCTCTCCTCTCTCTCTCTCTCTCTCTTCCCCCTCAAAGAAAGCGGGGAAGACGGGAGGAGGATTTGAACCCATGGCCGCTAGTTACTACCAGGCCAAAATGCCAATGCTCTAACCGCTCGGCCTATCTTGCAGAAACAGCTCGCGCTGTATTATGGACAGCTTCTAGAGCAGGACTATGCGTGCTTACCAAAGCTGTCAACATCTTTGCTCTACAAGGGAAACTATTGAAGCCAGGTCTTTGTCGTGGTAAGGGCGCTCGGAAAATGTTGCGTCACATGGTCTCTCAGAAAAGCTTTTATTGGATAATTGGACGTTGCCATGGCACCCTGATTCTGTAGAAAGTCATTCTGTCAGAGATTTTTCTGGAAACTTTTTTTTTTCAAAGAAAAGACTTGGGGACAAAAAGTTGGGATATAGGACAAACGTTACCCGATGTGTTTAAGAAGTAGACTCCAATCTCTGCTTTCATATACAAAGATTTCAATACGAGTTTTCAGCTTTTGTGCAAGTGTAAAAGTTATCACCGTCACCGTCACCGATCGATCCCTCAGATTCCGAATCCTTTAGGGCGCCTTCGAAGCTTTGTCAACCACCTTTCTCCAGTCCTCGCGTCTCTCGGCCGCTCTCAGGGTGTCTCCATAAGAAAATCTACCACATAAGTGTGAAATTTGTTGTAGCCGTAATTGTTGTTGTTGTTATTGCTGGGCGTTTCCCAGCTTAACATTCTGGAAATCACCCAGAATATGCACTCATTACAGCTTGGAATCTCTCTGAGACCGTTCTGTACACACTGGACGAGAAGCTTGCCTGTGCGGCTGTTCTCAGATACCACACCATATAGGCAGCCATACTCCAACTTCAGAGGATTCCTTTCTGCTTCAAAGAAGAATACAGACTATCATGGCAAAGAGCTTGGTCGTGGACGAAGACCATCTCAACATAATATTTAAAAGCATGTTCTTGTCCCCCCTGTTCCTTCGGCTAGAGCTCCGAGGTTTGCCAATGGTGAGATTTTGTTTATGCGACCGTTGTTTTTTTAAACTCACCGCTAAGGTAGCCGCATTCCGACTTCAGGGAATAACATTCTAATGCTGGACTTAGCGTTTCTTTCACAAAAATAAGTGACAAATCTTTAGGCCTGGGCCCGAGTAACAAATTATATTACATGATGGAACTGTAATAACTTCTGCAACCATTCTACCAAAGTTTAGTGTGGGTGAACAGACCAAAAACAAAACAAAAAACCCCACTCAATCCTATCATCACATTCCCCTATACCCAAGTTTCTGCTCGTGGCCACATCAAACCGGCCACATATGTGGCCTTCATTCTCCCTGATCCAATCATTAGTGTTTGTATCCCTGCCGACCACGGAGGCCATATCAGGGCTGTCAGCTGAGGTGATGTCTTATCAGTGGAGGATGTCTGGAGCAGCTCTCGGTCATCTCCTGTTAGTGCGTTTGTGGCAGATCTGTGAGTAACAGGGGATGAGGGCGTAAGATTGGGGTCTGTAGATGGGGAGAGGGGAAGGGAGGGATGGAGGTAGGGGGAGAGAGAGGGAGAAGAGGAAGAGAGAGAAGGGAAGGGGGGGGTAGAGGTAGAGAAAGAGACAAAGAGAGAGGCAACAAGAAAGAGATGCAACAAACGAAAGAAAAAAAAGGAGAGAGAGAGAGAGAGAGAGAGAGAGAGAGAGAGAGAGAGAGAGAGAGAGAGAGAGAGAGGATATCAAGACGGATTTATATATATGAATTACGACCCCCAAAAAAAGAGCAAGAGAGAGAGAGAGAGAGAGAGGAGAGAGAGAGAGAGAGAGAGAGAGAGAGAGGAGAGAGAGAGAGAGAGAGGTCCACAGACAGACAGACAAACAGACAGAAAGATACAGACAGACCGACAGGAACAGAAAGACAGAAAATTTTTTTTAAAAACGAGAGGGAGGGACAATGACAATGACAATGACAAATTCTTTTATTTCGAGGATAATGAATAAGCACTCATGTGCTTTTTTACGTCCAGTCCCCGCCCGTAGGGTAACATCTTAATAATAATCTAACACTAAGGGAGGGGGAGGGAGAGAGAGAGAGAGAGAGAGAGAGAGAGAGAGAGGAGAGAGAGAGAGAGAGAGAGAGAGAGAGAGAGAGAGAGATACAGACAGACAAAAAGACAGACGGGCAGAAAGAAAGACAGACAGACAAGAGATTGCTACACCCTGATAATAACACCTCTACAAGCAGCCTGTACTTTCCCCCATACTAGTACCTGGGACCAATCACTACTCTCCCTAGATTTCCAATCTCTACTCATACACTGAGAGAGAGAGAGAGAGATAGAGAGAGAGAGAGAGAGAGAGAGAGAGAGAGAGAGAATTGCAGACACATACACAAACACTCGTACGCGCGCGCGCGCATGCACACACACATACACACATACACACTCCCTCCCTCACTAACTCTCTCGCGCACGGGTTCTCTCTTCTCTCTCTCTCTCTCTCTCTCTCTCTCTCTCTCTCTCTCTCTCTCTCTCTCTCTCTCTCTCTCTCTCTCTCTCTCACAGACACACAGACACACACACACACACACACACACACACACACACACACACACACACACACACACACACACACACACACACACACCAGCCAGACAGTTAAAAAAAAAGACAGAGATTATTGCAATAGAAAAGCCAAAAAACAAAAAACAATAAAAATACCCCCCCCCCCCACACACACACTCCACCACAACGAAAACAAACTGGTATCACCCCCCCCCCATCCCCCCTACCATACCAACATCTTTCTCCCATCAATACACTCCACACAAGTTCAATGTCTCCTCACTGTGGCCTTTGTTTTCCTTCAACAAAGAAGTGACAGATACACAATGCTGGTGATTAACGTGTCTCTGATCTTTGTTTCTTTGTCCATTCGGCTGCTATCTCTTTGTTTTGACACTTTTTCCCCCTTTGATTTTGACATGCCCGTTTTGTCCCGTTGCTTGTTTGGGGGTCAATGTCTTTGTTTTGTATTCTTTGTTTCCTCGTTTCGGCTCTGTCGGTTAGTGTTTGTTCTTTTTGTGGTAATTTGGTTAATTGGGTTCCATGTGTTTGGGTTTTGTCATTTTTTCATTCTGTTTATTTGTGTTACATCATTCTCTTTGGTTTTGGTCCTTTTGGGCTTTGTCGCTCTGGCTTGTTTCTTTGTGTTCCGTCCCTTTGTTTGATCGTTTGGGTTCCATCTGTTTGTTGTTTGTTCCTTTGTTCATTTGGATCCTGTCTCTTAATCCTCGTTTCATTCAGATCACGTCTCTTTGTTTTGATTTTCTTTGTTAACCTGGGTTCGATCTTTTCGATTTGTTCGTTTTGGGTTTCATCTCGTTGTTTTTCTTCCTTTGCTCCTTTGGGTTCCATCTCTTTCATTTTCTTCCTTTGGGTTCCATCTCTTTCATTTTCTTCCTTTGCTCCTTTGGGTTCCATCTCCTTCATTTTCTCCCTTTGCTCCTTTGGGTTCCATCTCTTTCATTTTCTCCCTTTGCTCCTTTGGGTTCCATCTCTTTCATTTTCTCCTTTGCTCCTTTGGGTTCCATCTCTTTCATTTTCTTCCTTTGCTCCTTTGGGTTCCATCTCTTTCATTTTCTTCTTTTGCTCCTTTGGGTTCCATCTCTTTCATTTTCTCCCTTTGCTCCTTTGGGTTCCATCTCTTTCATTTTCTCCCTTTGCTCCTTTGGGTTCCATCTCTTTCATTTTCTCCCTTTGCTCCTTTGGGTTCCATCTCTTTCATTTTCTTCCTTTGGGTTCCACCTCTTTAATTTTTCTTCTTTGCTCCTTTGGGTTCCATCTCTTTAATTTTATCCCTTTGCTCCTTTGGGTTCCATCTCTTAATTTTCTCCCTATGCTCCTTTGGGTTCCATCTCTTAATTTTCTTCCTTTGCTCCTTTGGGTTCCATCTCTTAATTTTCTCCCTTTGTTCCTTTGGGTTCCAGCTCTGAATTTTCTCCCTTTCCTCCTTTGGGTTCCATCTCTTAATTTTCTTCCTTTGCTCCTTTGGGTTTCGTCTCTTTGTTCCTGGGTTCGTATAGATTCCGTCCATTTGTTTTCTTTGTAGGGTTCCATCTTTGTTTTCCCCCTTTGTTTATTCGGGTTACTGCTCTTTGTCTCGTTTCTAGGTTCATTTCAGTTCTGTCTGTTTGTATTGTTCGTGGGTTCATTTTGGGTTCCGTTTCTTTGTGATATCTCTTTGTTCAAAGTGGTCCTATCTCCTTGTTTTGTCTGGAAACAGTCTGAGCGCCTCCTGTATTGGAATCATTTCCAGCCATCGATTTCAGTGCCAGCTTCATTTCCGACCAGCCAGCCCTGGCTTTTGTTGTTGCTGTCTATGTCTGCTTTTTGTGTGGGAGATGGCTGTAATTCTTCTGGTATCATTTATGGAAAGTGGCCTTTTTTCTTCATAGTTATTAACGTTGTCAGCTTTGTGTGTGTGTGTGTGTGTGTGTGTGTGTGTGTGTGTGTGTGTGTGTGTGTGTGTGAGAGAGAGAGAGAGAGAGAGAGAGAGAGAGAGAGAGAGAGAGAGAGAGAGAGAGAGAGAGAGAGAGAAATAGCATGTCTATTTCAAGGAGCGAGAATCAAAACAAAGGGAGAGAGATACAGAGAGAGAGACAGAAAGAGAAAGAGCCACACACACACACACACACGCACGCACGCACGCACGCACGCACACACACACACACACAGACACACTGAGAGAGAGAGAGAGAGAGAGAGAGAGAGAGAGAGAAGAGAGAGAGAGAGAGAGAGAGAGAGAGAGAGAGAGAGAGAGAGAGAGAGAGTTTCATTAACCGAATTGTTCTGGGTAGCACCATGTGACAAAGAAAACATTCGATGCTTAAAACCACACGATCGTGGCTGGGCATTCATCAGCTTAACACCCTGGGGGTCACCCAGAATATGCACTCTCTGACGCGTCTCACCTGGGAATCACCCGCGAGATTGTAAGTACACACTGAATGAGAAGTTTGCGTGTGTGGCTGTTTTCAGGTACCTCGCCATATAGACACTGTCCTGCCACTTCAAAGGAAGTTTTCCCCCTAATGAGGAATGGTGGGTGTTATCATAAAAGCTTGTTGTGGATGAAGAATATCTCAGGTTAACATTGGTCAAGCACAACAACAAATTATTGCAAGCCTTGGAATATTGTTTGCATCAAGAACTGACACAGCGTTAACCAATCTCGCTGTCAGAAGAATTGTTTTGTGCCATAGCGTTTATTATGTGTTTTTCAAGAAATTATTTTTTTGTCACTGTTTTGTTTGTTTATATATATTTGTTGTGTTTTTTCTCTTTTTTTTTTATCAAGTCAGAGAGCTATACTGATGTGGAAGATTAAAAACACCAAACACAAGACACAGTGTGCAATGTAAACTTAGAATCAAAGCTATCAATGTTTTGATAAGGTACACTGCCTTGAAATAAAGCATTAAAATGTTGTCATTTGCATCTTTAAGCATTTCACACGCAGAACAAAACCCAAAACAGAAGATGTTGTACCAGTAGCAACAACAACGACAACAACGACAAAAGAAGGGTTAGTGAGACAACATTCACCCTAGTTACTTTTGACACAAACTACTAGCCTTACCACAGTTGTGTTTTGTTAGGCAGACAGAAAGACTGATAGGCAAACAGGACAGGTATTACTTTTGACACAAACTGACGGCCATACCATAATTGTGCTCTAATTGACAGACAGAGGAGACGTTACTGTTGACACAAGCTGATGGTCATAGCACAGATGTGTTACTTTTGACACAAACTGACGACCATACCATAATTTGCTGTAATTGACAAACAGAAAAAATATTACTTTTGACACGAGCTGAAAGTCATAGCACAGTCGGTTTTTTTTGACAGATAGAAGTGTTATTTTTGACACAAACTGACGACCGTACCATTGTGTTCCAACAGATAGAAAAGGTGTTGACACAAACTGACGACCATACTATTATTGTGCTGGAATTGATTGACAGGAGAGCCGTTATTTTGGTATCTCTCGTCGGGAGATGGGTTTGGAGGGGGAGGTAATCAGACATTGTCATTATCGACAATGACTTCCGTCCCTTCAGAAGACATAGTACGGATGCATAGTGTCCCATGTCAGTCTAGGCTGAGCTGGCCGGGTCATACTTACCCGGAAGATTTAGGGGAGGAGGGGGGGGGGGGGAAACATTGTAATGCGCTTGCCATGTCAATTTCAGAGTGATTGACGGGATAAAGGGCGGTAATCTGCCTTAACGACCTTGTCCGATTTTTCTCCTGTGCCAGGTACACCATACTCCTTTTCATGCAGGAGAATCTGCACTAGAATAGAGTAGACTAGGCTAGACTAGAATTGACTAGACTAGATCCTACCCGACTAGACTAAACCAGACTAATTTAGACCCAACCAGACTAGACAAGACTAAACCAGACCAGATCAGACCCAACCCGACTAAACTAATAATGATAATAAATGGAATTTATCTAGCGCTATATTATTATCTTGTAAAAACAAACCAAAGCGCTAGAATAGAATAGATTAGATAAGAGTAGAATAAAGTAGATTTGATAAGATTAGATTAGAGTAGGATAGAGAAGATTTTATTAGATTAGAATATAATAATAATAATAATAATAACTGGAATTTATAGAACGCTATATCTTGCAATTACAAACCAGAGCGCTTCCATTCAATCCGCTCTTATACATGTAACCAACAATGATTAACAATATTCTAACAAATTCAAATGTACACACACACACACACACACACACACACACACACACACACACACACACACACACACACACACACACACACACACACACAGGCCGTACATTTCAGCAGGGTGATGGAATTTTGGCTGTTAAAGGCAGGGACAGATATGAGATGAAACAAGAGGGGAAAATCTTAGGTTTGAGATAGGCATGTTTTGAGGCTGGATTTAAAGATGTAGTAAGCAGGCTTTTCACGAAGGGAGAGGGGGAGGTCATTCCAGATTGATGGACCAGAAATATAGAAAGAACGACGGCCAACAGTGGATTGGTTGAATCTAGGTATTGGTAAGCCCAGGGTATCTGCAGCAGAGCGGAGGGAACGAGAAAGAGGGTACAGGTGAAGACATTCACAGAGATAGGAGGGTGCTGTTTTGTGGAGACATTCGTAACAGAGGGTACTGATCTTGTACTTTACTCTCTGTAGAATAGAGTAGAGTAGAATAGAAATTCAGAGCAAACTAACCCATCCCAGCAGAGCGCAATGTGCAACACAACACGACACAACACAACACAACACGACACAGCACAGCACAGCACAGCACAGCATGCCAAAACACAACACAGCATGCCCCAACACAACAACACACAACACGAAACAACGCACAGCACAACACGACACGACACGACACGACACGACACAGCACGACGCGACCCAATCCAACTCGACCCGACCCATTACCTAACAGAAGATGAAGATGGGCAGAGCTGGGAAGAGGAGGCAGGCAGTGTAACGCACGAGTCTTGTCACGCAAGCTGCAGAATGACTGGCAGGTGGACAATGGCAGGATCCGCTTCCAGAATGTAAGCCGGTTAATCTGTCG
>CM054166.1:3389568-3394568 GCA_028751875.1 Rapana venosa
GACTGCAGAGGAGAAACGAGAACCCATGACACACCTCTGGGAGTGTGCGTTAAAACGTTTGATTTGTCCTCAGAGACAGAGAGGGGTGGGGGGAGGGAGAGAGAGGGTTGAGGGAGGATAAGGGAAGAGGGGGGGGGAGGGGGGGAGAGAGAGAGGAGAGGGAGAGAGAGACTTGTGGACAAACAGATATAAAGGCACAGAGAGAGAGAGAGAGAGAGAGAGAGAGACAGACAGACAGACAGACAGGAGGACAGACAGAAGAAGGACAAGAGAGAAGGGGAGAGGGATGGATGGAGAGAGAGAGGACTTGTGGGCAAACAGATATAAAGGCACAGAGAGAACAGACAAAAGGAGACGAGGGAGAGAGAGAGAGAAGAGGAGGGATGGAGGGAGAGAGAGCATCTTGTGGGCTAACAGATTATAAAGGCACAGAGAGAGACAGACAGACAGAGAGAAGACAGAAGAGAGGGAGGGAGGGAGGGAGGAGGAGAGAGAGGATACTTGGGCAAACAGAAATAAAGGCACAGAGAGAAGAGAGACAAACGAGAGAGGGAGTGGAGGGAGATGAAGAGAGGAGACTTGTGGCAAAAGATTATAAAGGCACAGAGAGAGACAGACAGAGGGAGGGATGGAGGGAGAGGAGAGAGAGACTTGTGGCAATATATTATAAAGGCACAGAGAGAGAGAGACAGAGAGACGGGGAGGTGAAACTTATGGGCAGAACAAGGCGGAGAGAGAGAGAGAGAGAGAGAGAGAGAGAGAGAGAGAGAGAGAGAGAGAGAGAGAAGAATGAATGAATGACTGAATGAATGAATCTTTGAATGAATCTTTATTTTCCAAGGGTAACAGAATAAGCATACGCATACTTTTTTCCATCCGTCCCTTGCCCTGATTAGGGACTATCAACAAAAAGATAGATAGATAGATAGATAGATAGATAGATAGATAGATAGATAGATAGACAGAGAGAGAGATAAGAGAGATAAAGAGATATAAAGAAAGAGAGAGAAGGGAATAATGACAGACAGACATACTTATGGGCAAACATATCCAAAGGCACCGAGAAAGAGAGAGAGAGAGAGAGAAGGGGGGGGGGGGGGGCAGAGACAGACAGACAGACAGACAGACACACAAACAGCCAGACAGCCAGCCAGATAGACCGACATTACGTAGAATCTGGGAGTTGTGGCCCTTGACTAACGTCACGGATGAAATCCTTCCTCACTCAGACTTATTGCCAAAGCATGAAACGCACAGGTTTTACATTTGTTTGTCCGACCGTCGGTCCTTCCGTCTCTCTGTCTGTTTGTCTGTCTGCCTGTCCATCAGTCTCGCGTGCTTTAGGACACTGAACATTCAGTTTAAATTCTCTGAAAATCACTTGTTGGAAATGACGCTGGAACCGACATTAATCCCAGAGGTGGGGTGGGGGTGGGGGGACCAACAACACGAACAAGGACACTTTCAACAGGGTGGCTCAACCTCGACTGAATCCCACCACCCTTCAAATCACGAGTTCTATGCGTTACCCGCCTAGCTACCGTGCTGCTTAATCTGTAAAAAGAAATCTGTATCTGTGTGTGTGTATCTGGTGCGTGGCCATTTTGGTCGATTCCCTCTATACCGCGTTTTGACCTCATCAGCGTGAGAGATTTTAGGTGTTTTCTGAGAGTGTGCCATTCTTTCAGGGCATTGCCTGTTGCTGTGGGGCTGGATTTGGTTTTTTTCTATGACGCATAGGGTCTCTTCTTTTTATGACTTTTCGTGTACTATATTTTCATGGCATATCGTGGAATGACATTGAACATGTTTGCACTCTTTATCTTTAGATGTTTTTTTGGTTTTGTTTTTTCTTTTCTTTTCTTTCTTTCCTTTCCTTTCTTTCTTTCTTCATTCTTTCTTATTCTTCCTTTCTTTTTCACTCTCTCTTTTTATCCTTCTCTCTTCTTTCCTTCCTTCCTTCCTTCTTCCTTCCTTCCTTCCTTCTTCCTTCCTTCCTTCCTTCTTCCTTCCTTTCTTTCTTTCTTTCTGCTGTCTGCCTGCCTGTCTGTCTTTCTGTCCCTTTCTTTCTTCCTTCCTTCCTTCCTTTCTGTCTGCCTGCCTGCCTGCCTGCCTTTCTTTCTTTCTTTCTTTTTTTCTTTAACGATGGTGATTGATAGAGTAAAGGTTGACCAGTAGTATTTTGTTTGACATAAAAAGGTGGGGTTTTTTTTTTTCTATGAATCTTATGTTGTCACATGATGTGTGTTGTCTACACGTTACCGATACTAAGATAAAATAATATCACTAAGAGTGAACAGACGTAAAATATTAAGGTTTTCCTCTTTTTACTGGTTCAATTATTGGTAAAGGTTGCAATAATGTAGTATTTCAGTATTATCAGTAGGAAATTTGTTCTTAGATAGATGGCTTGATGAAAAAAGCAAATGCATTGCTTATTCAATGTACCATCTGGAAATAAAAATTCGACTTGACTTGACTTGAGATAACCTGCACAATTTGCGATGAAAACAAAATAGACCCCTGACATGATATTATACCACGGGGAAAACGATGCACCGTTTCTGAGAAGAAAAAGTGATGGTAACATTTTTGGCAAGGCGAAGAAGCCTTGAGTTAAACATGATTTTGAATGCTATGAAGTCACTGACCACACTTGATCACATGGAAAGAACAGTTATCTCTTATTTTTTCCATGTCTCTATCCATTTTTTCATCTCTGTATTAAATTTAGTATTCCTCTCCGTGTCTAGTTTTTTTATACCAATATTCTGGGTTTTTTTTTATTTGAATATCCGAATTACCTGTTCATATTTATGTGTACACTGCTTTGCTACCTAACTGGTGGAAAAAACCCAGACGGTCGCATGGGCAGAAATCTCACTGTCGGTGAACTTTGAAGCTCTAGCCGAGGAACGAGAAAAAAAAGGTTTTTCAAAATGAGATTACTGCCTTTTTGGTGTGTGCGCAGTAGACCTGCACGTTGTAGAGGTTGTGGATGGAGAGAGAGAGAGAGAGAGAGAGAGAGAGAGAGAGAGAGAGAGAGAGAGAGAGAGAGAGAGATGGCCTGTATTTGTCTTTCTCTTTCTGTCAGTCTGTGTCTACCTTTGTATGTCCCCGTCCTTCTCCATTTCTCGCTCTCTATCTCTTTCTCGCTCTTTGTCTTTATGTTCCTATATCTCTCTATCTCTGTCTCCCCCACTCCTCTGTCTCTTCCCCTCCCTCCCTCTATTGTTCCCCCCCCCCCACCACACACACACACACACTCCCCTCTCTCACTTGCGTATCTTCCATTTCTCTTTAATTACCTTTGTCATCTGACACCACGTCCAACTTCTTTTTTACCCTCTTTACTTCACTTTTCTTCTCTGCAACCCCCCACCCTCACCCCACACCCCACCCTTGTGCTCATCTTTATCTCCCCACCCCCTTGTCAGCATTCTTTGATCATGTCAGATCATTCCAGATCATTCCAGGATCATTCCAGGGTTCCGGACAATCATTTCTTCTGAGCACTTACAGCTTCTGCTGCCTTCATGTCTATCTACACATTTCGGAGGTGGGAGAGAGAGAGAGAAGAGGGGGGTGGGGGGAAAGGAGGGGGAGGGAGGGAAGGAAGGGGAGGGGAGAGGGGGCGGAGGAGAGTGATTGTTGGGGGTGGGGGATGGGGGAGAGGTTAGGGGTGTTTCATTGATTTGTTGTGCCAGACCTGCCTGTGAAGAGCCCTGTTTTTTTGGGGGGTGGGGTGGAGTGGGGGAGGTGGTGATGGTGGTGTTGGTGGTAATGCTGATGGTAGCGGTGGTGGTGATCGTTGCTGTTGTATTAATCTTGGTTGTTGTAGTTGCTATTGTTGTCGTTGTTCTTCTTCTTCTCCTTCTCTTCCTCTTTCTCCTCCTCCTCTTTCTCCTCCTCCTCCTCCTCCTCCCCCCCTCCTCCTCCTCCTTCTTCTTCTTCTTCTTCTTCTTCTTCTTCTTCTTCTTCTTCTTCTTCTTCTTCTTCTTCTTCTTCTTCTTTGAACAAATGATTATGCACGGAAGAAACACATCATAAGTATACACACCCATTCGGAGCCACGACAAACTAATAGCTTACAGCGTGCTCTGCCAACAAACAAAACGAGGTCTGTGATTAGCAGCTGACACAAATCAAAACATGTCATCGCCACAGCAAAACAATCTTTTTGGATTAAGGGCAAATTAATAAATCGAGGACTTTAACTTTTTTTTATCTTGCTGCCTCTGCACTTGTGAGAATCATTTCTTGTTGTTGTTGTTATTGTTGTTGTTGTTGTTGTTCTTCTTCTTCTTCTTCTTCTTCTTCTTCTTCTTTCTTCTTCTTCTTCTTCTCTTCTCTCTCTCCTCTCTCCTCCTCCTCCTCCTCCTCCTCCTCTCCTCCTCTCCTCCTCCTCTCCTCCTCCTCTCCTTCTTCTTCTTCTTCTTCTTCTTCTTTTCTTCTTCTTCTTCTTCTTCTTCTTTTTCTTCTTTCTTCTTTTCTTCTTCTTCCGTTCTGTGTTCTTTTTCTTGTTGGTTGCGATGGTGGTGGGTGGTAGTGGTAGTGGTAGTAGTATTAGTAATTTTCTTCTTGATGCTGTTTTGTTGCCCTTGGTGTTCTTGTTCGTGTTGTTCTTGTTCTTGTTCCCAAGTAAGTCCATACCAATATATGTATTAGAGTCATTTAAACAAGTTCTAAGGTGATACATCGCTCTTTCTATGACACGTGATAAAGGCATGCATTGTGTGATGGGTCAGTCTGTTCACTGGGGACCGGACCGCATAGCTTCGAGGTTAGAGCGTAGACCTCGTGATCGTGTTTTGTTACAAAGGACACGGGTTCCAATCTCTGCTGAGATGGTTGCTAAAGTGGAATTTTCCCCCTGGAGCTAACATTGGTACTGATTCCACTCCTCTGAAAGTTCTTCGGATGAGACTATAAACCAGTGTGCGAACGCACGCAGAATTACTTGTGCACCCGTTAAAACCCCGTTCACTGTTAGAAAAAAG
>CM054166.1:3404568-3424568 GCA_028751875.1 Rapana venosa
TGATGATAGTGATGATGATGTTGTTAGTGGTAGCGATCGATATTGGTAGTGATGATGAAAGTATTGATGATGTCAGTAAAAGCAACATTGGTACAGATATTAATGCCAAGGGGATAATCATAGTGGCAATGATGATGGTAGTGGTAGCTGAACTTGTGGTGGTGACGGTGGTGCTGGTAGCGGTGGTGGGGGTGATAATTAAGGAAGGGGAGGAGGGAGGGAGGGGGAGGGACAAGACCAGACGGACAGCTGAGGAGATCTTTTGCTGGCTTGGCCTATCCTGGCCTGGCCTGGCCTGGTCGGTAATTACATCCCTCAGAACGGGCAACCAAGATTTTCCCTCCATTTCCCTGTCGATAACATGGTCCTCTTTTCTGTGAAACAGAGAGAGGAGGGGGGGGGGGGGGGGGGGGAGACATAGAGAGACAAATAGACAGACGGACGGACGGACAGGCAGACAGGAACAGACAGACGGTACAAGCGAGGGAATGATAGAGGAAGGTGAAGGTCGGGGAGGGGGGGGGGGGGCAGAAAAAAGAGAAGTGGGAGAGAGAGACAGACAGACAGACACAGAGAAACAGACAGAGAGACAGAAACAGAGAGTCATAGACAGAAGCAGACAGACACATAAAAAGAGACAGACAGAGAGAGACAGAGAGTACTTTCACGCCCCAATGATATCTCGGAGGTTTAGGGATCAAGAAGGGAGGAAAGAAAGAAGGAAGGAGGGAAGGAAGGCAGGACAGAAATTTGTAGATCATCCGAAGATTCTATAGTTAATCGGGGTACACCCTGATTACTGGTCCAAACTGTACACAAGTAGTTATTTCTGTGTTGTTCTCTTTTCCACTCTGTCTCGTTCTGCCTAGCAATTTTGTCCCGCGTAGCATTCTTAGACGGTAGCATTCTCTGACGGTAGCATTCTCAGACGATACCATTCTCAGACGGTAGCATTCTCAGACGGACCCCATCGTTGAGTGGGAAGAGGGTGTGACTTTCATCCGGTGGCTCCATGAAGTCGTGGGTTCGAATCTCCGTAGCGGCGTCTGGTGAATAAAGTGTGTGTGGACTTTCACAGTGGCCTGGGTTAACCAGAACCGTAGACCTGCCAGTGCCTTCAGTCTTGTCACGTGTGTACGCATACAGATGGTCAAGCAGGCACATCAAAAACCGTACTACTCATATCAGCGTTCGGTGGGTTATGGAAACACGATTATACCCAGCATGCACGCTTTACCTGGAGAGGGATGGGCTCCGCCAGGTTCAACTTGCCCAGGAGACAACGTCTTTTAGAAAAATTCTTTTATATCGACGATAATAGAATAAGCACTTATGTGCTTTTTTATATCCAGTCCCCGTGTGTATGAGGTTTTGTCAATTCTGTCATCTGTTCCCACCGGCACACAATGGCCTACAAAAAGCGGAACAGGATTTAACGTGTGTGCAAGCTGTTCTGCGCGCGTTCGCACACGGGGCCTCGGTTTATAGTTTCATCCGAAGGACTTTTGGGGAGAGTGGAGTCTGCACTGATGTTAACTCCAGGGGAAAATATCCCCTTGAACAGGAATCGAACCTGGGTCGTCAGATTGCGAGCGCAATGTTCTAACCACTAGGCTATCCCGCCTCTCGTCTCCCGTCTCTCCGTTTGGCAGCACAATCATCCCACTCTTT
This sequence comes from Rapana venosa, assembly GCA_028751875.1. Classification (NCBI taxonomy): domain Eukaryota; kingdom Metazoa; phylum Mollusca; class Gastropoda; order Neogastropoda; family Muricidae; genus Rapana; species Rapana venosa. The sequence goes on from CM054166.1 coordinate 3,406,240, forward strand.
ACAATAAAAGCCAAGATAAGAGAGGACCCAACAAAAACTCACATCTGCTCCTCTTAAAGGCATAAAATGTATCAAATGATTAATTTCTGTCACAATGTTAGAAGACACTGCAGGTGTCTGTATCTCCCGGTCCATTGATGTCAGGAGGATATGTAATGATTGGACTCGTGGGGTACAGTCTTGGGAAGTAGTCTTCTGCCGAAGTGGATTTCCATGGCCACATCATTATCATCCACATCACTGTTGGTCAACATAGTGTAAAAATTGCAGTGACGTCGTGTGTGTGTGTGTGTGTGTGTGTGTGTGTGTGTGTGTGTGTGTGTGTGTGTGTGTGTTTATTTATTTATTCTTTTATATCGAGGATAATGGAATAAACACTTATGTGCTTTTTTACATCCAGTCCCCTTGTGTATGCGGTTTTGTCAATATTGTCATCTGTTCCCACCGGCACACAATGGCCTGCTCTTACGAAAAGCGGAACAGGATTTAACGTGAGCGCAAGATATTCTGCGTGCGTTCGCACGGGGGCCTCGGTTTATAGTCTCATCCGAAAGACTTTTGGGGAGAGTGGAGTCTGCACTGATGTTAACTCCAGGGGAAAATATCCCCTTGAACGTGTGTGTGTGTGTGTGTGTGTGTGTGTGTTGTGTGTGTGTGTGTGTGTGTGTGTGTGTGTGTGTGTATGTAAGTGTGTGTGTATGTGCGAACGTGTGTGTGTGATGTGTGTGTTTGTGTGCGCTTGCATTTAAAAAAAATTCTTTTATTTGGAGGAGAATGGAAAAAGCAGTCATGTGCTTTTTAAAAAAAAATCGAGTCTCCGTGTGTACGCAGTTTTGTAAATTTAGTCATACGTTCCAAAAAGCGGAACAGGTTTTAATGTGGGCGTGAGATATTCTGCATGCTTGTGTGTGCGTGCGTGCGTGCGTGCAAGCGCGTGTGTGTATGTGTGTGTGAGTGAGTGGGTGCATGGATATCATGTATGTGCGCGTGTCCACGCACGTGCATGCGCCCAACTGCTTCAAAAATGAGAGGTGGATGCAGCGTTTTGCTAATGATCTCCACACGATGCCTCGTTAGGTTTTCTCCACTTCAGTGACTCAGTGATTTTCTCCCCCTTTGTCCTTTTACATCACTCTCACAAACACACCCCCCCCCCCCACCACCACCACACACCACCTTCTCTCCCCTCCTCTCACCCCCCCCCCTAAAATTTCCTATTTTACTCGAATTCATAAAGCATTCACACCCACGGAGAATTTGCATGATGTAATTCCTCATCTATCAGGATCATAAGCAGAGACACATAGAGAGATAGAGGGGGGGGGGGGGAGAGAGAGAGAGAGAGAGAGATGATAGAGAGATAGAGGGGGGTAGAGAGAGGAGGATAGAGACAAATAGATAGATAGAGAGAGAGAGAGAGAGAGGAGAGAGATGAGAGAGAGAGAGAGATGATGATAGAGAGATAGATGATAGAGAGATAGATGGGGGTAGAGAGAGGAGATAGAGACAAATAGATAGATAGATAGATAGATAGAGAGAGAGAGGGAGAGAGAGAGATGAGAGAGAGAGAGAGAGAGAGATGATAGAGAGATAGAGGGGGGTAGAGAGAGGAGATAGAGACAAATAGATAGATAGATGATAGAGAGAGAGAGAGAGAGAGAGAGAGAGAGGGATGTAGAGAGATAGAGGGGGGTAGAGAGAGGAGATAGAGACAAATAGATAGATAGATAGATAGAGAGAGAGAGAGAGAGAGGAGGAGAGAGAGAGAGAGATGATATAGAGAGATAGAGGGGGGTAGAGAGAGGAGATAGAGACAAATAGATAGATAGATAGATAGATAGATAGAGAGAGAGAGAGAGAGAGAGAGAGTGAGAGAGAGAGAGAGAAGAGAGAGAGAGAGAGAGAGTCACGCAAAGGGAAAGCAGCAAGGAAGGAAGGAAGGGAGGGAGGCAGACCAGCAGCATCATACACCCTTCATGGACAACAACATCACTGATGCTGACAGCAGCAGCCCACTGAGGGAGGGGGGCTGCAAGACCTCATCCTACATACACAGGAGGGAGGGAGCAGAGACCCACAGTGTGGCCTGACCATCCTTCAGGACAAGCTGTGGATACAGCTCCCACCCTCCTCCACAGCAAGGGATTCAGATGACAGATGACACAGGACAGGTGACAGATGACAGGTAACAGGTGACAGGTGACAGATGACAGATGACAGGTGACAGGTGAAGTCCTCACTTAAACTAGAGGGGTATGGGCTCCACCAGGTTCAACCTGCCCACCACACACTGCCTGAAAACATTCACTACAGTGCCCTCACCACGACTCCTCAAGGAGTCAAGACTGGAGAAATCATGTAAAGTCAAGTTATTCGGGTTACTATGTTAATTATATTTTGTAGGCTCGCTCTTTCTCTGTTTCTGGTCCTGCTATGTGGAATGACCTCCCTCTCTCCCTTCGCCAAAAGCCTACTTACGACACTTAAATCCAGACTCAAGACACATTTATTCCAAACCCAAGATTCTCCCCTCTTGTGTTATCTCATTTCTGCCCTTGCCCTCAAAGGCCGAAATCCCCATCACCCTGCCAAAGTGTAAAACCTTTGTGCGCGTGTATGTGTGTGCGCGTGCGTGTGCGTGACTGTGTGCATGTACATTTGAATTTTGTTAACATTGTTAATTGTTATTGGTTTTATGTGAAAGAATATGTTGAATTCAAGCACTTTGATTTGGTTTTTACAAGATATAGCGCTATATAAATTCCTTTTATTATCATTATTATTTTAAGACTGTTTCGTAGGTGTATTGTGCAAGGAGTTACATTATTTATACTGTAATGCATGTTCTGTTCTTCAATCTAATTCTACAGGGTACTTTTCATATTTCATTCATGACAATTTTATGTCACAGATAATGGACTAGAACTCGTGTGTTTGCAGGAACACAAGGAACACCACTCTTCTGCAGGGAGAAGACGGGGCACTCATGTGCAAATGTGAGAGAGGGAGAGAGAGAGAGAGAGAGAGAGAGAGAGAGTAGAGAGAGAGAGAGAGAGAACTGATTTATTTTATATGAAGAGTAAGATAAGCAGAATCTTTTTTTGGAACAGACTCTTGAGGGAGAGAGGGATAGTGAAGAGGAGAAGAGAGAGAGAGAGAGAGAGAAGGAGGAGAGAGAGAGAGAGAGAGAGAGAGAGAGAGATCTTTTTTTGTTGTATGGGAGAGAGAGAGAGAGGAGAGAGAGAGATGAGAGAGAGAGAGGAGAGAGAGAGAGAGAGAGAGAGGAGAGAGAGAGAGAGAAATTGTTTTTGTATGTGAGAGAGAGAGAGAGGAGAGGAGAGAGAGAGAGAGAGAGAGAGAGAGAGAGAGAGAGAGAGAGAATCTGTTTTTTTCGTATGGTGGAGAGGATGGAGGGAGAGAGAGAGAAGAGAGGGAGAGATCTGTTTTTCGTATGTGGAGAGAGGGAGAGAGAGAGGAGAGATGGATGAGAGAGAGAGAGAGAGAGAGAGAGAGAGAGAGAGAGAGAGAATCTGTTTTTCTATGTGGAGAGAGAGGGGGAGAGAGAATTATATTATATTTCGTATGTGGAGAAGAGAGGAGAGAGAGAGAGAGAGGAGAGAGGAGAGAGAGAGGAGAGGATCTGTTTTGAGTAGTAGAGAGAGAGGGGGATGAGAGAGATGAGAGGTTGTTTATTGTATGTGGAGAGAGAGTTTGTGTTTTGTATATGGAGAGAGAAAAGAGGTACAGACAGAGGTTATTCATTTATTTTTGTTCATTAGGAGCACATTATTTTCACAGTCATGTGAATGCTGTGCCCTTCATTTACCAACGATACAGCCGTGTGTGTGTGTTTGCCGGCTTGTCTACTCGCTTAAGCTCTGACGAAGAGTTCTATGCGATGACAAAACTCAATAGAGTAGCACTAAGAGACCTGCCCTGTGATATACCATGGGAGCTTCAAGCAATGAGAATTGAGGGGCAAACCATACCAGAAAGAGAGAGGGAGGGAGGGAGGAGAGAGGAGGGGGGGGGGGAGAGGGAGAGAAGAGAGGGGGGGTGGTGTGTGTGAGAGAGAGAGATCATTTATTCATTAAATGGTATGGCCCCTCACGAGAGAGTTATGTGAACTACTGTGATACAAACCTAGAGAGACACTAACCGAGCAGAGAGAGGGAGACAGAGAGAGACAGAGACAGAGATCATTTATTCATTAAATGGTATGACCCCTTACGAAAAAGTTAAGTGAACTACTGTGATGAGAGAAACAGACAGACAGACAGAGAGAGAGAGGCAGAGAGACACTCAGAGACAGAGAGCATCGAAGTTACATACTGATGGCTTGGGGGGAAAAGGTGTGGGAGGACCGAAGGAAGGAAGGAAGCAAACTGTTGGAAAAAGCGAGGTGATCTGAAATCCATGGAGACGGATGTTGTCTGGCCGGGGAGGCCCTTAAGGACCATATGTACCCCCCCCCCCCTTCAACAACACTATACTTGACCTCACCACAACATCTCAGGGCCAGGGTTGGCTAGCGGTTAGATCACTGTGTAGTCAGTCCTTTGGATGAGACTATAAACCGAGGACCCATGCGCAAACACTCGCTCTTCATTCTCTTACCTTTTTCCCCTCAGAAAGACTTTTAAACGATAACAGTTCTCTCCCACGCCGATGTGGGATGCGCTGGGCTTGACTTGTCAGGTGCTTCACGGCAGCGCAACGCATTTTCGCTCATGACCAGACAACAACAGTTGGTCTGAGAGTTCGACAAAGAAGAATGAACCATAGTTAAAAATCAGCGCTCTATCACTTTGGCTACATCAATAACAGTTGGAGGACAGTCGCTATACTAGACTAAAATAGGAGATATAAGACGATAAATTGAGGTTCTATGAACAAAACATTTAGCTCACATGGCAACAAGAGGGTTGTCCTTGGTAAAGTTCTATAGACAAAATCACTCTCCTCGGGAAGAAATATGCCTGCAGACAGGAGAAAGAAAAAAAAAGTGCTCTGTCTGTCTGCCTGACTCTCTCTCTGTTTCTTTCTTCCTTCCTTCTTCTTTCTCTTTGATTGTGTTGGTGTAAGTGGCTAAGTAGCTGATTGGACGGATTCATGCGTACGTGCACAACTTCAAACCTTGAGTGACTATTCGACTCTTTTAGTCTGTGCATTCATACCGCCGACAAAAGACGTGAAAAGATGAAAGGTGGGGGAGGAAGTCAATGGAAAAGAAAGTACAGATAAACGACCGACAAGTAAACAACCAGCCAGACAGCCAGCCAGCCAGCCTGCCAGACAGACAGTAGACAGACAGTCAGGACAGATAGTATCAGACAAGGGACAAACGCAGGAAGAGTGTAGTGATGGGGCTGAAATGGTCAGCCTCATGCTAATGAGAACAGGCCAGGCGATGACACACGGCCCTTTCCAACCTTACCGCGCAGGATGACCCTTTGAACCAGCTTGCTCAGCCCGGTCAGTGAGAAAGGAATGAGCTGCCACCTGAAGTTATTGAAAGGTGTGTGTGTGTGCAAAGTGAAGGATTTTGGCCAGTTATGAGATTTCAGCCACATAAATTTAAGGAGGTGACGGACGAGGTTTTTTGACTGTGTGGCCGGAATGGTCAGAGCTGAACAGATCTTAAAGGGTTGTTTGTCGCCATGATGTATGGGTCAAGTGATTTGAGGTGTCAGGTTTAGTGCGACTGTTCCGCATACACAAAATCTCACCATCTGTGAACCTCGGAGCTCTAGCCGAGGAGGGAAAAGACCCGACTGTTCAGAATAGGCTGTGTTCTATCTCTAACAAGCATCTCGCATTTCCCAGCCAATCAACGGTCAGTTTGAAGCCTACGACCATGTTGCATGCGCAAGTGAGCGTGCCTTGTGATTGGAATTTCCGATCTTGGAGCGAACTTTTCCTTTCAGATTTTTCAAGCGTTTCATGTGGCAGTTGGTCCTTTTCGTAGGCGCAAACAAACAGGTTCCGAGGGACCGTCTGAATGGCCGGGTTGAAAAGGATCGTGTGTCAGTAGCTTCAGGCTGGTACGTGCAAAATAGACGTGGTCTTCATGCCCAGTGCTGATTGCTTGAGGTTCCAGCCATCCCTGTGGAATAGTTTACATGTACAGGTTAAAAACCTATTCACCTTTAGAAACGTAACCAACTTTTGTTGAAGGGTAGACCACCTATGCCTGGGGGGTGAGGATACACATGCAGACAGGGAAACAAGAATAAAAGGCTGACGATGCTCGTAAGGCGATGCGCTCTCCTGGGGTGTGAGAGCAGCCCGAATTTCCCGTAGAGATCTGCCATGACTGAAAGTGGTATAAAAAATACAGAGTATTCCAAAAAGGTTTTCCCATGCTTTGGATTGTTTTGTCCTGATCTCTTCAATGGTAAGGTCAGGGAGGCTCGGCTGTCATACTCTGAACAGAGGGTTATGTTTTTGGAGAGCAATGACATGTTCTGGGGCGGAATAGCCTAGTGGATAGAGCGTTTGACTCGTGTTCTCAGTACGCAGGTTCGACCCTCCACAGAGGTAATCATTGAAGAAGATTTTTTCCCCCGGAGTTAACAAGGGTTGCCAACTCATTTCTGAACTTTTTTTTTTTTAGCTAAGAATGTAAATCCTGGGCTCCATTTGAAAAACACAGGCGTAAGATCTTGTGCAGACGCTGAAAACCTTTTCACCTTTAAAATCGTAACCAACTTTCGTCGAAGGATAGATCATCTGTGACTGGGGGGAAATGATGACACGAACATACCCAGCATGCATCATGAGGGTAGTAAACTCAGCTAACAGATTCGACATGGAGAGAGATTGGGCTGTTGCTGTTTTGTGGGTGGACATGCTGATGACACCCCGCAGCTTAGGGGAGTTTGTGTTGCTGTGCCCAGAACAGCCCTTAGGGAGCTAAAGGAAGAAGAAAAAGACTGACCAGGAGGAGGAGGAGGAGGACAATAGAGGAGGATAGAGGATGATGAAGAGAGATGGGGGTATAGGCAGACAGGCAGACAGACAGAGACACAGAGAAGGAGGAGGAGAAGGCTAAAAAGGAGAGAGCGAGCGAGAGGCTTTCACCAATTTATTGTAATTACCCAGTGTGGCCTATTGACAAAGGGGGTTACACGCGACTTTCTTTCGTAAATACAAATAAATACAAGAAAAGTTACATGATGCATTTAACGTAATGGAAAAAACCCCACCAAGAGCTCTCAATAAATGGATATCAGAGAGAGAGGGAGAGAGAGAGAGCGAGAGAGAGAGGAGAGGAGAGAGAGAGGGAGAAGAGAGAGAAGAGAGAGATGAGAGAGAGAGGAGTTGAATTGAACTGAATCAATTTTATTTTCAGAAGGTGATGAAATATGCATGACAACTGCTTTTTTACATCCAGCACTCTATAACAATGAAAAATTCAAAGTAATGATAAAGAAAAGGGAATAAAGCCACACACAAACCTCATTTTATTAAGAGCAATCATGCATGGAGCATATGCTTTCACGTAATACATGAACAGCAGAAAGTAAATGAGGAGAGGGAGGGAGGGAGGGAGGAGAGAGAGAGAGAGAGAGAGAGGAGAGAGAGAGAGAGAGAGAGAGAGAGAGAGAGAGAGGAGAGAGAGGAGAGAGAGAGAGAGAGAGAGAGGAGAGAGAGTGTTATCTGTTTATTCTTATCTTTCGGGGATAAAGGAATAAACACTCATATGTTCTTTTACATCCAGTCCCAGCGTGCATGCAGTTTTGTAAATTTTCTCATCCCGCGTTCCGACCGGCACACAGTGGCCTGCTCTTCCGAAAGGCGGAACAGGTTTTTAACGTGTATGTAAGATTTCTGCGTGCATCGGCACACGGGATCTCTGGCTATAGTCTCATACGAACGACTTTGAGAGTTTGAGGTTTGGGAGAGAGAGAGAGAGAGAAGAGAGAGAGAGAGAAGAGGAGAGAGAGAGAGAGAGAGAGAGAGAGGAGAGAGAGAGAGAGAGAGAGATCTACGCTGGAGCAAGCCGATGATAAAAAAAGAAACCCCTAAGGACCAGACAGTCAGGTAAAGTCTTGCTGACATCCACGGTCCCGTTTTGTGAAGTTTACTTGGTGTTCCTCAGGATCTGTCTCAGTACCATTGCCATTGTTGTCTATACACAGCCTACATCTGAAAATGGGACTTCACTACTCGCTCTTACGTACCTTGTTTTCTCCCCTCTCTTCTGGCCGTGAATGTCGATATCTGGGTCATCTTTACACCTTTTGTGACTTTTTTGTCCTCTCAAATCAACCGTATTATAGCTTTTTTTTTTTTAAATAAAAAAGACCAACTCAGATGTGAAGTAGCATTAACAAGTAGATGAAAAATGTCAGATATTTTTTATTGATTCCAAATACAGGAGAGTATATGTATACTCATGACAGTTCATTTGGCTGAATGGATTATTAACTTCTGATTTCAAAACCTGATTGCAGTTTTGCCATTTTCAAAAATAACATTCCAGTTTTTGAATTTTCATTTTTGGGGGTGCTATTTATAAATATTGATATCGAAAACGCTTTGAGAAGGATGAGGTCCTCCATGTTGAAATCGAGTACAGGACACTGTGCAGTACCCCATCAACTCCTGAAGGACTTCAGTGTGTGTGTGTGTGTGTGTGTGTGTGTGTGTGTGTGTGTGTGTGTGTGTGTGTGTGTCGTGTGTGTGTGTGTGCGTGTGCGCGCGCGTGCGTGCGTGTCTGTGTGTGAGAGAGAGATCAAATTAAATGAGATCAAATCAAATCAAAATTCTTTTACTTCAAAGAAGAGGGAGGGACAGACAGACAGACGGACGGACAGAGAGAGAGAGAGACAGACAGACAGACAGACAGACAAAGAGAAAAAGGGACAGAGAGAAAAAGAGACAGAGAGAGAGAAGGGATTGCGTTTATGCAGACCGAAGTGCACGAGCACTGTGTGTTTGTGTGTGTGTGTGTGTGTGTGTGTGTTGTGTGTTTGTGTGTGTGTGTGTGTGTTGTGTGTGTGTGTAGAGCTGCTTTCTTGAACGCATTTCTGCCAGCGTGCATGCATCGGTGGCTCATGCATACCTACAGGCTCCTCGCGGTGAATATGCATGTGTGTGTGCGGGTGCACGCTCGGATACACTGGTGTGTATGCAAGATCACTGCCTGTGCCACGGTTCATTCGAAGAGCAATCTCCCTCAGGCATAAACCCGTGGCAGAGATTTTTTAGTTTCTCTTTCAGGGACAGCCTAGTGATTAGAACCTTGTGCTCCTGATCTGACGGTCACTGAGGGCACGGGTTCCAGTCTCCACTGAGGTGTCTGTTTGAGGAGATTTTTTCCCCCCTGGGCTTAACATTGGTGGTGACTCCAGTCCTGTAACGTCCTTCAGATGAGGCTATAAGCCGGGATCCTGTATGTGAGCGCATACAGAACATTTTGCATACGTTGAATATCCTCATCCGTTTTTCGTAAAAGTGTAGGCCAGCTATGGTTGGTGGGATGGATGATTCAAACATACCCAGCATGCATTCTGATACGTAGAGATTAATGGACTCTGCCAGGTTCAACTTGTCCACAATACACTGGTTGAGAAATGTAGTGCAGTGCTTCATGACTTTTCAATAAGTTCATTTAGTAGTGAAATCGTTTATTAACTTAAATTTTAGTAGTCACATCAAGTCGAAGAGTAAATGTTTGGAATCCATGAAGCTTTAGCAAAATTAACTGAATGCTGCTTTGGCGCCGTGGTTAACACCAGATCTTGGCTTGAAGTCATGGGTCCAGGTTCGGTTCTCATCCGCAGGTTGTTTGCGGTCATGGCCTGCTTTTATCCAGTGATGATGCTGTAACACCCGGCCGACCACAGAGGTCATATCAGGGTCGTGACGGTGTTCATAACAATGTGCCACTCTTGCGAACGAAGCCATGGAAATTCAATAGTCTTCCAACTGTTCCCTGAAAACGCGATGGAACCAACGGTAAGAGCCATGCCAAGGTTGTCACCATTGAGAAGAAGTATCAGGTAACGACAATATAAAATGAAGTCAAGCCAGTCACTGCAGCTTAGACTTCATTCGTTTTAAAGCAACAAAACAAAACGTGAAGGTGTCCCGTAACCTATGTGGCTGTTAGGAAGTGAGATGTCAGAGACCTCACTTCTCTAGGGCCAGCATATTGAGGGCGGCGCCCATCTGCTCTCCCTCGCTGTTTTACCTTCCCTGACCCTGAAGAGACAGGTACCCATTTACAGCTGGGTGAACTGGGGGATTGTACTAAAGCCAAGGCGCGCAAACGGTCACCCATCCAAGTGGTAACCACACTCGATGCTGCTTAACCTGAGCTGGGGGAAAGCGAGTGTTGTGTTGGTATTTGGGGAATATTTCATTGCAAGATCTGGCTTGTGCACCTATGTACAACAAATATTGTCCTAACTGAATATTTTCTAAATGCGCAACACTTTGACACGAAAATATCTGAATACTCAAATTCAAACTTCTGCCTAAGCAATCCTGAAGGATACGTCTACCCAGAGCCAAAACCATACATCTCTATACATGGGATGCACGGATGTCGTTCTGAATAGACGCACAGCAAGATGACTGTATCAACAGTTCCACCTTCAATTTTTCCTCGTCTTTTCCTGCCTGTGGAAAGTTCGTGTCGAAATCGTTAGGGGCTGGGTGCTCATGGGGAACTTTTATTTCTGTGGGGGTTTTTTTTGTTTTTGTTTTTTTGGGTGGGGGGTGTTAGTGCTGATAAAGGTTATCACTCCAAGCGGGCAATGCAATCAATGTGGCTCAAAGGCGAAGCTTTGCTGTTGTCACCAAATGGTTAGAAGCTGATATTGGGGAGAGATGAGAGAGAGATAGAGAGAGAGGGGGGGGGGGGAGGGGAGGAGAGAGAGAGGAGGGGGAGAGAGAGAGAGAGAGAGAGAGAGAGAGAGAGAGAGAGAGAGAGAGAGAGAGAGAATGAATGAAAAAGGGCATTCAGAGAGAGAGAGATAGACACAGAGAGAGAGGAGGGAAACGTATTGTCTTCTGCATGTGAAAATACTGAATAAAAGAAACGTTTATTACAACGATAACAAAATCACGAAAAGTGAGAAACGGGACGTGTGTGATGAACAAAGGAAGGATGTGAAAGAAGAGAGACACGACGGTTTGTAATATGCACGTCATAATTCTTTTCTTGGAAATTCCATTTGAATTTGAATAAAGTAATAACGGTTTGCATAATCTCGCTTTTAACAAAGCCCTTGATGTCCGCAGTAGGACTTCTTGTCTCTGTCTTCCTTTACTGGGTGGGGTGTGTAGTGCCAGGTCTTCTCCTGTGTTTGTCACTCTGCAGGAGGTCTGCCCGCTGGCCTCAGCCGACACATTCCCACTTCAGGGCAGCTCGTTTTCGTGTGCAGGATGCATGCTGGGTATGTTCATGTTTCCGTAACCCACTTAACACTGACATGAATTACGGGGTCTTTAACGAGCATATTTAATCTTCTGCAGTGAGGCAAAATGTATAATAGCTATGACAACAACACGCATCGCACTTGCACGCGTAGATATCCTGTTTGCTTCTCTTTCTTCTTTGTTTTCTTCTTTTCCTCTGGCGACACTTCACATTCAATTTTTTGCCCATTCCCTCCCCCTGTGTTATAGATCTATAAATAGTATCCCCGCCTTCTGGAAATTATCTGCTGGGAATCACCCCCCTTTTTTTAAAATAAAATTTACCCCTCTCTTTGTTTCTGCCTTGTTCCTTTTTTTTTCTTCCTGTCACCTCCTTCTTATCTATTTTCTGCCCTCTTGGTCCTATCTCCTGCCTTTTCCCACCAGAAAGACCACCATACCGAATTCGGATGCGCTGGGCCTGACTTGTCAGGCGCTTAACGGCAGCGCGACGCGTTTTCGCTCATATGACTGACAACAATAGTTGCTACCCGAGCGTTATTTAGTTAGTTATTCATTTATTTTGGAAAACACTGTACCACCTCATTTCTTTGTTGTCTGCCAATCTATTTTTTGCACACATTTTGAAAATTATCTTAAAATGAACGGGGTAGGGGGAGGGGCAAAAACGATCGCGTACGCAAAATCTCACCATTGGTGAACCTGGGAGCTCTAGCCGAAGAACGAAAAGAAACAATGTTCTGAGCAGCACGCTGTAGAACACACTACTTTACCTGGAAGCTGAAACTGGATTGTTGCCAAATGCGCATTCAGAAAAAACACACACACACACACACACACACACACACACACACACACACACACACACACACACACACATAGACCCAGGCACACACACAGACCCACACACACACACACACACAGACCCAGACACACAGAGACCCAGACACACACACACACACACACAGACACACCACACACACACACACACACACACACACACACACACACACACACACAGAGACCCAGACACAGACCCAGAGACACACACACAGCACACACACAGACACACACACACACACAGACCCAGACACACACACAGACCCACACACACACACAGACCCAGACACACACACACACAGACCCACACACACACACACACACACACAGACCCAGACACACACACACACACACACACACAGAGACCCAGACACAGACCCAGAGACACACACACAGACACACACACAGACACAACACACACACACACACACACAGACCAGACACACACACAGACCCAGACACACACACACACACACACACACAGACCCAGACACACACACAGACCCAGACACACACACACACAGACCCAGACACACACACAGACCCAGACACACACACACACACACACACACACACACACACACACACACACACACACAGACCCAGACACACACACAGACACACACAGACCCAGACACACACACACACACACAGACCCAGACACACACACACACACACACAGACCCAGACACACACACACACAGACCCACACACACACACAGACCCAGACACACACACAGACCCCCCCCCACACACACACACACACAGACCCACACACACACACAGACCCACACACACAGACCACACACACACACACCACACAGACCCACACACACACACACACACAGACCCACACACACACACACACACACAGACCCAGACACAGACACACACACACACACACACACCACACACACCACACACACACACACACACACACAGACCCACACACACACACACACACACACACACACACACACAGACCCAGACAAAGACCCAGAGACACACACACAGACCCAGACATACACATAGACCCAGACACACACACAAACACACACACAGACACACACACAGACCCACACAGACACACAGACCCAGACACACACACACAGACACACACACACATTCACACAGAGACCCAGACACACACAGACCCAGACACAGACACAGACACACACACACACACACACACACACACACACACACACACACACACACACACACACACACACACACACACACACACACACAGAGACCCAGACACAGACACAAACACACAGACCCAGACACACACAGACCCAGACACACACACAGAAACCCCCCCCCCCCCTCCAACACACGCACACACGAGAAAAAAAATCCCCAAGTGCAAGAAGAATATAATATAATTATATCAGGGGGAGTTGGGTTTTTTGTTGTATTTTTTGTTTAGTTGCTTTTTTTCCAAAAAAAAGAGGGAGAGAATTGCAATTTAGATTTTTGATGACTCGGGTAGCCGGAAAACAGATTGGAGGAGCCTGTGGAAACATGGAATGGAATGAAATTCAGTGTGCCGCCATACAGATCGGTGATTGAAGATTTTATCTATTTATTCATTTATTTGTTTTCTATTTATTTATTTATTTGTTTTCTTTTTATTATTGTTGTTTAAAAGGCGGTGTCTTGGAATGATATCATACGAGAGAGAGAGAGAGAGGGTGTGGGGGTGGGGAGGGAGGGAGAGAGAGATAGGAGGGAGGGAGAGATAGGAGGGAGGGAGGGGGAGAGATAGGAGGGAGGGGGAGAGAGAGTTAGGAGGGAGGGGGAGAGAGCGAGAGCGAGCTTATAAAGGATGGATGGGGTCGCGTGCGCACAAAAACAAGAGACGGACAGGTAGGGGGACAGACAGATACACAGAGACAGAGATGGACAAGAGGAAAGGGGCGACGGGGAGGGGGGGGGGGGTGGTTGAGTGTGGAGACTGTGTTAACATCAGCAACACAAAGAGAGAGAGAGACAGACAGACAGACAGAAACAGAGAGATGGACAGAGAGATGGACAGGAGAAGGGCAGGGGTTGTAGAGACTGTTAGCATCAGCAACACAAAGTGAGAGAGAAAGAGAGTGAAAGACAGACAGACAGACAGAGACAGAGATATGGACAGGAGAAGGGACAAGGGTGTAGAGACTGTGTTAGCAACAGCAACACAGATAGAGAGAGAGAGAAAGAGAGAGACAGAGACAGAGGGACAGACAGACAGAGAGACAGACAGACAGATGGACAGGAGAAGGGCAGGGGTGTAGAGACTGTGTTAGCATCAGCAATACAAAGTAAGAGACAGACAGACAGACAGACAGACATACAGACAGAAACAGAGAGAGACAGACACAGAGACAGAGAGAGACGGACAGGAGAAGGGACAGGGGTGTAGAGACTGTGTTAGCATCAGCAACACAGAGAGACAGAAAGAAAGAGAGAGAGAGAGAGAGAGAGAGAGAGAGAGAGAGAGAGAGAGAGAGAGAGAGAGATAGACAGACAGACAGACAGACAGACAGACAGACAGACAGACAGACAGACAGACAGACAGACAGACAGACAGACAGACAGAGACAGATAGAGAGAGAGAGAGATGGACAGGAGAAGGGACGGGGATGTAGAGACTGTGTTAGCATCAGCAAGATAAATATCATAAAGGGGTGGGGGGGGGGGGGGGAGAATATGAGCTAAGAGACGTAAAAAATACACAGAACGAATTATTTGCTGGAGAAGAGTAAACAAACCAAAAAATCAACAACAACAAAACAGGAAATAAACTGACGAAAATGCTGCCACAGCAAACTAATTGCTCACTGAACAAGAGTATCAACAGAAACGGAATATTGTTGTTGGTGTTGTTACTGTTGTTGATGTTGTTATTGTTACTCTTGTGCGTTCCACAGCTTAACACTCTGAGAGGTCTCTCAGAATACGCACTCTGACTTACTCATCACACCTGGGACTGATATCACTGTGTGTGTGTGCACGCACTGGATGTCAAATTTGTGTTTCGGGCTATTTTCAAGTACCTCGTTGGGGGGCGGGATAGCCTAGTGGTTAGAGCATTGATCTCGCGATTTGACGGCCCGGGTGCGAGCCACCACCGAGACACCCGTTCAAGACGATCTCTCCCCCTGGAGTTAACATCAGTGCCAACTCCACTCTTCCCTACGTCCTTCAGATGGGATTATATAAAACCGAGGCCCTGTGTGCGAACGCACGCAGAACATCTTGCTAGTAGGTTAAAACCCGTTCTGCCTTTTGGAAGAGTAGGCCCGTTCGTGCGGGTCAGAAGGGTGGACAAAAATAAAAACGCATGCATGCTGGTGTGGTGTTTTAGACATCATCCCCGAAGTCGGAATGCAGCTACCTTCATAGTGGGCAAAAGCGGTCACCCACGAAAAAAAATCTCACCAGTAGTGAACCTCGGACCCCTTAGGTGAGGAACAAAAATAAATACTGCCTTGCCATATAGGCAGCCATACTCCGACTCAGGGGACTTTTTTGGGTCCTCCTCCAATAGAGAGTATACGTTGTTACGCTAAGAGCTTGTCACGGCTGAAGATAGTCTCCGAATGTCCATGTTAAAACATTCCGACATTTTCACGCTGGCCTTGGCATTTGTCAGAAAGGGAAACGGAAAGACCTGAAAAGAAAGAGGAGCTGGTCTGATGTAATGTTAACGGAGTAAGAAAAAAGTATATAGAAAAAAAGAATCATCTAGAGAAGGGAGGAAACCCGACTAAGAGTAGGCAGGGAAGGGGAAAAACTCTATGCATGGGCTCTCTCTCTCTCTCTCTCTCTCTCTCTCTCTCCTCTCTCTCTCTCTCTCTCTCTCTCTCTCTCTCTCTCTCCTCTCTCTCTCTCTATCTCTCTCTCTCTCTCTCTCTCTCTCTCTCTATATATATATATATTTTGTATATATATATATATATATATATATATATATATATATATATATATTATATATATATATATATAAAGAATGAACGCTCTTAAAACGAAAGATACGAATACATTTCACAAAAAATATAAACGTCTAGTTTTTATGCTCAAGTGGGATCACTCTGTATTTTTCGGAGCATAAGACAGGGTTAAGCATACACACGAGTGTGTTCAAGCAGGCATGCGCGCGCGCGCATGCACACACACAAGCACACACACACAGTCATACACACACGCATGCACGCACGCGCACGCACGCACACACACCCACACTTTGGATGAGACAATAAACCGAAGTCACGTGCGCGAAAGCGCGCAGAACACCTTGCTCTCAGGTTCAAATCTGTTCAGCCATTTGGAAGAGTAGGCATGTGTACCGGAGGGAACGGATGACAACATTTACAAAACAGTATGCACACAGGGACTGGATGTAAAAAAAAAAAGTAAAAGCATATGAATGCTTATTCCATTATCCACGAAATCAAAGAGTGAATAAATAAAATGTTAATCTCTGTCTGTCTCTGTTTCTCTTTGTGTGTCTCTCTCCCTCACCCTCCCTTCTCCCTCCGGCCCTCTCTCTGTCTCTGTCTGCCTGCCTGCCTGCCTGCCTGTCTGTGTCTGTCTGTCTGTCTGTCTGTCTGTCTGTCTCTCTCTCTTCTCTCTCTCTCTCTCTCTCTCTCTCTCTCTCTCTCTCTCTCTCTCTCTCTCTCTCTCTCTTTCTCCCCTTCTCGTATTTTTTCTCTACCTACCCCTCTCCTCTCTCTCCCCCCTCTCTCCTTCCATCCTCTCTTTCTTCCTGTCTCCCTCCCTACCCTCCTCTCCTCCTCTCTCTTCTTCCCTCCCTTTCTCTCTCCTCCGCCCTCCCTGTCCCTCTCTCTCTCTCTCCCCACCCTCCCCTTCACTCTCCTCCCCCCTCTCTCCCTGCCCTCCCCTTCTCCTTTTATTTTCTCTCTCTCCCCCTCTCTCTCTTCCTTCTTCCCTCCCCCCCCCCTCTCTCTCTCTCTCTCACCCCTCCAGTCTTCCCCCTCTCTCTCCCTTTCTCTCTTTCTCCCTCCCTACTCTCCGTCTCTCCCTCCCTCTCCCTCCCTCTTCATGCATTCCTCTCTTTCTCTCTCTTTCTCTCCCCTCTCGCCCCCTCCCCCACCCCCATTCACCCTCTCTCTCCTCCCTTGACCCCGAAGAACGGAGGAAACTCCTACAGTGACCCATTATTTCCAGAATTCATTATTTTTCCTGGACGTCAGCTGCCCACAACTGTTCTACGTTGTCAAAGGGTTGTTCCCACACAGCTAATGCACATGAGATGTCCCCAGAATACCGCGCCAGCCTATCTCTAATCAAAGCCATAAAACTTTCTAGTTATCTGATGATTCATCTTGGCGTTTTGTGTGAAAAAGAATGACAAGAAAAACGAAGAAGAAAATGATAACGTACTTTTTGGGTTGGTTTGTTGTTGTTGTTTGTTGTTGGGTTTTTTTGGGGGGACAGTAATATCACTGAGTATGGTTTATGGTTTCCTACTTTTTCTTCATTTTTGTTGTTGTCGGTATTGTATAATTAGGGGACGGGATAGCTCAGTGGTCGGAGCACTAGCTTTCCCCCCAGTCAAGTTAAGCAGCGTCGAGCGTGGTTACCACTTGGATGGGTGACCGTTTGCGCGCCTTGACTTCAGTACAGTTTCCCAGTTCACCCAGCTGTAAATGGGTACCTGCCCTGGGAAGGTAAGCAGCGAGGGAGAGGAGATGGGCGCCGCCCTCAATATGCTGGCCCCTAGAGAAGTGAGGTCTCTGACGCCTCGCTCCCCTACGACCTTATAGGTTATGGGACACCTTTACCTTTTTACCTTTGTTGTATAATTATGTGTGCAATAAAGCATACACACTATATATTTGCATAATTTGTGTGGTTTAAGGTTCTTTGATAACTATGCATTTTGGAGGAAGGAATAACGCTATGTTATTGTTTCTTTAAAAAAAAAGATTTTTGACTTTTTGTGTGTGTAGATGACAAAATGGAAAAGTGCTGATCACAAGCATTGAACGATAAACCGAGTTGTTTATTATTATCACTAGCATGATTATGCTTCTTGTTGTTCTTGTTGTTCTTCTTGCTCTTGTCCTTCTTGTTCTTGTTCT
>CM054166.1:3434568-3442068 GCA_028751875.1 Rapana venosa
CTACTCTTCCGAAAAGCGGAACAGGTTTTAACGTGTGCGCAAGATGTTCTGCGTGCGTTCGCGCACACGGGACCTCGGTTTATAATCTCATCCGAAGGACTTTTGGGGGGAGTGGAGTCGGCACTGATGTTAACCGCTGGCGAAAATATCTCCTTGAACGGGTGTTTGTGTGTGTTGTGTGTGTGTGTTGTGTGTGTTTGGTGTTTCTCTAACTCTGTCTCTCTTTATCTCTCTTTCACTGTCCTGAAATTTCTGTATGTCTTCTCTATATCCTCTCTCGTACACACACTCTCTCTGTTTCTCTCTCTCTCCCCTCCCCTGCCTCACCTCTCTCTCTCTCTCTCTATCTCCCCTCTCTCTCACTTCCGTTCCTCTGTTGTGTGTCTCTCTCGCTCGCTCGCTCTCCTTTTCCCTCCCCCTCTCTCTCTCCTCCTCTCCCCTCTCCCCTCTCTCTCTCCTCCTCCCTCCCCTCCTCTCCCTTTCTCTCTCTCTGCCTCTCTCTCTCTCTGACTCTATCCCTTCTGTATCCTCCCCCTCCCCCTCCCCTCTCCTCTTTATCCCCTTCTCTCTCTGTCTCTTTCTCTGGGCTGTCTCTCTCCCTCTCATCACCCTCTTCCCTCCTCTCTCTCCCCTCTCTCCCCCTCCCCCCTCTCTCCCCTCTCTCTCCTTTCTCTCTTCTCCCTCTCTCTCTCCCTTCCTCTTCCCATCCTTCTCTGTTCTGTCCCCTCTACCCCTCCCCTCTCCCTCCCTCTTCTTTCTCTTCTTTCTTTCTCTCTCTTTCTTCCTCCTCCCCCTCTCTCCTCTCTCACCTCCTCCCTCACCTCTCTCTCTTCTCTCTTCCCCCCCTTCTCTCTCTTGTCTCTCCTTCTGTTGTGTGTGTCCCTGCTCGCTCCTCCTCCCCCTCCTCTCTCTTTTTCCCCCTCTCTCCCCCCCCTCCCTTTTCCCCCCCCCCTCTCTCCCCTTCCTCTCCTTTTCTTCCTTCCCTTCTACCTGTCTCTGTCTCTCCTCCTCCCTCTCCCCCCTCCCTCCCCTCTCTCTCTTTCTCTCTCTTGATCTCTCTCTGTCTTCTCTCTCCCCTCCCTCACCTCCCCCCCCCCTCTCCCTCTCTCTACTCTCTCTCTCCCCCTCTGCCCTTTTCCCCCCTCTCTCTCTCTCTGACTATAGAAGGGAAAAACCAGCAGAGAGACGTCTGAAGAGGCGATGCCTTCGCTACCCGGCCCTGACAGCAGTGCACTGCTGATAGTCCAGGGCAGAGCCTCGTCCTAGTGGTTCCCCCGGACTTCAGCCAGCCCCAGCTTTCCTCTGTTTCTTTCCTTTCCTTTTTCCTTCTTCTTTCTGCCCCTCCTCTTTTTTGTCCTCGTACAGGTTTGATCTTCCATTTGGTGCTGTAATGCCCTTTAGTATCTTCCACTTTAGCTTTCCCCCTCATTAGAGAGGTTTTGGTGAGGAGAGGGGTGGGGAGATTAAATTTAAGTTTAATTTTTATTCTTAGTATCGAGTTTAAGAATAAGCGTTGTGTGTGGTTTTTTACATCAGTCCCCGTTATGCGGTTTTGTCAATTCTGTCACTTCCCACCGCACACAATGCCTACTCTTACGAAAGGGAACAGGAAAACGTGTGCGCAGATGTTCTGCGTGCGTTCGCGCACACGGGACCTCGGTTATAATCCACCGAAGGACTTTTGGGGGAGTGGAGTCGGGGATGTTAAAACCCCTGGCGAAATATCTCCTTTAAGGGTGTTGTGGGTGTGTTGTGTGGGTTTTTTGTGTTTTTAACTCTGTCTTCTTTACTCTCTTCACTGCCTGTTTTAGTATGTCTCTCCCCTCTCCTCCTTCTCGTACCTCTCTCTCTCCCCTTTTTCTCTCTCCCCCCCCCTCCCTCCCCCACCTCTCTTTCATCTCTCCCCTCCCCCCTCTCTCTTTCTTTCTGCCTGTGTGGTCGTGGCCTCTCTCCCCTCCCTCTCTACTCCCACCTCCCCCTCCCCCTCTCTTCTCCCCCCCCCTCCCCCTCCTCCCCCCTTTTCGCTCCCTTTCTCTTCGCCCCCTCTCTCTCTCTCTTCTGACTCTATCCCTCTCCCTCTGTCTCTCTCCCCCTCTCTCTCTTTTTCGCTCTCTTTCTCTGTGTGTGTGTCTCTCTCTCTTTCTCTCTCCCCGTCTCTCTCCCTATCTTTCCCTCTCTCTTCCTCTCCTCCCTCATCCCCTCCTCCCTCCCCCCCCCCACCTCTCTCTCTCTCCTCCCCCCCCCCCCTCTCTCTCTCTCTGACTATAGAAGGGAAAAAACCAGCAGAGAGACAGTCTGAAAGAGGCGATGGCCTTCGCTAGCCCTGGCCCTGACAGCAGTGCAGCTGACTGTAGTAGTCCAGGGCAGAGCGCTCGGTCCCTAGTGGTTCCAGGGACATTCAGCCAGCCAGCCAGCTTTCTCTGTTTCTTTCCTTCCTTCTTCCTTCTTCTTTCTGCCCCTCCTCTTGGTTTTGTCCTCGTCACAGCGTGTTGATCTTCCATTTGGTGCTGTAATGGCGTTGAGTATCTTCCATCTTCAGCTCCCCTCATTAGAGAGAGAGAGGGGGGTGGGGGAGAGAGAGAGGGGTGGGGGAGATTAAATTTAAGTTTAATTTTTATTCTTTAGTATCGAGGATAATGGAATAAGCAGTTGTGTGTGGGGTTTTTTTACATCCAGTTCCCGTGTGTATGCGGTTTTGTCAATTCTGTCATCTGTTCCCACCGGCACACAATGGCCTACTCTTACGAAAAGCGGAACAGGATTTAACGTGTGCGCAAGATGTTCAGCGTGCGTTCGCACACGGGGCCTCGGTTTGTAGTCTCATCCGAAGGACAGAAGGAGAGAGAGAGAGAGAGAGAGAGAGAGAGAGAGAGATAGAGAGAGAGAGAGAGAGAGAGAGAGAAATGTACAGAGAGAAAGGAGAGAGAGAGAAAAAAGATAAGCGAGTGGAAGAATAGAGAAGAGAGGGAGGAGACTGAGGGAAAGAAGAGAAAAGGAGAGGAGAGAGAGGAGGAGAGAGAGAGAGAGAGAGAGAGAGAGAGAGGAGAGAGAGAGAGAGAGGAGAGAGAGAGAGAGAGAGAGAGAGAGAGAGAGGAGAGAGAGAGAGAGAGGAGAGGGGGGGGGGGGGGAAGGGAGAGAGAGCTGTGATGGTGATGATGATCAATACTGCAGTGTATCATCTTGTAATGTAGTGTATTGACTTGTATCGTATCGTATTGTATTGTTTTGTATTGTTATATATTGTAAACTATACTACTACTTTCAGTCGGGGCAGATTTCTCCGCATGAGATTCGGGCTGCTCTCCAGAGGTCACCGCAGAGAAGCGCCACCCATTTCGTTTTCTTTTTTTTAAATCATATTTTCCTGTCTGCACTTGTATTTATTTCCTTATTATGAGAGTGGCTTTTTTCTACAGAACTTTGCCAGGAATAACACTTGTTAACGTGGGGGTTTGTTTCTTTTTATTTTTACGTGCGCTGAATGCGTGTTGCACACGCATCATCTCCACTGAAAGACAAGCACCCAGACCACCACTCGAGGTCTAGTGGAGGGAAAATTCGGGATAGAAACGGGAATCGAACCCGGACTTGCCGCTTTGTAGACAGGTGTGTGACCTCTCGGCCAGCCATCCTCTGTGAGTGAGGATGAAGATGACCCCCAAAACCTCAGCTCTTTGTCTGTGTCCATCCCACTTTCTGGCGCAATGCCCTGCAAGACCCAGTCTTTCTCCGAGACTACATGATCTGATAATGTCACCCTACCACCTCGGCTGTCTTTTCCTGGCCGTTGGCCACGGCTTGTAGGAAGAAGGGATTGGCCGGCTCCTGGTGGTCTGATATTGGCTAATGCTAATCTGATATTATGTCTGGTCACTCTGCTCGTTAGGCTAGAAGGATTCTCGTCTGCTTCTGGTGGCATCCTTGTTATTTCGTGGTATTACTAGGAGGTGATGTTGCACTTTGGACATTTCACATTATGTGAACGTAACTCGGGGTGGGGGGGTGGAAGGGGGGATAGGATAGTGGTTAGAGGGTTACATTCGCGATCTGAGACCTCTCGGGTTCGAGCCACCACAGAGGCGTTCGTTCGAGGGTGAATTTTCCCCCTGGAGTTTACATCAGTACTGACTCCACTCCCCCGAAAGTCCTTGAGATGAGACTGTGAATCGAGGTTCCGTTTGCGAACGCCTGCAGAACATCTTGCACACCTGTTAAAACCCATTCCCCCTTTGGGAAGAGTAGGCCATTGTGTGACAGTAGGAATGAATGAGATTTTTTTTAACGCATGTACTCTGGTGTCGTGTTCAGACAACATCCATGAAGGCTGAAAGCGGCTACCTTAATGGTGGGCAAAACGATCGCATACACATATTCTCATCATTGGTGAACCTCGGAGCTCTAGCCGAGGAACGAAAAGAAAAGACAAGACTCAAGACTGTCATCTCAAATGACAAATTACAAGTAGCGCTTGTAAAATCGTACAACACATGAAACACTGTGATGCACATTACTGCTTAAATTCTAAAGTACACTACACTAAAACAATCTCTTTTAAGTCAGGAAAACGAAACCAATCATGATGTGAACATGAATATAACTTCCAGCATGAATCAGTTCCAGACACGCAAGTGTTTTACATGCTCACTTTACTCCCAATCATTCCCAGATGCAGATTTTGTTTTTGTACCTTTTGCTCAGCACTGTAAATGCACACTAAAACTTCCAGCCTCATCTCTCTCTCACGCGCGCGCGCACACACACACACACACACACACACACACACACACACACACACACACACACACACACACACACACCACACACACACACACAACACACACACACACACACACACACACAACCACCGCCGCCGCCACCACCACACCAACCTGCGCTCGCACACACAGTTAAAATTCAGCTTATTGTCCAAAAATGTGCCAAACTCAAACATTCAGCTTGAAAGCCTGTGATGAACAAACCTGGAATTGCAGTTACGGTTTTTCCCCCATGAAATCAATCACGTTTCTTTTCTTTTTCTGATATTCTGTTCCAGAAATGTATTTTCCCACCAGTTGAAAAAAAAAAGTTCAATTTCCTGGAAACAACTGGCATCCGAGTTTGACAAATCTTCAATGGCAGTATCATTAAAGTATTTTATAACGGTGTTACAGAGGAGCACGGGCAATCATCTATGTAAAGTGTAAAAAGAACCAGAGGTAGGACTGTGCCTTGTGGTGCACCAGTCAAAGTGATCCTGTGTGTTGAGTTCGTTCCTTCAAAACAGACAAACTGCTGCTCCTGTTTATCAAAAGTGCATTATCCACACATCATTTTGGGGTTGATGTGCAGTTCTTGGAGTTTTGTTAGCCATTACATATAAGGTTGTGTTGTGTTGAATGCTGATGAAAAATCCATAAACAAAATGCGCCCAGAGGAACCTGTCTCTTTCAGGAGTGATTGAAGATCGTAACGATTGCACCGTTTGCTTTTCTTTATATATATATATATATATATATATATATATATATATATTATATATATTATATATATATAAGAGGAGAGAGAGAGGAGAGAGATATATATATATATATATATATATATATATATATATTAGTAGATATAATATTGTATGCACACGGTAGTATGTCAAACATATCTGTGATCCCAGAACGCAGATGTAGAACATTGTGCTTAAAAGCATTCATAACGACAGCTGTCAGAGCAGTGGGTTTGAAATCTTTCAATATTTTAGGCTTAGTAAGTAAAAATATGCACACACGCTTGTATGTATCCACATACAAACTGTCTCTGTCTCTCTGTCTGTCTGTCTCTGTCTCTCGCCTCTCCCCTCCTCTCTTCTCTCTCTTTCACTCTCTCTCTCTCACTGTCTCTCTCTCTCTCTCACTGTCTCGTCCCCCCCTCTCTCTTTCCCCTATCCTCTCCTGTCCTCTCCTCTCTACCCCTCCCCCCCCCCCCCTTTCTCTCTCTCTTTCTCTCCGTGCGCGCGCGCACGCACTCACAATTTGCAAAAGATCACTGTCTATAAAAGAAATGAACAGAAAAAAGTAAAACACAAGAAATATTACAGAATATCTGTGGTAATTTTTCTTTGCTTTTGTATTTGCTTGTTTAGTTGTGCTATTTATTTTCGTGCGCAAGTATCAATTTGCTTGTTTGGTTTTTCTTTTTCTTTCTTTCTGTTTTTCTTTCTTTTTTCTTCTTTTTTATATTTATTCCTCAGCTAGAGCTGTGAGGTTCTCCAGTGGTGACATGAAGCCGTTTGTTCCCCAGACATTATAGAATGCTGTCTAGACACAACATCAATATGCCTGCAGTTTTTCTTTAACATGTTTTTGTCGTCGGTTTTTACCGACACGAATGGCCAATACTTCCGAAAGGCGGAATAGGTTTCTACGTGTGCGGAATACTTTCTGCGCGCGTTCGCACCCGTGGCCTCGGTTTGTAGTCTGATGTGGACTTCTGTGGAGTGGAGTCATCACTTGTACTAATGATATCTCCAGGGGAAAATCCCTTGAACAGACGTCTTGGTAGTGGCTGGAATCTGGGTTCGATCCCGGGCTGTTAATGTTCTAACCACTAGGCTATCTACCCCCTCCTCAGATTTGTATTTCGTTTTCCTGACTGTTGAAAAAATGATAACTTGTGTCCTTTCTTTAACAGTTTGTAGTATACGTGTCATTTGAGAAAAAAGTGCGGAAGGTGGGATTTGGTTAACGCAGGTTTTTTATGTATAGAATTGTTTCATATGTGAACCTTTCCATTAAACAATTCTTTGTTCTTCATCTTTGGCTTCGTAGTTTTACTACGTGTTTGTCCATTTTTACATTCATTTTATTGTTGATCCTATTTCATTACAATTTGTTATATCATGGTTGATTTCGTTTAGTTTTCTACATTGTACTCTTGTTACTTCTTTCGCTGAGAGGCTGTGACAAAGATGAACTTTCTGGATTTGACATTCTTTCTATTTTTGTCGTTGTCGTTTTGTGCTTTAAAGCCTACCTTTCTTTCAGCTCGAGTTTTTATTCTATAGATTTTTTTAAAATCTTTTTTCTATCGTCTTGATTACTTCTTCATCTGAAGTGCTTCGACAGAGAGGCGATATTTCTATTTCCTGAAGTGTGGACAGAAGAGAGAAAGAGAGAGTGGGAGATGTTCTTGGATTTTGTGTGTGTGTGTGTGTGTGTGTGTGTGTGTGTGTGTGTGTGTGTGTGTGTGTGTGTGTGTGTGTGTGTGGCTTGTGAGTGTGTGTAAGTGTGTGTGTGTGTGTGTGAGAGAGAGAGAGGAGAGGAGAGAGAGAGAGAGAGAAGTCAAACTTTTATTTTCAGATGTTACATTGAATGATTGTGTGTGTGTGTGTGTGTGTGTGTGTGTGTGTGTGTGTGTGTGTGTGTGTGTGTGTGTGTGCGTGCGCGCGTGTGTGTGTGTGTGTGTGCGCGCGCGTGTGTGTGTCTGTGTGTGTGTATGTATGAGTGCTGC
>CM054166.1:3447068-3457068 GCA_028751875.1 Rapana venosa
TCACTGTGTGTTTTAAAGTGTTCAGACAATGAACAGCATAGCAGAAAGTCACAGAAATTAGTTCCCATGGATCCCTCACCTTCACCTATCCTATCCTCCCGTGGACCGTGGGGACACCAATTAAACTTAAGCAACCAGCTTCCTCCACTCCCTGCGGTCCTCTGCTTTCCGCAGCAATCATTCCACTAAAGGCCAGTCCACTCTCTGATGTTGTCTTCCCATCGTTTTCTCTGTCTGCCTCTTCGTCTCCCTCCTTGTACTGTTCCCTGTAGGACAGTCTTGGCCAGTCCAGATGTTCGTGTGACGTGCCTGTACCACTTTAGTTTGCGCTTTTTAACTGAAGTTCGGAGCTCCTCATGATTAAGTTCCCGGATCCCAAGGATGCCCAGCCTAGAGGCTGTGTCAGTTGTCGATGTCAGCAAAGTGCCCATGCCTACATTGAAATGGTGTTCTGCTTTGAAATGTGACGTGCAGAGTGTCATCAGCATGACAAGCACTTAGCATTACAAATTGGACTTTCCATTAAAGGAGAAAAACAATTCTGTGAAGTCGGAGTATGGCTGCATATGTGGCGAGGAGGGTCTTGATCACACACACACACACACGCACGCACGCACGCACGCATGCACGCACGCACGCACACACACACACACACTGACACACACACACACTGACACACACACATAATTGATATGGCGAGGGTGTTGAACACACACACACAACACACACACACACACACAAAACACACACACACACACACACACACACATACACACACACACACACAAAACACACACTCAACACACACACACACACACACACACACACACACACACACACACACACACACACACACACACACACACACACTTTTCTCACCCAGTGTGAACTCAGCAGTCTTACAGTGATTCCTAGGGGTGTTACAGGGCGCATGATGTGGTGTGAGGGTAGCTGGGGTCTACCCCAGGAGGACAGCAAGGTGTCACAGGTGTCACAGGTGTCTGCATTGCCCAGCATGGCAATTCGGTCTTAGTTTCTTTCATTCCAATTCCGTCTTAGTTTCTTTCATTCCAATTCCGTTCTTTCGTTCCAATTCCGTCTTAGTTTCTTTCATTCCAATTTTGGTCTTGGTTTCTTTCATTCCAATCTGGTCTTCGTTTCTTTCATTCCAATTTGGACTTCCTTTCATTCCAAAATGGCTTTAGTTTCTTTTATTCCAATTTGGTCTTAGCTTCTTTCATTCCAATTTGGTCTTAGTTTCTGTCATTCCAATTCGGTCTTAGTTTCTTTCATTCCAACTTGGTCTTAGCTTCTTTCATTCCAATTTGGTCTTAGTTTCTTTCATTCCAATTCGGTCTTAGTTCTTTCTTCCCATTGGACTTAGTTTTTTATTCCAATTTGGTCTTAGCTTCTTTCATTCCAATTTGGTCTTAGCTTCTGTCATTCCAATTTGGTCTTAGTTTCTTTCATTCCAATTTGGTCTTAGTTTCTTTCATTCCAATTCGGTCTTAGTTTCTTTCATTCCAATTCGGTCTTAGTTTCTTTCATTCCAATTTGGACTTAGTTTCTTTCATTCCAATTCGGTCTTAGTTTCTTTCGTTCCAATTTGGTCTTAGTTTCTGTCATTCCAATTAAAATTTTGTTCTTTGTTTCTGTCATTCCTATTCCGTCTTAGTTTCTTTCATTTTAATTTTGTCTTAGTTTCTTTCATTTCAATTTTGTCTTAGTTTCTTTCATTCCAATTTGGTCTTAGTTTTTTTCATTCCAATTTGGTCTTCGTTTCTTTTATTCCAATTTGGTCTTAGTTTTTCAGTTCCAAAAATTTGTTCTTTGTTTCTTTCATTCCTAATTCGTCTTAGTTTCTTTTACATTCTAATTTGGTCTTAGTTTCTTTCATTCCCAATTCGGTCTTAGTTTCTTTCATTCCAATTGGTCTTAGTTTCTTTTCATTCCAATTCGGGTCTTCGTTTCTTTCATTCCATTCCCCTGTTTAGTTTCTAAGGCCAATTTTCTTGAACTTTCATTTCGCTGCCGGTTCGGTCTTAGTTTTGTTCTTTGTTTCGAGTTGGTTTTGGTTTGCTTTCTTTCCTTCTTCTGTCTTGTTTCTTTCACCTCCTTTTTCGTCTAGTTTCTCTTTCTTCCTTTCGTTCTTAGTTTCTTTCTCTTCCCATTCCCCTTCTTCCCTTCCTAACACCAATTTTCATTCCCTTGTCATTTCCGCGCCGGGTTGTGTGTGTGTGTGTGTGTGTGGTGTGTCGTGTGTGTGTAATAGTGTGTGTGATGTGTGTGCCCCTTCGTCTTTTTCCATTCTTCTGTCTGCCTGTGGGGTCTCTCTAGCGCTCTCATTCTCTCTCTAGCTTCTCTCTCTCTCTCTCTCTCTCCTTCTCTCTCTCATACTCTCCTCTCTCTCCTCTCTCTCTCCATCTCTCCTCTCTTCTCTCCTCTCCCTCTCCCTCCCTCCTCCTCCCCATATTCTTCCTTCTTTCCTTCCTTCCTCTCCTCTCCTCCTACCCTCTTCCCCACACCCCGTGCAGTTGAATTTAACGGAGTTCGATTAGCTTTAAATCAACTGCTGTGAATTTGCATCACTGTTCGTCTTTAATTTGAGCCAATTCATTCTGAAAGCATTACAAATCACACGCTATCGGTTGCCTCCAATGAACTGAATTGCTTGCTCTCTATTCGTTTTTTCTCTCTACCTTTTTCAATCCAATCCTGTTGTTAATAGCCCTGCCGACCACAGAGGCCATACCAGGGCTGTCACCCGTTAGGAACCGAAGCTCAGATTAAGCGCGGCTGTTTACAGATTAAAGCACCTTGGTGAAATTTCTGAATTAAACACACACACACACACACACACACACACACACAGTGAGAGAGAGCCTTAAAATTTGAAAAGAACCTTTTTTCCAAAATGAATTCTATGTATAATTCTTCTTTTTTTTAATGAAAATATGTGCATGAGTTCACTACTTTGATATTTGCACTTCAGTAGTTATGTTTTTATACTTTGACAGATCTTTGTCTTCCCCCACGCTCCCTATCATTTCAATATGTAAAGTGCCCGCGTTTCAACTAAATTGGCTTCCTTTCTCAGACTTTATTACTTGTTTTATAAACCTTTAAATACTCCAGATAGTAACACAGCATAATAAATAAACAACAACGAACATAATACCGCGGCTTAAGGAATTGTATTGTATAACCGAGCTCATTCTTCTCCCAGTCCCAGCAGTGTTAACTGATGTGAAAGTACGTCATAGGACTCAGCTGACGGCCTTGCTTTACTCCATTCTGGAATTAAAATAATCTGTATAAGCACCCTTGACATTCACATATGCAGTTACTGAATTATGGATGCTCAATACAGCCTGCTGTGTATAACAATTCAACCCAATAGGTTACATTACCAACAGCTCCGTGGTTTATATAGTCGAATGCGTTCTTGAAGTCTAGACAGATTTCAGGATTATGTTTTTATTTTACAGAACAGGTATTTGTGTCCAAACAGATAAAATGCAAACATGGTGTTTACATGCTGGATGTTAGGTCTAAGCCC
Source organism: Rapana venosa (assembly GCA_028751875.1). NCBI lineage: Eukaryota > Metazoa > Mollusca > Gastropoda > Neogastropoda > Muricidae > Rapana > Rapana venosa. Next base: position 3,450,628 of record CM054166.1, read on the forward strand.
GTCAGTTTGTCATGTATTACCATCATTGTTTTTATAAATATGATGGTGATGATGATGATGATGATTGCTGCTGTTGTTTTTGCTGCTGCTGCTGCTGCTGCTCAGTTGTTAGTTGATGTTGATGATGTTGATGTCGTTTTTGTTCGTTTTCTGCCCAGGTGGTCAATACATATTTTAACAGAACAAAAGAATAACAAAAAGAAATAACTGAATTGGATTCAATGGCATGACATTTGTCTGTCTGTTGTTGCGTTCCTAAAGTCTCCCTTCTTTCTTAGCTAAGAAAATGCAGACTTTGCTTCTTGGAATGAAAAATTGGTGTCGAAAAAGTCTGGATCAGATTGAACGCTGGACGCAGTCAGAAATGAGACTTGGGCAGGGTTAGCAGTCTGGTGTAGATTAACGCTTCCCAAGGCTTATTGTTAGACCTGCGCTCGTGTGTGTGTGTGTGTGTGTGTGTGTGTGTGGTGTGTGTGTGTGTGTGTGTGTGTGTGTGTGTGTGTGTGTGTGTGTGTGTGTGTGTGTGTGTGTGTGTGTGTGTTGTGTGTGTGTGTGTGACTGACAGACAGACAGACAGACAGAGAGAGAGAGAGATAGGGAGTGAGAAAGATGATATTGATGCTGTTATTATTCTGCTCGGTCATTTTTTTCCCCGTTTACTTCTTTTGGTCAGTGTATGGATCATCCATCAGTCGCCATAAGAATGTTGATGTTGTACTTGAGCACAACATAAGCTGCTTGCTTGTTGCTGCTATGCTGATTACGTTCGTCATGGTATGCTTGTTTCATGCTTATTAATGAATAAACCTTGTTTAATTTAAACCACAGAGAGAGAGAGAGAGAGAGAGAGAGAAGAGAGAGAGAGAGAGAGAAGAGGAGAGAGAGGAGAAATAGAGGGAGGGAGGGAGGGTCATATACCTAAGGACACAAGCACACACGCATGCATGCACGCACGCACGCACGTCATCAGCATCATCATCGCCACCACCACTACTGTTATTACCACTTCAATGAGAACAACTGTTTTGCATGTGTAAATGATCAAATCACTGCACAAGTGTGATTTTTGAAGTGTAAGTGTAAATGAATAACTGTCAATCGTCTTGATGGCTTGTAGATTGACTTCCAAAACAGTGCGTGCGTGCGTGCGTGCACGCGCGTGCGCGCTTGTGTGTGTGCGTGCGTGTGTGTATTCTTTTTCTTTAGTCTTTCTTTATTCTTTTATTTCAAGGTTAATGGAATAAGCGCTCATGTGCTGTTTTCCCCATCCAGTCCCTGTTTGTATGCAGTTTTGTAAATTTTGTCATCCGTTCCAACTAGCACACAATGGCCTACTCTTCCGAAAAGCGGAACGGGTTTTAACGTACGTGTATGTATGTGTGTGTGTGCGTGCGTTCGTGCGCGCGCGCAGTTCTTTTTTAAATAAATAAAAAAATCGATGGTTTTAAAAAAGAAAAATTGTACAGTCAAGATAATGTGTGTACTTTTGCACACGGAACCCTATCTATAGTCTCACCCTAAGAATTTTCAGGGGAGTGGAGTCAGTACCAATGTTAACTCCAGGGGGAAAAGTCCCCTCAAACAGACACCTCAGTGGAGACTGGAACCCGTTCCCTCAGTGACCGTCAGATTAGCAGGACGATGTTGTAACCCATTTGGCTATTAGTTGGTTTTCTTTGGTTCCACCTGCCTGTGTGTGTGTTTATGTCTGTATGTCTCCTATCTCTTTCTGTCTCTCTCTGGCTTTGTCTCTGTCTCTATTCTTTCTCTCTGTCTGTCTGTCTCTGTCTGTCTCTCTTTCTCCACCCTCGCTAAACCACTCACAAGAAGCACCTGATAATTACCATCAAACACTACTTTCTTGTGCAGACAAAGTAGAAGGGTGGGGGTGACACAATCACAATGACCATTAAGAGCATTATTGCTCTAGTCAACTCAGCAGCTCATTTTCACTGAGCCAGGTCTATGCCCTTTTGATTGCTGTAGCACCAGTGTCGTTTTCACAAGGTTGTGAGTTTAAAACCATTTTTAAAAAGGTAAAGGTGTCCCATAACCTGTGTGGTCGTTGGGGAGCAAGAGGTCAGAGACCTCGGCTGCTCTAGGGGCCATCATATTGAGGACGGCGCCCATCTCATGTATTTTTCCTTCTCTGTCCCTAAAGAGGGCAGGTATCCATTTACAGCTGGGTGAACAGGGGGGCTGTACTGAAGCCAAGGCGCGCAATCGGTCACCCATCCACTTAGTAACCACGCTTAGCACTGCTTAACCTTTGTTGGGGAAAGCGAGTGCTTTGACCACTGAACTACCATGTCCCCTAATCCAATTTACTGCAAATCAAAATGCCATTTTCACCCCATACACTTAATTGTTATGGCACATTTGTCGTTTTCAAAAGGTTGTGAATCTTCGTCACTGCATGTTTAAATGCCATTTACACGGTACCGTATTGGCATGCATTTGAACTGGAGGTGCAGTCAAGTTTTAAGTCGGTTTGGTTTTTTGTTTATTTGGGTTTTTTGTTTGTTTTTGTTTGTTTGTTTTGTTTTTTGTGTGATTTTTTAGGGGGATCATGTTTTAGCTGTACACCTCGTACCTATGCAAATAATACCTGGAGAGGGATAGGCTCTGACAAGTTACACGCAACATCCCCCTCCCCTCTAGAAAAAAAAGTCAGCACAAGTGCCCCAACGACTCCTCAAGGAGTTAAGGGAGAAGTCAGACCATGTCAGTGATGGTGTAGACCATTTAGCCAAGCCCTGGGATCAATTTCATCATCATCATCATCATCATCATCATCATCATCATCATCATCATCATCATCATCATCATCATCATCACCACCACCACCACCACCACCACCACCACCACCACCATCATCATCATCATCATCATCATTGTAAGTGACCCAAATTACCCTTCACTGACCATTGGAGCAGGGGGAGACTAAGCCAATAAACGGTCAAGTGTTCATGGTCAATGTCTGGTCAACTTTCCTAGCTGTGGCGGAGTTGAAAAGCCAAGTGGTTTGAGCGGAGCACTTGTGATCTGACGGTCGCTGAGGGCACGGGTTCCAGTCTCCACTGAGGTGTCTGTTTGAGGGGATTTTCCCCCCTGGAGTTAACATTGATACTGACTCCACTCTCCTGAAAGTCCTTCAGATGAGTATTAACCAAGGTCCCGTGCCTAAACGCACGCAGAACATCTTGCACACACGTTAAAACCCTATCCTCTTTTCGTAGAAGGGTAGGCTGAGTATGGCTGATGGCGAGAATGACTCGAAAATACCTAGCATGCACCCAGCTACCTAGAGAATGATAGGCTCCGCCAGGTTCAATTTGCCCAAGACACGCAGCTCGAAAACTTCTCTGCGGGACCCAGCAACTGCTGAAGAAGTTTAGTAAAGAAGTCAAGTTAGGGAAAAGGAGTCGTGTTTGTTTCCGTTGTCAAGATGAAAATCATAGTTATTTGTCATTGGTGGTCTAGCACTAGCACATTCAACTCCAATGCTTTATTATCTTAATAGACGGAGAAACTCGCGTGCGTTACAAGAAGATTTTGTTAGGGGGGAAAAAGTGCAGGGTTCTTCATTTTGCCATTAAGACTAACAACCTTGGAAGCCGGTTGTAATGGAAATCCGATTCTCATGAATGGTGATCACAGCACGCTTTCTTTATTGTCAGGGATAAATATGGCGCTGTGTTAAGAGCAATCATTGGCTTTGAGGTCATTAAAGGAGAAAATGATTGTTAGGATACACACACGCGCATCCACGAATGCTTGTGGCGCGTAGCATCCATACATAGGGATCACGCAAAGTGGTGTTAATTCACAATACTCGTACGTATTCAGAAGTGTGGTGTTTTGGTGTGTGTGTGGGTGTGTGTGTGTGTGTGGGGTGTGTGTTGTGTGGAAAGAGAGAGAGAGGAGAGTGGGGGAAAGAGAGGAGGAAAAGGGAGAGAGAGAGAGATTGTATATCATACATCATAAATACAGACCACATATCTTCCACACCCAACAATTTACCACACCACATTGCACAACCCTACCCCACATTCATAACACAGAAACACACACGCACGCGTGGTTATAACACATACACGCATAAATAAAAATACGCACAGAATGTAGCATGCACGCACGACGCACACAGAGGCACGCAGAAACACGCACACATGCGCACGCACCACAACACAGGCATACACGAAAAAACCAACACCTTTATCTCTAACACACTCCACACCCAAATACACGTAAACACATACTCTGTCTCTCTCTCTCGTTACTCTTGTCTTCTGTCCCCTGTTGTTGTCTCTCTCTTTCTCTGTCTCTCTGTCTGTCTGTCTGTCTCTTCTCTCTTCTTCTTGTCCTCGTCTGTCTGTTTGTCTCTCTCTCTCTATCCTCCCTCTCTCTTTTCTTCTTCTCTCTCTCTCTCTCTCTCTCTCTCTCTCCTCTCTTTGGGCCCTTTTAGTGATTTAATTTTATTGCTTTTTTACATTTTCTTGTTTTTTGATTCAATGTTTTTTTCATGTTTGTTTCACTTTTTTCCCATAGGGCCCGGTGAAAGAAGCCTCTGGCTTATCCCAAATTTCCCTCATTAAAATATTTGAGTTCGCGTTCTCTCTCCTCTTTTCCTCTCTCTCTCCTCTCTCTCTCTCTTCTCTTCTCTCTCTCTTCTCTCTCTCTTCTCTATTATTTTTACATTATTTGGAAAAGTTTGAACCAAAAAGAACCTGCCCTGACGTATGCAAAATATGGGGTTAGAAGTACCACACAAAATTTAAAAAAGTACACCTTTCCATGAAAAATTCTTATGTGTTCCATTCATAAACAAAAAAATTAGTTTCGGAGAAAAGGTAGATACCCCTTTTATATAAGAACCATAACTAAATGCATTAAATACTGGATTAAACTTATCAGGCTTCCTATGTTAAGAATAAACAGACAAGCATACGAGATGCTGCTTATACAACATAATAATGGTAAAGTAAACTGGGCGACTAAAGTAAAAGATCTTTTGACGATAAATGGATTTGGTATTGTTTGGCTATGCCAGGGTTATGAAGAACAGTTTGTTAGAGAATTGAAAGATAGACTTATTTCATGTTTTCATCAAAACTGGCATGAACAGTTAATGTCTAGTGAAAAATACACTTGGTATAGCTCCTTTAAAGATGCGTTTGGTCCAGAACAGTATCTGATATCGTTAACTAATAAAAGGCTTCGAAGTAATTTACTAAAATTTAGGATAAGATTGTGTGGTCTTTTTGAACTGCAAACAATGATATATTACAGCAGAGACATACAACAACTCTTCTCCAGCATGTGGAGAAGAAGAAGAAGACGAATTTCATGTTTTGTTTGCTTGTAGAACTTATCATGAAATTTGCCAAAAAATTGCTTTTTTGACAAACCCAACCAACAGGTCCACCAATCTTGTACAAAAGGTGTTATCTTCAAATAATATGTCCGAGCTTAAATCTTTAGCAATATATATAACGCAGGCTCTAGATAAACGTAAGCAGACTATGAATGAAACGGATCCTATACGTAATAACTGAAAATATTGGTTGGCATTTATCTGGACTTTGGATTATTACTCATGTCCTTTTCATATTCATTCCTATGTTAATATGTTACTTACAATTACCCCCTTTGACTGATGGGCTTGTAGCTTTTGTCAAATAAAATGCGTTCATTCGTTCATTCATTCTCTCTCTCTCTCTCTCTCTCTCTCTCTCTCTCTCTCTCTCTCTCTCTCTCTCTTTCTCTCTCTCTCTCTCTCTCTCCCCCCTCTCTCTCTTCTTTTCTCTCTCTCCCCCTCACACCACTTTTTTCTGTTCACTCTTTCTGTCTCACTCTCTCTCTCCTCTCTCTCTCTCCCCTTTTCCCCTCTTCTGCCTCTCCTCTGTCTCGTCTGTCACTCACAAAGGAAAGGCCAGAGGGGGGCCCACCCATCGATGAGGTTTGGAAGTACCTGTGTTGGTTCGATAGTTTGTGATGGAGTGTCCCTGTGAAATCCACTGCGAGAGAGAGGAGGAGAGAGAGGGGGGGGGGAGAGGGAGGGGAGAAGAGAGAGTAAAGAAAGGAGACTGAAGAAAAAGGGGAAGATGACAACAGGACGACTGCAAAGCAGAGAAGGAAAAAGAGAAGTGAACGATAGGCACAGGCAAACGGGAACTCGAAGTTTTAATAAGGAAAAGGAAAACCAGGATTTCTTTCCCCAGACCCTCATGGAAAAAAAAAGGAAATCAAAGGAAAACAAACATGAAAAAATTAAAATCACAAGAAGTGAAAAAAACTTATCACTTAGGACACTGCAATCAACTATACATTAGGGTCAAAAATGATGAACAGCAATCAATACAAAATTGACTAATTTCATACTATTTCGCATCGAATTTTTCTCAACATAAGGGTATATTCACCTATTGCCCTCCCCAC
>CM054166.1:3467068-3472068 GCA_028751875.1 Rapana venosa
TGCCAACAAAACCAGGTTTCAACCTGAGACGTCCACACAGTTCCCATGCCCTATGTGTGGTCTTATTCTTGATGATGAAGAACCTTTCCTGTTTCAATGTCAAGCATATGTTTCCATATGTGAAGACTAGATTTTTTTTTTCAATTAAAAGTTTTCCAAACTACAAGATTTTTTGTGTGTTTTCTTTTCTAAGTCTAATATTGTGATCAAATCCGTTGCAGAGTTTATTGCTGAAGCACAGAAACTCCGACAATCGCAGCCGAGCATGATTAGTTTACTGTTGTATGACTCAACTAAAAGACATTTTTGTTGCTGCAGTCTCCAGCAAGAATAGTTGTAGAACATTTCACGTAGATTTTTGATTGGATGGTGGAAAATAGCATTCTAGAATGTTCTTGTTGTTATTTTAGTTGTAGTTTCCTGTTGTTTATTCTGGACGTTATTTTGAGTTCAGTTTGGAGCTGGGTTTACGCCGTAACGTATAGTCGTGTCCGTTTCTAAAGAGTTCCTTTCTTAACATTACGTTGAATGCATGTCGCAATGTCTCTTGCATTTATTGTGTAGTCACACAATGAAAGTTGCGTGTAACCCTCCTTGTCAATAGGCCACATTGGGTATTGACAGTGAATTTTTCAAAGCATCAAAGATTCTCTCTCTCTCTCTCTCTCTCTCTCTCTCTCTCTCTCTCTCTCTCTCTCTCCTCCTCTCTCTCTCTCTCTCACTCTGTCTCTGTCTTTTCTCTCTGTCTTTCTCTGTCGCTATCTATGTCTCTCTGTCTCTATCTCTGTCTCTCTCTGTCTGTGTGTGTGTGTGTGTGTCTCTCTCTCTTTTCTCCTCTCTCTCTCTCCATCTCTCTGGTTCTGTCTGTGTGTGTGTGTGTGTCTCTCTCTCTATTTCTGTCTCTGTTTCTCTGTCTCTCTCTCTCCCTGTCTGTCTCTCTCCCCCCCTCTCTCCATCTCTCTGGCTCTGTGTGCGTCTCTCTCTGTGTCTCTATCTCTGTCTCTCCCGCTCTGTCTCTCTCTCTCCATCTCTCTGGCTCTGTCTGTGTGTGTCTCTCTCCCTGTCTCTATATCTCTGTCTCTCTGTCTGTCTCTCTCCCTCTTTGTCTGTCTCTCCCCCCTCTCTCCATCTCTCTGGCTCTGTGTGTCTCTCTATCTCTATCTCTGTCTATCTCTCCCTCTCTGACTCTCTCTCTCTCCCTCCCTACCCCCTCTCCCTCTCTCTTCGTTGATCAACAAATCCACCTTGATTAGTTTTTCAAGTCTGGATGCTACTGACCTGTAAAACGAAAGAACCGGTGATTGAGTTTGGGCCAAACTGCCGACATTAAGCCCGATTCATGCACTGAAAAGGAAAGGAGCATGCACAAGAAGATCATTTTCAAAGTGAAGTAAGATCGCCGTGTGTGTGTGTGTGTGGTGTGTGTGTGTGTGTGGTGTGTGTGTGTGTGTGTGTGTGTGTGTGTGTGTGTGTGTGTTTATGGGAGGGAGGGGTCGAGTTGATTTGTATTTTTGTTAATGTTTGTCAGCTGGACAGCTCAGTCAGTCTCAGCGATGAAGGCAGCTGTACTCTGCTGCAGGTCCTCTCTCCCTCCCAGTCTCCACAGAGCTTGTTGGCCACTACAGGGGTGGTGTGGGTCAGTCAGGCCAGGTCCTCTTTCTTCAGAGTGCTGCTGCCTCGTGTAGCGGGCAGGACTGTAGACAGCACAGGGTCTGGGGTCTGGCTGCTGCTGCCAGTCTGGCTAGGGCGCTCACTGCTGTTGTGTACGGCATCTGTTCGTGTCAAAAGATGTTTAATTTCTCATCAAGAGCTTTAGGGGAAAGTGGGTAGGTAGGTGACATTGTGATATCATACGTATCAAAAACCGCAGAATAGTAAGCATGGATATAAATCGCTGGGCAAGTTTTAGTTGATAACTTTCATTTGACCACCCCCCCCCCCCACACACACACACACAACACACAAACAACACAACACGCACACGTTCTGCTTTTCGGAAGAGTAGGCCATTGTGTACCGGGGGGAACCGATGACAAATGTACAAAACTGCATACACACGGGGACTGTACAAAAAAGCACTGTCTGTATAAAAGCACATGAGTGCTTAGTCCATTATCCTCTAAATAAAAGAATAAAATAAATAAATAATATATAAACACACACCCAATCACACACTTTTTGTTTGTCTAGAAACATTTCCCAACTATCACTTTTTTGTTAGGATTTTTTAAAACTTTTGGTAGGAACGGAATGGCCTAGTGGTTACAGCTTCGACTCATGATCTGAAGTCATCTGAGAGCCTGAGTTCGAATCTCTACTGAGACTCCGTTTGAAAGGATTTTTTTCCCTGGAGTTAACATTGGTACTGACTCCACTCCCCCGTAGAATCGGAGAGGAATGGAAGCCGAGGCCTCTTGCTTTGTAGACAGATGTGTTTCCCCTAGACAACCTCCACTGCAGACTATCCAAATAAAGATGGAATCGCTAGACACAGGGGAGACAAGCAACGCACGATGAATTAACATTTTGAAGGCAGTGGCCGATTTCAGAGATTACAGGCAAGGTCAACTGACTAAAATTAATGACAAACAGAATTACATTCATTGGACAGATTGGTGAGAGGAATGGAAACGTTTATCAGAAATATAAACCAGCGCAAACAAACTAGAAAGGAAAAAGAACAAAAGGGTTGCTATTTTCTTTCTTTTATTTCGAGGATAATGGAATAAGCGCCACGGTCTTTTTTTTTTACATCCAGTCCCTGTGTGTATGCAGTTTTGTCAATTTTGTCATCCGTTCCCCTCGGCACACAATGGCCTACTCTTCCGAAAAGCGGAACGGGTTTTAACGTGTGCGCAAGATGATCTGGGCGCGCGCACTCTCTCTCTCTCTCTCTATTTCTCTGTCTGTCTGTCTGTCTCTCTCTCTCTCTCTCTCTCTCTCTCTCTCTCTCATCTCTCTCTCTCTCTCTCTCTCACTCTCTCTCTCTCTCTCTGCGCGCGCACACACACACACACTCTCTGTCTCTCTGTCTCTGTCTTCCTTTCTCTCTCTCCCCCCTCTCTCTTTCTTTCTCTCTCTCTCTCTCTCTCCTCTCTCTCTCTCTCTCTCTCTCATCTCTCTCTCTCTATCTCTCTCTCTCTCTCTCTCTCTCTCTCTCTCTCACCAACTTTCATTATTAAAAGCTAAAATCACTCACGCGGCGTGTAATTCACTGTGGCAATTTAATGCAGCTTTGACACGTTAAAGACCCCACGTGTGGACGTGGTTTTCTTGTCAGGTCATATTTAGAAATATTGATACATCACTTTGAAGGGCGTAAAAATCCTCGGCCTCTTTCTCTCTACCTTTGACCTCTGTCTCTCTGGCTGTCTCTTGTCTGTCTGCCCATCTCTCTCTCTCTCTCTCTCTCTCACTCTCTCTCTCCTCTCTCTCCTCTCTCTCTCTCTCTCTCTCTCTCTCTCTCTCTCTCCTCTCTCATGTGTAACAAGTATGCGTACCATTTGACAACGTGTAGATGTTTATCTTTATGACTTATTAAGTTTTGGTTGTTGTTATTTTTCTTGGTTTTGTTGTTGTTTTTAATGTTGTTTGTTCTTCTCTTTTTTCTTCTTTTGTTGGTTTGGCTTTTCTTTCTCTTTTGTTTGTTTGTTTTTGTTGGGGCTTCTTTGGGGGGTGGGGGGGGGGTGTTTTTAGGGTTTTCTTTTATTTGTTTGCTTTCGGGGGGGAAGGGGGGGGTTGAAAAAGGGTTATTTCCCCTTGTTTCTACAGTGAGACTGTAATAAGTGTTGGGTTATTATTAAGATGTATCCCTACGGGCGGGGACTGGATGTAAAAAAGGACATGAGTGCTTATTCATTATCCTCGAAATAAAAGAATTTGTCATTGTCTCTCTCCCCCCTCCTTCTGTGTGTCAGCTTATTTGTTCCTATCTCTATTTGTATCTCTGTCTCTCCCATTCTCTTCTTCTGTCTGTCTGTCTCTCTCTATCTATCTATTTATCTGCCTGTCTGTCTCTCTGTCTATCTATCTATCTGCCTGTCTGTCTCTCTGTCTATCTATCTATCTATCTATCTACCTGTCTACCTATCTATCTGTCTGTCTCTCTGTTTATCTCCTCATTATTTTCTCTGGCAGTGCACTAAAAAAAATCCCCACCGTTCTTGCTCAGAATTTGGTCAGAAACTGTTGTGGGAGACAGGCGAAGAGAGCCATACATACGCACAAAGGCACTAGGACGCACAATGATTGCTGTCACCAGCCTGCAGACCATCCATGCCTATTGTCCATAGCTAAAGCCTTAGTTATGGGGGGCCTGTGCCCTCCTCCCCTAAGCGGACGGGATAGCCTGGTGGTTAGTGTGATGTATTCGTGATCTGCTAACCCGGGTTCGATTCTCGTTCAAGAGGATTTTTTCCTCTGGAGTTAACATCAGTGCCGACTCCACTCTCCCCAAAAGTCCTTCGCATGAGACTATAAACCGAGGCCCCGTGTGCGAACGCGCGCAGAACATCTTGCACACGCGTTAAAACCCATTCGGCTTTTCGGAAGAGTAGGCCATTGTGAGCCGGTGGGAACGGATGACAAAATGTACAAAACTGCATACACACGGGGACTGGATAAAAATAAGCACAAGCGTGCTTATTCCATTATCCTCGAAATAAAAGACTTTTTAAAAACCCAGTAATTGCTAGATTAGGCTATGGGAATTTTGTGTGATTGAATAATGTGTGTGTTTCTTCTATTTTATGTCTATTCGCAAAAAGTGATATTAAACAAGAGAGAGAGAGAGAGGGGGGGGGGGGGGGGGGGGGGGGGGGGGGGGGGGGGGGGGGGGGGGGGGGGGGGGGGGGGGGGGGGGGGGGGGGGGGGGGGGGGGGGGGGGAGGGGGGGGACGGGGGGGGGGGGGAGGGGAGGGGGGGGGGGGGTGGAGGGGGGGGGGGGGGGGGGGGGGGGGGGGGGGGAGGAGGGGAGGGAGGGGGGAGGGGGGGGGGGGGGGG
>CM054166.1:3477068-3497068 GCA_028751875.1 Rapana venosa
GAGAGACAGACAGACAGACAGACAGACGGACAGACAGGCAGACAAATAGATAGACATAGTTAGCTGGTTGTTTACCAAATAACTTGATTAATTACTTACTTACTTGCTTATTTGCTTACTAACTTATTTAGTGTGCCAGTGTGTGCGCACATGCTTGCGTAAATGCGTGTCTGTCTGTTTGTCTGTCTGTCTGTCTGTCTGTCTCTCTCTCTCTTCTCTCTCTCTCTCTCTCTCTCTCTCTCTCTCTCCTCTCTCTCTCTCTCTCTCTCGTTAAAACCCCCGATGTTAATGTAGATGTGGCCCCCCTGTACAGTGTCAGTAGTCATGATGTGGATGTGGCTTCCACTCCTTACAGAGTCAGAAGTCTTAATGAGGATGTATGCCCCCTATAGTGTTAGAAGTCATGATGTGGATGTGGCCTGGCCCCTATAGTGTTAGAAGTCAGGATGTGGCCTGGCCCCTATAGTGTTAGAAGTCATGATGTGGATGTGGCCTGGCCCCTATAGTGTTAGAAGTCATGATGTGGATGTGGCCTGGCCCCTATAGTGTTAGAAGTCAGGATGTGGATGTGGCCTGCCCCCTATAGTGTTAGAAGTCAGGATGTGGATGTGGACTGGCCCCCTATAGTGTCAGAAGTCATGATGTGGATGTGGCCTGGCCCCTATAGTGTTAGAAGTCATGATGTGGATGTGGCCTGGCCCCTATAGTGTTAGAAGTCAGGATGTGGATGTGGCCTGGCCCCTATAGTGTTAGAAGTCAGGATGTGGATGTGGCCTGGCCCCTATAGTGTTAGAAGTCAGGATGTGGATGTGGCCTGTCCCCTGCAGTGTCAGAAGTCAGGATGTGGATGTGGCTTCCACTCCTTACAGTCAGAAGTCTTAATGTTGATGTGGCCTGGCCCCCCTATAGTATCAGAAGTCATGATGTGGCCTGCCCCCTACAGTGTTAGAAGTCATACCAATTTGAAATGTAGTTTTTAATGTGTCTTTCGAGGTAATGGTACGTATCAAAGTGCCTGCCAGTATCGTAATTGCACTTCATGGGATGATAAAACTCTTTTTGACTTGACTTGACTTTGACTTGAAAAAGTCAGGATGTGCATGTGTCTCCCTACATTGTCAGATGTCATGATGTGGATGGGGCCAGCGCCCCCCCCCCCCCCCTCCATGACAGTTTCAGAAGTTGCTCATGCTGAAACTGGCAAGAAGAGGGCTTCTTCTCTGAACATCTTCCATGCTCACCTCTTCCTGCAATTTCTTGTTTCCAGCAGTTGTTTTGCAAAAAAATATCCAGTCTCCCCCCCCCCCCCCCCCCCCCCAACACACACACGGTGAATCGGTGGTCTAGAGGTACCGCGCCTGCCTAGAAAGCGAAACGTCGGAGTCGGAAGTGTGCGTGGTTCGAATACCGTTTGGACACCCCCCCCCCCCCCCCCCCCCCCCCCCCCTATCTATTAGACCATGAGTGGTGGTCGGGTGCCAGTCCTTCGGATGAAACTATAAACCGAGGCCCCGTGTTCGAACGCATGCACACGTTAAATCCTGTTCCGCTTTTCGGAAGAGTAGGCCATTGTGTGCCGGTGGAAACATGACAAAATTTACAAAACCGCATACACACGGGGACTTGATGTAAAAAAGTACATGAGTGCTTATTCCATTATCCTCGATATAAAAGAATAAATAGATAAATAAATAGATAAATAGCGCACGTAAAAGAACCCACGGCGACAGGAGAGTTGTCCCTGACGAAATTCTGTAGAAAAAAAGCCACTCTGATAGAGAAACAAATACAGTTGTAGACAGGAAAAAGAAAAGAAAGTAATGGTGCGGCGCTGCTCTTGTGGCGACGCGCTCTCCCCCGGGGAAGAGCAGTCCGAATTTCACGCAGAGAAATTTGCCGTGACCTAAAGGGGTATAAATAAATAAATAAATAAGTAATTAATAAATAAATAAATAAAACATCATACACACACATACACACACACGCACGCACGCACGCACGCACGCACGCACGCATGCACACACACACACACATACACACACACACACACACACACACACACACACACACACACACACACACACACACACACACACACCTACCTCCCAAAGCTCTGTTAGGGCCCTCCCTGTCGGCTCAGCTGAAGAAGATGACGAAGAAGATGATGATTGTGGTTGAAATACGAAAATGCCGTGACTGGCTTGTAGATGTGATGCGGGCGTTTTTATTGGCTGTTTGGGGCTCTCTTGTAAGCTGTCCCTTTTCCTGGTGTGATCAGATTTACCGAGGAACCAGTTTTTCTTTGTGTTTTGTGTCTGTGTTGTGTGTCTGTCGGTGTGTCTGTCTGTCTCTCTGTCTCTGGCTCACTCGCTGTCTCTGTCTCTGTATCTCCTCTCTCTCTCTTTCTCTCTCTCTCTCTCTCGATTCTGTGCGAGACTGGTTATGGCATTGTTTGGTTGCAGCAAGGAGTGGGAGATACTAAAACATTTTTGAGGGCGTTTAAACAAAGACTAGTTGACTGGTTTATCCAGGAATGGAATGGAGCTATAAGAGAAAGAGAAAGATATCAGATATATAATTCTTATAAAACAGTTTTTGAAAGAGAAAAATATGTAAATGATATGGACATTTATTGCTTCCGTGTAGCTGTTACCCAGCTAAGATTTGGTGTACTTCCAATAAATAATAACATACATAGATATAGTGAATCTGTTCAGGATAGAAATTGTTCTTTTTGTGATAATCAAGTTGAGAATGAACATCACCTCTTGTTTGACTGCAGCCTTTACACAGACCTTAGAGAGAAAATTCTTAGGGAATCATCAGAGGTATCTTTTTATGTTTTGCTTAGGTCATCAAATGTTAATCACAGGCATAATGTATCTAGATATGTTTTTCATGCAGTCAATAGAAGGAAGATGATACTTGGTTTATAATGATAGGCAGCTTAAACTTGTCTTTGGGCATTTGGTAAATCATATCAATTGATAGAAACTGGAAATTGTAACTGTGTTAGAACTGTGTGACCGTATACTAGTTCTATTTTTCTTGTGTGAAAATGCGTAAACAATATTATTCTTTTGTATTATTTTTTCTTTTAAAAAGTGTTGGAAGGGAAGCAAGATCATATCCATGATGCAGTTTACCTGATAGTTCTCTCCCCTTCCCATTCCTTTCATTCTCTATAAACACTTGGTAATGAAGATTTTGTGTGATGTGTCTTTTGTGAGTTAAACATAGTGGGGTTATAATTACGAAAACAATGATGATATCTTGTTGTTATTGCTCCAAAAACAAGGGGGTAGAGTATCCACCTAGTCTATGTGAATATAAGCTTGAAACAGGTTTTTTTGAGGAGAAAATGATGTGTCACATGAAACGAGGACTTAAACCTCATAGTTTATGATGGTTTGAAGTCATTATGAATGTAGTGAATAGCATTATGTATATAAGTTAAACCGTCCCACATGGGGAGACGTAGAAATGTGAGTATAAATGAGAGTAAATTTATGATTGACAGTAATATGTCTAAAATGTTTCCTATGTTTATGTTTCATGCCAGTATTATTTTTTCTTTTAAAAAGTGTTGGAAGGGAAGCAAGATCATATCCATGATGCAGTTTACCCGATAGTTCTCTCCCCTTCCCATTCCTTTCATTCTCTATAATCACTTGGTAATGAAGATTTTGTGTGATGTGTCTTTTGTGAGTTAAACATAGGGGGGTTATAATTACGATAACAATGATGATATCATGTTGTAATTGCTCAGTATAAGAATGTTGTTAAAAAAAAAGGTGTAGAGTATCCACCTAGTTTATGAGAATTTAAGCTTGAAACGGTTGTTTTGAGGAGAAAATGATGTGTCATATGAAACGCGGACTTAACCCTCAAAGTTTATGATGATTTGAAGTCTTTATGAATGTGGTGAATAGCATCATGAATATTATGATAAACTGTCCCACATGGGGAGACTTAGAAATGTGAGTATAAATGAGAGTTGATTTATGATTGACAGTAATATGTCTGTAACGTTTTCTATGTTTATGTTTCATGCCTTCACCCCCCCCCCCCCCCTCCCTCATTTGGTGTATTGTGGCCTAAGGCCGATGGTGGATCGGTGGTCTAGAGGTAACGCGCCCGTCTAGAAAGCGAAAAGTCCGGGTCTGAAGTGTGCGGCGGTTCGTACCCCGTTTGGACCGGAAATTTTTCCCCCATCCATTAGACCATGAGTGGTGGTCTGGGCGCTAGTCTTTCGGATGAGACGATAAACCGAGGTCCCGTGTGTTACACATAATTATTTAGCGCACGTAAAAAAACCCACGGCAACAAGAGAGTTGTCCCTGGCAAAATTCTTAGAAAAAAGCCACTCTGATAGGGAAGCAAATACAGCTGCAGAAAAAAGAAAAGGGTGAAAGGGTGGCGCAGCGCTAAGTGGCGACGCGTTCTCCCGCTCTCCCCAGGGAGAGCAGCCCGAATTTCACGGAGAGAAATCTGCCATGACTTAAAGTGGTATGAAATAAAATCTGAGCGCTTTGATTTGTTGCTTTACAAGATTCAGCGCTATATAAATTCCATACATTATTATTATTATTATTATTATTATTATTATGTACCATTAAACCATTTCAGAGTTCTCTCTCTCTCTCTCTCTCTGTCTCTCTGTCTCTCTGTCTCTCTCTCTCCTCTCTCTCTCTCTCTCTCTCTGTCTCTCCTCTCTCTCTGTTTGCCTTTTGGTTTGGTTTGGTTTTTGTCGTGAGGGCCTGGTGTAGAGAAGCTGCTGGTTTATCCATTTGACTTGACTTGACTTATGCCTCTTGGTTCCTTGGGGAACATAGGGCTGCAACAACACCCCTCCAACGAACTCGGTTTTGGGAGATCCTCTTCAGCTCGGCCCATGTCATTCCGGCTGCCTTCGTTTCTTCGTCAACACTTCTGCGCCAGGTCTGCTTTGGTCGACCAACTTTCCGCTTCCCTTGTGGATTCCAGTCAAGGGCCTGTCTGGTGACATTTGACGCAGGCTTGCGGAGTGTATGGCCGATCCATCCCCACTTCCTTTGTTTAATGATGGACTCAATTGGGGTTTGTCTGGTCCTGTCCCACAGTTGTTTGTTGGATATGACTTCCGGCCACCTGATGTTGAGGATGTACCTGAGGCATTTGTTAGTAAAAGACTGGAGTTTGTGGGTGTTGGTTTTTGTTACCCGCCAGGTTTCTGAGCCATAAAGTAGGAGGTTTATCCATTTACCTTCATTAAAACATTCCAGTTCGAGTTCTCTCTGTCTCTGTCTCTGCCTCTCTTCTCTCCCTCTCCCCTCTCTCTCTCTCTCCTCATCATCTCTTCTCTCTCTCTCGCTCTCTCTCTCTCTCTCTCTCTCTCCTCCTTTCCCTTTGTTTCTACTGTGTGAGAGTATAAGTATTGGGTTATTATTAAGATGTATCCCTACGGGCGGGGACTGGATGTAAAAAAGCACATGAGTGTTTATTCACTTTCCTCGAAATAAAAGAATTTGTCATTGTCATTGTCTCTCTCTCTCTCTTTCATTCTCTCTCCCAGTCTGTCTGTCTGTCTGTCTCTCTCTCTCTCCATATATATATATATATATATATATATATTATATATATATATATATATATATATATATTATATATATATATCCCTCTCTCTCCCTGGATGTAAAAAAGCACACGAGTGCTTATTCATTATCCTCGAAATAGACTTTGTCATTTGTCATTGTCAATTTGTCATTGTCCCATCCATCCCTCTCTGTTTGTCTGTCTGTCAGCGTGTCTATCCCTCTGTCTGTAGGTCTGTTTGGGGAACAAACGATTGTGTATGAGTATGGTATGGAGTGTGTGTGTGTGTGTGTGTGTGGTGTGTGTGTGTGAGACACAGAGAGAGAGAGAGAGAGAGAGAGAGAAGAGAGAGAGAGAGAGAGAGAGAGAGAGAGAGAGAGAGAGAGAGAGAGAGAGAGCGTCTGTCTGCCTGTCTGTATATCTATCCTTGTATCTTTTTCTCCCAAATCTGTGTGATTTAAACGACTTTTGCCACCAAAGCTCAGGTGTGAAGGGGAGTTAACCTTGCAGGACTGTGAACGGTGTTAATTAAAGTGAGAGACAGCGCTGACCAAATGGAGTTTACGCTTTCATTTCAGCTGGCAGAGGGGCTTCACAGATTGGCAGGGGGGAATGAACTTGCAGTCAGACGGTTCAGGAGCAGAATATCCTATAGTGGTTAGAACGTAAAATTCAGGATCCTAGAGCTTGGGTTCCAAGCTCTCAACTGAGGAAGTGTCTTTGACTGTAGCGTAGCACTGGGGGGCAGGTTGTAGTGTAGTATAGGAGGATAGGTTGTAGTGTAGTATAGGATAGGCTGTGGTGTAGTATAGGATAGGCTGTAGTGTAGTATAGGATAGGCTGTAGTGTAGTATAGGATAGGCTGTAGTGTAGTATAGGACAGGCTGTAGTGTAGTATAGGATAGGCTGTAGTGTAGTATAGGATAGGCTGTAGTGTAGTATAGGATAGGCTGTAGTGTAGTATAGGATAGGCTGTAGTGTAGTATAGGAGGGTAGGTTGCAGTATAGTATAGGGGGATAAGTTGTAGTGTAGTATAGGGGTATAGGCTGTAGTGTAGTATAGGGGTCAGGTTGAAGTGTAGTATAGGGGTCAGGTTGTAGTGTAGTATAGGGTTCAGGTTGTTGTGTAGTATAGGGGGATAGGTTGTAGTGTAGTATAGGAGGATAGGTTGCAGTGTAGTATAGGAGGACAGGTTGTAGTGTAGTATAGGAGGATAGGTTGTAGTGTAGTATAGGAGGATAGGTTGTAGTGTAGTATAGGGGTCAGGTTGTTGTGTAGTATAGGGGGATAGGTTGAAGTGTAGTATAGGGGGATAGGCTGTAATGTAGTATAGGATAGGTTGTAGTGTAGTATAGGAGGATAGGTTGTAGTGTAGTATAGGAGGATAGGCTGTAGTGTAGTATAGGAGGATAGGCTGTAGTGTAGTATAGGAGGATAGGCTGTAGTGTAGTATAGGAGGATAGGCTGTAGTGTAGTATAGGGGGATAGGTTAAGTGTAGTATAGGAGGATAGGCTGTGGTGTAGTATAGGATAGGCTGTGGTGTAGTATAGGAGGATAGGCTGTGGTGTAGTATAGGATAGGCTGTGGTGTAGTATAGGATAGGCTGTGGTGTAGTATAGGAGGATAGGCTGTGGTGTAGTATAGGATAGGCTGTGGTGTAGTATAGGAAGGTAGTTTGTAGTATAGGATAGGCTGTAGTGTAGTATAGGATAGGTTGTAGTGTAGTATAGGATAGGCTGTAGTGTAGTATAGGAGGGTAGGTTGCAGTATAGTATAGGGGGATAAGTTGTAGTGTAGTATAGGGGTATAGGCTGTAGTGTAGTATAGGGGTCAGGTTGTAGTGTAGTATAGGGGTCAGGTTGTAGTGTAGTATAGGGGTCAGGTTGTAGTGTAGTATAGGGGTCAGGTTGTAGTGTAGTATAGGGGGATAGGTTGTAGTGTAGTATAGGAGGATAGGTTGCAGTGTAGTATAGGAGGATAGGTTGTAGTGTGGTATAGGAGGATAGGTCGAAGTGTAGTATAGGGGGATAGGTTGCAGTGTAGTATAGGAGGATAGGTTGTAGTGTAGTTTAGGGGGATAGGCTGTAGTGTGGTATAGGAGGATAGGTTGCAGTGTAGTATAGGAAAGGTTGTAGTGTAGTATAGGAGGATAGGCTGTAGTGTAGTATAGGAGGATAGGTTGTAGTGTAGTATAGGAGGATAGGTTGTAGTGTGGTATAGGAGGATAGGTTGCAGTGTAGTATAGGAGGATAGGTTGTAGTGTAGTTTAGGGGGATAGGTTGTAGTGTAGTATAGGAGGATAGGTTGTAGTGTGGTATAGGAGGATAGGTTGTAGTGTAGTATAGGAGGATAGGTTGTAGTGTGGTATAGGAGGATAGGTTGTAGTGTAGTATAGGAGGATAGGCTGTAGTGTAGTATAGGGGGATAGGCTGTAGTGTAGTATAGGAGGATAGGTTGTAGTGTAGTATAGGGGGATAGGCTGTAGTGTAGTATAAGAGAAGGAGAAGAGAGAGACAGACAGACAGACGGGCAGACAGATATACAGACAGACAGAAACAGATGGACAGATAGACTGACACACAGACAGACAGACATACAGAGAAAGAGAAAGAAACATTGACAGTAGTTTATTGCGATTAAACACATTGAAGCCCCTATACAAAAGGAATGGGGCAGGGGCCATCAAATGAACTCGAGAGACAGGAACAGACAGACAGACAGGCAGACAGGCAGCAGACAGACAGACAGACAGAGGGACAGACAGGCAGGCAGGCAGGCAGGCAGGCAGCAAAAGAAACTAGCAGAATTGGCAAGCAAACGTTAAGCATCTTAACAGCAAAACGACAGCAACAACAACAGCAAAAACCAACTAGCCTGCGTTAGCCTTCCTTTATGACGCTATTAACGCCTCGGTTTTTTTCTCTTTTAATCAAACCATGCTGTCGTCTGGTTTTTCTTCTAGTTCGGAGACTTGGGATTTCAACCACAATCGTTTCAATCACAAATAACTATCGCCAAGTTAAACAGTTTATAACAGCAACAAAATAATAAAAGTACAGATGAATACATAAAACAAGGAGAAATAAAATACGTGTCCTTCATATTGACGTTCTCCTCTCTTGGGATACCGTGGGCCTGTCAGTAGAAATAGCATCCCCACCTTCTTCAAATTCTGTGCTAGGAATTCCCTCTTTTCTATCCCTCTCTTTCTTTCTGCCATGTTCCTATCCGTGTCCTTCTTTCTGCATTGTCCCATTTCTTCCTGTCACCTCCTTCTTGTCTATTTCTTGCCTTCTTGGTTCATTCTCCTACCCTTTTCCCCCAGAAAGACTTAAAAAGATATCAATTCTCCCCCATGCCGAAATCAGATGCGCTGGGCCTGACTTGTCAGGCGCTTAATGGCAGCGCAACGCAATTTCGCTCATATGACAGACAACAATAGTTGCTGTCTGAGCGTTTGACAAAAAAGAAAGTAAAAGAGTATTGGTATTTATTTTAAGAATTTCAGATAGGAAGTAAACATCATAATGAACAGATTGGAAGTAAAAATCATTACAAACGATTTCAAAGTAAACGTTGCTCAGTCTTTTGTTGTTGTTGTTGTTTGTTTGTTTGGGTTTTTTGTTTGTTTGTTTATTTGCGAAAGGGGGTGGGGGGAGGGTCTCTTGTTCCGTTTGTGTTTACCTTTGACGTGAAAACCACATAATAAAGCAAATAAACAACCACAACAGTTAGCACTGCATCGTGTTGACATTGGCTGAAAAACGTTCGTGAAATCTTCAGAAGGGCTCAGAGTGCCTGTACTGTCAATATTGATCTTGGTTTACCTTTGTTCTGTAGGTGTTTGCCTTTGCTGCCAGAAAGATCATAATAACGCTGCTGTGTGCCGGTTTTACGTCGGTTTTAGAGCGTACGTGCGCGTGAGAGAGAGAGAGAGAGAGAGAGAGAGAGAGAGAGAGAGAGAGAGAGAGAGAGAGGAGAGAGAGAGTGAGTGCACACACACGCACATACACACACGCACACTTTTTATTATTATGTAATATATAATAAACATATATATTTATTTATTCCCCCACTCTCTTTTTCTATATATCTCTGTCTCTCTCTCTCTCACTCACTCTCTATAATATAATATTATATATATATATATATAATATTAAATATATATATATATATATATATATATATATATAATATATATATATATATATATATGTGTGTGTGTGTGTGTGTGTGTGTGTGTGTGTGTGTGTAAAGTGGGGGTAGTGTAATTTTAGATTTTCATAATATATTATAACCAATACAAAACAATACAATACAAATACAATACAACAGAAAATAAACAACACCTTCACGTATCCCGTAGTCTAATAAACCGCTAGGGCACCACTGAAGATTTTGCAACCAGCTTCCTCCACTCCCCGTGGTTTTTCAGCTTTCCGAAGCAAATCGCTCCACTCAAGGCTAGTCCACTCTCTGATGTTGTCTTCCCATCGTTTTCTCTGTCTGCCTCTTCGTCTCCCTCCTTGTATAATCAATGCCACACAAAACACTACCACACATCACTTGTTGATCATCACTGTCTCTCTCCTTTTGTTTCAGGTGGACTTTTTCCCCCCAATAATTAACACGCTGAGGAGAAGGAGGAAAGAATAAGGCACAACGGACAATCCACAACGAATTCACCATTCCTCTCTTCATTTTTTTATTTTAAATTCGACCGATTGATTTCAAAATAACGGAAGAAGAAAAACTGATAAACGAAGGTAAACACGAGATGATGGAACATGCACAATTTGTCAAGTATATCCTTTCAATCTTGTGGACAAACTCGTTTCAATATTTCATATTTCTTTTGTCTCGCAATGTTGATCATTTTTAAGCGCAGAGCGCTGTCAGTTTAGGTAACATTCTCGCTAAACTGGCACTCTCGCTGGTAGCGTTTGAGTTTTCTCTCTCTCTCTCGTGTGTGTGTGTCTGTTAGCTTATTTCTCTTTGATGAAGTCCCACACTGTAATGATTCATATCTGAAAGAAGGAGAAATACGGTGATGGATTGCTGTGTTTAATTATTCATACCAAAAAACAATTGAGGAAAAAGCTTAGCCGGAAATGAAAACCGTTTAAGGGATGGCTGGACACAGGTTTGGAAGCGGCGAGGGAGCTTTTGCAACAAGAACAAAAAGCCATTTTATAAAAAGGCTCCAAAGAAGGGTATAGGCAAGCTGCAATTTGGGATGATACTGCAGAGTCCCATGATAAATCAGTCACTGAAGCATTGAATCGATGCTGAAAACTTCGAGTTTCTATTCTTTTACATACACGTAAACAGTGTCATCTCACGCAATATATGGAAAAGAATAATCTTCTCAAATTAAAATGCATATGCTCAAGTCGAACGGTTTCTAGAACGAAAGGATCAGTGTTGTTAACATTTACCATGAATGTGGTAGAAGGTAGTCCCAATGTCTATTCTCCCTCATTTTGCTTCTCCGACAGTATGGAGTTACAAACAGTGCAGTCCCGAATTATGACATCTCTGTATTCTAAAACTGATTAGACTGTCAACAGAATGCAGAAGTAACTGACTTGTGGTGGGTCTTGCAATGTAACGGAGTTTGAAGTCTGAATTTCACAGTAAAACCTGTTTCAGAAATGGTCTGAATTTTCGTTCGATTAAAAGACGGTTTGAAAAGAAACCAGACTCTCCAGTAAGTACTGAGGAAACAAAGTTTCAGCCCCTTCGGGATTTACCCAAATTCATAAATAAATAATAACAAAGAAACAGCGAAAAAAGAAAAAAAAACCCTCCACCATGAACCACAGCGACATCATCATCGACACCATCATCCTCTCCCCGGAAGTGACCTACACCGCCAACGTCTTCAACCTCTCCAACACTTCCGGCACGCCCGGCGCAGGCGCCGACGAAACATCCGCCGCCACCCCTGTCTCCCCTTCCCTGGCCTCCACGCGATTCGTCGTGCAGACCATCATCACGCCCATCGTGGTGACGGTGGGGCTTCTGGGCAACATCCTGAACATCCTGGTGCTGGTCCAGCCCACCATGAGGACGTCCACGAACGTGTACCTGCTGGCCCTGTCCGTGGCAGACTCGGTGTACCTCATCTTCAGCTTCACCCTGTCCTTCGTGGGCTGTCGCAAGCGGGGGCTGAGCTACGCGGCCTACGTCTTCAACACGTACGGGCGCACCATCAGCGACATGGCGGGCAACATCGCGGTGTGGGTCATCGTCATCTTCACGGTGGAGAGGTACGTGGCTGTCTGCCACCCGCTGCATGGCAAGGTCTGGTGCACCGTCAGAAGGTGAGTGAGTGTCAGGGGTTTCGTTTCGGGTTTCGTGGAGGGGGGTTTGGGTTGGGTAGGTTTTTTTGTTCCCGTTGTTGTTGTTGGGAGGGGGTGGGGTGGAGAGGATTATTTTGTTGTTGTTCTGTGTGTGTGTGTGTGTGTGTGTGTGTGTGTGTGTGTTGTGTGTGTGTGTGTGTGTCCTTTGTGTGTTAAGATTCAGAGGGGTGGGGGGGGGGGGGAGAGAGAAGAGGGGTGGATGGTGGAGAGAATGGGAGATAATGAGAGACAGAAAGGGGAGAAAAGAAGGAATAGAGAAAAGACAGGGGGAAGGAAAAGAAAGAAGGAAGGACAGAAGAAAGAAAGAAGAGAGAAGAGAAGAGAAAAAGAGAGAGGGAGTAGAGAATGTTGTATGTGAAGACAGAAAGGGAATCATGAGTAGGAACTGCAAAAACCCCGTGGAGTTTCATGCCATGAATAACGTAAAGGGAAAAGAAAATAGAGAAATGTCAGGGAAAAAACAAAAAGACACATGTGTGAATCTAGTAAACGAAAGTTAAAAAGAAAGGAAGAGAAAATAAACGAAATTCAGAAGAGCTTGTTCCTAGTTTTAATGAAGGATCCAATCTCTGCATAATTAAACCTCACTCATATCAAAAGCCGACCCCCTACTAAGTCGGTAACAGTCCGACACAAGATACCTTTTTTGTGTTACTATAACGTTCAAACTATTGCAAACGACCGTCAACACATCCTTTTCATCTTAATGAGGTAAGTCCACTAAACATCACTGACAGTTCAAAAACGACTCCCATCGTGCGAAAACAGGTACCATTTTATTGTGAAGCCTAACTGCACTTTGAACACGTCACGTGCAGGCAAACCTTTTCAAAGATGGTTACCGGCCTCACAGAGTTCCCAAACGAACAGTTCAGGTCCTCCCGAGTCGTAAGGTTGAACAGGACCGTGTGTCTATGCCTGAAGCCACTGCACTAGTTGACTTGTCCGTGGCAGGCATAATCCGTTACTCAAAGAGTTTACCAGGCACAGACTGCTTCCCAAATGGAATCTGCATGTACATGGGCTTCTTTCTGCTGCCGGAATGTCTGGTATTCACTTGCAGTCTGGCATTTTTCCAAACTACAGACGTCAACCAGTTTTCCCCTTTTCTCAGGTTTGGCTAGTTGGGTTACTGTTTGCTGTCAGGGTCCTGCTCTCTGGAACTCTCTCCCATCCCATGGAAGGGAAAAATATGTATAAGATGTACATTATTATTTTTTTAATCAATTTATTTATTTATTCTTTTATATCGAGGATTTTTATTTATTTATTTATTCTTTTATATCGAGGATAATGGAATAAGCACTCGTGTGCTTTTTATACATCCAGTCCCCGTGTGTATGCGGTTTTGTAAATGTTGTTATCTGTTCCCACTGGCACACCTCGGCCTACTCTTTCGAAAAGCGGAACAGGATTTAACTGCGCAAGATGTTCTGCGTGCATTCTCACACGGGGCCTCGGTTTATAGTCTCATCCGAAGGACTTTTGGGAAGAATGGAGTCTGCACTGATATTGACTCCAGGGGAAAAATCCCCTTGAACGAGATTCCAACCCGGGTCGTCAGATTGCGAGCGCAATGTTCTAACCACTAGGCTATCTATATGCATAGATATAATACAAACTTGAGAAGTTTTCAAAAAATAATCTCAGGATCTTCTCGTTAATTAAGAGAGCGTTAAAATTTCAGCTTATGAGCCTTACAGTACAGTGCTCTGGAGAGTTAGTTCTTCAGTTTAAAGTCCTTCCACCAAAAAGTGATATTAGACGGTTAAGTGTGTGTGTGTGCGTGCGTGGGTGCGTACGTGTGTATGCGTGCATGTGTGTATGTATGTATACGTGCGTGCGTGTATGTGTGTGCATATATGAGTGTGTATGAGCGTGCGTACGTTTGTGTGTGAATGAGTGAGAGAGTGTGAGTATATGAGTGAAATTGTGTGAGGGTGTGAGTGTGTGTGTGTGTGTGTGTGTGTGTGTGTGGTGTGTGTGTGTGTGTGTGTGTGTGTGTGTGGTGTGTGTGTGTGTGTGCTCGCGCGCGCGTGTGGGTGTAAATATATCAGAGAAATTGTGTTAAGTATGTGTGTTTCCTGTATGTAAGTGTGTGCGTGTATATGTGCGTGAGTGCATGCGTGTGTGTGTGTATGTATGTTTGTGTGTGTATGCATGTGTGTGTGTGTGCGCGCTTGCTTGTTTGCATGTGAGCATGCGAGTATGTGTGGGGGTCTTGCGTGCGTGTGTGGGTGTGTGTGTGTGCGCGCGCGCGCGTGTGTGTGTGCCAATAAAATGACCTAAGCAACAAACAGTTATAAAGAACCTAGGGCCTTACTATTTGAAAGAACTTTAGTGCGTTCAAGACTTACATATGGACAAGAGGTGTTTTTTTAAGCGCGCCACGATACTTGTTAAATAAATTGCAAAGCATAGATACTAAAGCTCTGGAGAGTGCGTGCGTGCGTGCGTGCGTGCGTGCGTGCGTGTGTGTGTGTGTGTGTGTGTGTGTGTGTGTGTGTGTGTGTGTGTGTGTGTGGTGTGTATGTGTGTGTGTGTGTGTGTGTGTTGACAGTCGTTTATATTCCTCCTCGCATACTGATGCAGATTTCCCCCAGGAAAGAGACGGTGCTAGCAGAATGGAATTGCACTGCCTGGTGTGGCCACACTGACTTTATCTACAGTACACGACACTGCAATGTTTCGTAGCAAAGCCATCCTTCCAGCAAAAGAGGGACAGAATCGGGCATGCACATATTTCTTAGGTACAAATGGGTATAATGTAGGCATAATGGCGCGATGGCGCCCTTGTTATACATGCCGAAAACACTTCCCCACCCACCCTCCTCTCTCTCTCTCTCTCTCTCTCCTCTCTCTCTCTCTCTCTCTTCTCTCTCTCTCTCTCTCTCTCTCTTCTCTCTCTCTCTCTCTCTCTCTCTCTCTCTCTCTCTCTCTCTCTCTCCCTCTCTCTCTCTCTCTCTCTCTCCGTCCCTCTCTCTCTCCTCTCTTCTCTCTCCCCCCCTCTCTCTCTCTCTCTCTTTCTTGGTTTTTTTGTGGTCTTGTCCCTACTGTCTCTGTTTCGCCTGTCTTTGTATAATTATGTCTGTTCATCTGTCTCTCTCTCTCTGTCTCCCTCTCTTCACATTAGTCAGTCTTTTCCTGTCTTTGTATCTGTCTGTCTGTTACTCTCAGTCTCTCTTATCAGTCAGTCTTTGCCTGTTTATCTGTCTCTTGCTCTGTCTCTGTCTTCTCTCTCTCTCTCCCTCTCTCTTCTCTCTCGTCTCTCTCTCTCTCTCTTTTCTCTCTCTCTCTCTCCCCCCTCCCTCTCTCTTCTCCCCTCTCTCTCTCTCTCCTCTCTCTCTCCCTCCCTCTTCTTCCTCCCCCCCCCCCCTCTCTCTCTCTCTCTCCTCTCTCTCTCTCTCTCTCTCTCTCTCTCTCTCTCTCTCACACACACACATAACAGAAGTATCAACAGAAAGATCGAAAGACAGCATAATTATGTCATACAGGCTGACAAACAAGGAAAACAGTCAAACAAACAGACAGACAGAAAGACAGCATCACTCCCTCAGACAGCATACAGATGAACAAACACCCTGAAAATGACCACAGAGAGAGAGAGAAAGAGAAGAGAGAGAGAGAGAGAGAGAGAGAGAGAGAGATTTTATTTTCAGAAGGTGAAGAAGCATGACAGTTGGGTTGTTGTTGTTGTTGGTTTTTTTACATCCAGCCTTCTATAACAGTACAACTAATAAACGCAAATGTAATAAGAAACGAAAATGGAAAACGCCATCATACTTCTGTAATTATCAACGGAAAATGGTACTTCGTAACTGTGAGGAGATTATAATATATATATATATATATATATATATATATGGAAAGAGACACAGACAGACACACAGACAGACAGACAGAGGGAGAGATGGATGGTATGAAGGCTGCAGCATCAGGTTGCCAATTTGCCTGTGAGGAGGCCCATCTTCCGACCAGCAGCCAGAGAACTGCCTCCTCTGTCCATCCATCTTCTCCTCTCTTCTTCCTTCCTTCCTTCCTTCCTACCCCCCACCCCCACCCCCCTGCGCTCTAACCGCCCCCCCCCCCTCCTTTCTCTATGTGTTTTATCTTGTGTCCAACAGCCTTACCTTGCATTGCCTTGCCTTGTTTTGTTTTGTCTTGTCTTGCCTTGTTTTGCCTTGCCTTGCATTTTCTTGCCTTGCCTTGTCTTGTGTATTGCCTTGCCTTGTTTTGTTTTGCCTTGTTTTGTCTTTGCCTAGTTTTGCCTTGCCTTGTCTTGTGTATTGTCTTGCCTTGTCTTGCCCTGCCTTGTTTTGTTTTGCCTTATTTTGTCTTGCCTTGTTTTGCCTTGCCTTGCCTTGCCTTGCATTTTCTTGCCTTGCCTTGTGTATTGTCTTGTCTTGCCTTGCCATGTCTCGTCTTGCTTTGCATTGCCTTGTCTTGTTTTGTTTCGCCTTGTCTTGTCTTGCCTTGTTTTGTTTTGCTTTGCTTTGCCTTGTGTTGTCTTTCCTTGCCTTGCCTTGCCTTGGTTTTGATTGATTTGAATTGAATGGAATAGCACGTCCAGTCACTGCAGATTTCTCTGCGTGAAATAAGGGGCTGCTCTTCCCCAGGGAAAAAGAGAAAGAGTGCGTCGCCTCAGGAGCAGCGCCACCCATTAATTTTCTTTTTCCTGTCTGCATGTGTATTTGTTTCCATTATCAAGAGTGGCCTTTTTTCTGCAGAATTTTTTTAAACCAGGGACAACTCCCTAGTTGCCGTTGGTTCTTTTACGTGCGCTGAATGCGTGTTGAGGTACGGGACCTCGGTTCATCGTCTCATTCGACAGACTAGCACCCAGATCACGACTCGGGCCCAAACGAGGATCGCAGCTTTCTAGGAAGGTGCGTTACCACTAGACAAACGATCCGCATAGACAAAGAAGGAGGAGGAGAAGAACAAGAAGAAGAAGAACAAGAAGAACAAGAAGAAAAAGAAGAACAAGAAGGAGAAGAAGAAAAACGGTCCGGTGCGACAACTAAGAGCTGGGTTCTAACTCAGATTTTTCGACACAAGAAATTACCGTACAATTTGCGCAGTCATACGCGCAAATATATTATTTCCGATTTATGGACGCCATGTTGGAACGCCCGTCAAATTTCAGAGAGGAAACAGCCCACCATTTCCCCAATACGTCGGCCTTGGGGATCTTCCACAGAGGGGATTTTTAGCTGTGCCCATCTATGGGGAAAATCTCGGTCAGGGATTTCTGACAGAGGGGATTTGAGGGGGGGGAGGGGGTGCTCATGGGGGCCAACCCCCCCCCCCCCCCCCCCCAAAAAAAAAAAAAAAAAAAAAACACACACAAAAAACCCAGAGGGTTGGAAAGAGATAAATGAATCATGTGGAAGGAGATGTTATGGCGGTGATTGCCGTTATTGGTGTTGCACAAGGTCAGCATCTGTCTGTCTGGCTGGCTGGCTGTTTGCTTGTCTGTCTGTCTGTCTAATTTGACTGTATGTCTGTCTAGTTCCCTGCATTCCTGAACTTTTTATTTTTCATGATCTCTCGGTTTCTGACTGTCTGACTCTCTCCGTCTCTCTATTACCATATGTCTCTGTCTCTTTGCCACTGCCTCGCCCTCCTCTCTCCTCTCTCTCCTCCTCTCTCTCTCTCTCTCTCTCTCTCTCTCTACACACAACACCACACACGCACACTGTTTCTCCTCTCTCTCTCTCTCTCTATCCCTCTCTGTCTCTCTCTCTCTCTCTCTCTCTCTCTCTCTCTTCTCCTCTCTCTCCACACACACACACACACACTATCACACACCACACCACACACACAACACACACACACACAACACACACTGTTTCTCTCGCTCTCTCTGTCTATTATCATATGTTGTTGTCATCATCTATCTATCTATCTTCATCTATCTATCTGTCTGTCTGTCTATCTATCTATCTGTCTGTCTGTCTATCTATCTGTCTGTCTATCTATCTGTCTGTCTATCTATCATCTATCTGTCTGTCTATCTATCTATCTATCTATCTATCTGTCTGTCTGTCTATCTATCTATCTGTCTATCTATCTATCTATCTATCTATCTGTCTGTCTATCTATCTATCTGTCTATCTATCTATCTATCTTACTGTATGTTACACATGCGCCTACATACAAGTACATAACAGATAGGTAGATAGATAGATAGATAGATAGATAGATAGATAGGTAGGGAGATCGATGGGTGGACAGATAGATGGATAGATGGGTGGATGACACAGAGAGAGACAGACAGACACACACACACACTTACACACACAACACACACACACACACACACACTACACACACACACACACACACACACACACACACACACACACACACACACACACACACACACAAGATAAATCATGCTCTAAAATACCCGCTGTCGCTGTCATGTTTCAATACGCTCTCTAACATTGTTTTTACATACTCTTTGGCATGCTGTCATACTTTATGAGAGCAGACGAATAATGAAAGTGTTGGGCCGGGGGAAGGGGGGGAGAGAGGGAGGGAGGGGGGGGGGGGGGGGGGGAGAGAGGAGGGGAGGGGGGGGAGAGAGAACGAGCATTATGGGTATTTGAGGGTTATCTCCCGTACTCAACAACGGAGAGGCGTTTCAATTTGAGCAATGTAGTTGGTATTTTTCTCATATTCTATGTCTGGTCTTTGTCTTGTTTTTCCCTCTGGTTTTGTTTGTTCTCTCTCTGTCTCTGCTGTCTCTCTTCTCATCTCCTCTTCTTTCTCTCTCTCTCTCTCTTCTCTCTCTTCTCTTCTCTCTCTCCTCTCTCTCTCTCTCTCTCCCCTCTCTTCTCTCCCTCTCTTCTCTCTCCCTCTCTCTCTCTCTCTCTCCCTTCTCTCTCCCTCTCTCTCTCCCTCCTCTCTCCCTCTCTCCCCTCTCTCCTCCCCTTCTCTCCTCCCTCCCCTCTCTCTCCCCTCTCTCTCCTCTCCCTCTCTCTCCCTTCTCTCTCCCTCCCTCTCTCTCCACCCTCCCCTTCTCCTCTCTCTCCCTCCCCTCTTTCTCCCTCTCTCTCTCTCCTCCTCTCTTCACTCTCCCTCTCCTCCCTCCGCCCTCTTCTCTCTCTCTCCTCTCTCTCTCTCTCTCTCTCTCTCTCTTCTCTCTCTCTCTCTCCTCTCTCTCTCTCTTCTCCCTCTCTCTCCCTCTCTTCCCCTCTCTCTCCCTCTTCCCTCTCCATCCCCCCCTCTCCTCCCTCTCTCTCTCCTCTCTCTCTCTCTCTCTCTCTCTCTCTCTCTCTCTCTCTCTCCTCTCTCTCTCTCTCTCTCTCTCCTGTATTTTTCTCTTTCTCGCAGAAAGCATTAATAATAATAATAATAATAATAATAATGAATAGCATTTATATAGCACATTTCTCAAAGCAATGACTCAATGCGCTTTCATACCATGCGCATTTATACACATGCACACACAGCACATAACAACAACAACAACAACAACAATGATAATGAGCATTTCTAAAGCGCAAATAAATTTACAAGAGATACCTATCGCACTGTAGAGGCACACACTTGCGTCCGGGCACACACTAGCAGGGCAATTAACAGTACACTCAGAGAAAAGGCACTAGCAATAACATAACTAACAAAAAAAACAAAAAAAACATAACCAACAGCCAGGCATGCACATGAAGTAGCCTACAGTGTGACAAACGGCGACCGTCAAGACAAGCACAATATATTAACTAGCTAAGAAATACATTAAAGAGATGTGTCTTCAATGAAGACTTAAACTGGGAAAAAGTGGGAGTATGTCTGACGGCTGGTGGCAGAGAGTTCCAGATCGTGGGCGCAGCAACACCAAAAGATCTACGACCTGCGGTTTTGAGGTTGTAATGGGGTACAACAAGTAAGTTATCATTCGAAGACCGCAGGGTTCTAGTTGTGGTGCGTGATTTCAAGGCAGCTGACAGAGATGGAGCAAGCGAGCCTTCAGAGTGACGGTATGCCAAGACCGCAACTTTGTACTGACAGCGTGCCCTTACAGGTAACCAATGAAGCTCCCTAAGCATGG
>CM054166.1:3502068-3542068 GCA_028751875.1 Rapana venosa
CCTTCTTATCACATCCCCCAACAAAGCTGACATCCCGCATGCGACTGTTGCATGTTTCAGAGCCAAGTTCTTCTCTTGTTCTTTTCCCTCCACTTCCTCCTCCTCGTCCTCTTCTCCTCCTCTTCCTCCTCCTCCTACTCCATTCCGGTCACAGCTCAGACAAAGCCCACCCCCACCCCCACCCTCTGCGACTGTGGCATGTTGCAGAGCCAAGCTATTCTTTTCTTCTTCCTCCGCTTCCTCCTCCTCTTCCTCCTCCGCTTCCTCCTCTTACTCCATTCCTGTGACATCCACCCATGTGACTGTTGCATGTGGCAGAGCCAAGCTCTTCTCCGTTTTCTTCTTCCTCCACATCCACCTTCTCCTCTTCTTCCTCTTCCTCCTCCTCCACTTTCTTTACTACTTCCTCCTCATCTTCTTTTTCCTCCATCGTCATTCCCCTCCTCCTCCTCTTCCACCTCTTCTTCCTCATTCTCCTCTTCCTCCTCCTCCATTCCTGTCAACAGCCCTCCCAAACAAAGCTGACATCCCCCCATCCCCTATAACAGTGACTGTGGCATGTTGCAGAGCCAAGCTGTTCTCCTTGCTGGCTGCCGTCATCTGCATCCTCAACACGCTGCCCGGCTTCTTCGAGCTGCAGGTCGTCCTGACGCCGGACGGCCACCGCTGCCGCTACACCTCCTTCGCCAGCTCCCCGGCCTACGAGCTGGGCTACACCTGGTGGTACGTCACCATCTTCACCTTCCTGCCCTTCACCTCCCTCCTCATCTTCAACTCCCTCCTCATCCACACCCTGGTCCGCGCCGGGCGGCATCGCCAGGACATGCTGACCGACAGGTCTTCGGGACGGCAGCGCGCCAAGATGTTCCCGGCAGGCTCCCAGAGGAACAGCTCCCGGTGCAGGTCGTCCGGGAGAGGCTGCCGGGGGGAGACGTTGAGGTTTCCCGGTTCTGCCCCAGAGCGTTCTTCGGGCTGCTGGAGATGCTGGTGTTGCGCGCGTGCTGAAGCTGAAGCTGGAGCTGGAGGTCCTCACGAAGAGAGGAAGTTGTACCACCAGGCCTTCCAGATGAAGTACCTGGGGGAGGAGAAGGCCTTGAAGAACGGGGTGGAGAACGGGTGTGCTCACCCACCCACAGGGGCTGAGGACGAGGTGAACGCGCTCCCCGCTGACAGAAAGGAGGAAGGTCAGGCCAGGCAAGCCGTGAGGAGTCCTTGTGGCTGCCCGCTTCAGCACCTAGCGCCCGAAGACGGAGACCGAGGCAGGGATCGTGGAAAGGGCGGGCGACCCAGGTGCTCACACAGGCAGGCCCCACCGCTCAGAGACCGGGCTTGTGACTTGGTGGTGGACGGCGGTGGAGGGAGAGGGGGCTGTGGACCGCGCTCCCCCCTCCACCTCTCCCGCTCGCTGAGTGACTCCCCCCGCTCCTCCCCCACCCAGCCTCTCGCCGGCGCCCCGTTCTCGCACTGCCACCAGGCCTCAGACTGTCCCCGGCAAGGTCGCCGCTCCATGGAGCAGCACAAGGTGACCTTGATGCTGATCGTCATCGTCATCATCTTCCTCCTCTGCCAGCTGCCTTGGACCGTCCTCTATCTCTACCGCGCATACCTGTCCGCGCATGACGCCAGCGCGGGCGGAAGTGACGGCATCAAGATCGCCGGAAATGTCGTCAATTTGTTGGCGCAGGTGAACGCTTCTGGTAACTTTTACCTGTACTCTTTCTTCAGTAAGCGCTTTCGGAGGACGCTGGCTCGTCTGTTTCTGTTCTGGAAGAGAGAGCTGTCTCATTCCTCCCTGGTGCATTTATAAGATTCATGTGCCCTGGAGAAAGGAGATGGACTGTTTGATGGGTTTGCTTGTGGTGGTGATGGTGGTTTTGGTGGTGAAATGTGTTTTACGAAATCCTCAATCATGACTTTGATTAGAAAATCATTTTCTTATTGATGTGGCCGTAGTGTGTAATTTTAGGAAATTATTGGACGCTTCTTCTGGTGAAAAAGAATTGCTGTTGACGTTTATTTGGTGTATTTATAGGAAAAAGTATGAAGGAAAAGAGGACTTAAAAAACTAACCAAACTTTGGTTTCCTCATTGAAAGTGTCCGAAAGGAATATTTCCAAACTTTGGTATTCAGTTAGGAAAAAGTACGCCTTAGACAGGAATTCTCAGGTTGATGTATTTTGAAGTAAGTACATGAACAAAACCTGTTAATCGTGTATTAGTTTATATATTTAGAGGGCGGACACCTTTAGCTTGAAAGGGAAAAGATCTTTATTCAAAAAGTGTGTACCTTAGAAAGAAATGTTAAGGTTCAGTTAATGAAAATGTCTACTAGAAATAGACTAACACTTGTCTAGCTTATTTGACAAAATCTGATAGGTAACACTTTGTCACTTCTTTAGTGTGTGTGTGTGTGTGTGTGTGTGTGTGTGTGTGCGTGCGTGCGTGCGTGCGTGCGTGCGTGCGAACGATCGTGCGTGCGTGCGTGCGTGTATATAATTTTTTTGAAAACGAAGACTCACACTTTTCTTTTTCATTTGTGGAATTAGAAAAGTGTAGAAAAGAATTCTCTGCCATACATCTCAGCTTGTTTATGAAAGATTTGAAAATATAAGGAAAACTGTTCTCACTTTGTCTTGTTGATCGTAACATAACTTTGGTTTGTTCACAGAGAGTGCTGGAAACGAAATGTCCTGTAGCCTAGTTCTCAAATTCGTTTATCAAAACCTGTACATTGAAAACCAGCTACTGGACTTACAACAGTACTTTCTGTAATTTGGTTATGAGGAAAAAAAAATGTGTTTGGAAAATTGATCGTCCAATTTCGTTTGTATTTTCTTGGTAGAACGTGCGTGAAGTGAAAGAGAGGTGAAAGAGGGTGTGTTTGTATGAAATTTTGTGTTGTGTTGTATTTGTGTTGTATGTGTACCACTTGAAGTCACGGCAGATTTCTCTGCGTGAAATTCAGGCTGCTCTACCCGGGGAGAGCGCGTCGCCACAAGAGCAGCGCCACCAATTTTTCCCCCTTGTTTGCAACTGTATTTCTTTCCCTATCAGAGTGACTTTTTTTTCTACAGAATTTTGCCAGGGACAACTCTCTAGTTGCCGTGGGTTCTTTTACGTGCGCTAAATAGTTATGTGTAACTCACGGGACCTCGGTTTATCGTCTCATCCGAAAGACTAGCACGCAGACCACCACTCATTGTCTAATGGATGGGGGGAAAAGTTTCGGACCTAAATGGGAATCAAACCACCGCACACTTCCAACCCGGACTTTTCGCTTTCTAGGCAGGTGCGTTACCTCTAGACCACCGATCCACTTTCACTGCATTGTCTTGTATTACATATTGCACTGCAAGTTTTGTTGTATTGTTTTGTACCGGGTTTTGTTTTGTTTATTTTTGTTCCTCGGCTAGAGCTCCGAGGTTCACCAATTATGAGATGTTTGTGCATGCAACAGTTTTCATTCCACAATTTAGGTAGCCGCATTTCGATTTCGGGGATGTATCGTATTTTTGTTGCAATGTATTTGTATTGCATTGCCTTGAGTTGTATTGCATTGTATTGCATTGCTTTGCCTTGCATATTTTGTAGTGTAGTGTTTTATAGTGTAGTGTCGTTTAGTGTCGTGTAACGTGTGCATAGGCCTAGTGTAGTGCAGTGCAGTGCAGCGCAGTGTACTGCAGTGCAGTGCAGCGCAGTGCAGCGCAGTGTAGTGCAGTGCAGTGCAGCGCAGTGCAGCGCAGTGCTGTGCAGTGCAGTGCAGTGTAGTGTAGTGAAGTGTCGTGTCGTAAAGTGTTAGCGTAGTGTAGCGTATTGTTTTGCATGTGTGCATGTGTATATGCTGATTATTCATGTGTACATGGGATGGAAGAGAGAAACAGCATTAAACAATTGATAGGAAACGGTAATGACCACCATTGCAAGTAGCCAAACGGATAACGCCTGAGGGTGGCGCTGCTCTTGTGGCGACGCGCTCTGCCCGGGGAGAGCAGCCTGAATTTCACGCAGAGAAATCTGCCGTGACTTAAAGTTATATTGCAATACAAAAGAAATCACTCACAGTGTTAAAAGGGACGCTACCGAAAGAAACCACGAATGTTAGGGGTTGTTCTCTCCCTTACTGGAGACGGGATAGCTCAGTGGTCGGAGCGCTCGCTTTCGCCCAGCCAAGTTCAGCAGCGTTAAGCGTAGTTACCACTTCGATGGGTGACCGTTTGCGCGCCTTGACTTCAGTATCAGTCCCCCAGTTCACCCAGCTGTAAATGGGTACCTGCCCTCTTTAGGGTCAGGGAAGGTAAAAGCAGCGAGGGAGAGGAGATGGGCGCCGCCCTCAATATGCTGGCCCCTAGAGAAGTGAGGTCTCAGACGCCTCGCTCCCCTAGAGCATGGTAATTATAGGTTATGGGACACCTTTCCCTTATTGTCCCTTGTGTTTTGCTCTGCCTCTTTATAACCATCATTCATTTATTTCTATGTATACTTTTTGTCGCCCAGGTCACAGGGTATATGCTGTATAGTTTGTGACATCCATACCTTCGGCCATGGGTGGTGCGTCACTTCAGCAAAAAGTGGATGGGGTTTAAACGTATGTGCGAGATGTTCTGCCTGCGTTCCCACACGGGTTTACAGTCTTATCTAAAGGACTTTCAGGGGAGTGGAGTCAGTACCGATTTTAACTTCAGGGGAAAATCCCCTCAGACACCTCAGTGGAGACTGGAACCCATGCCCTCAGTGACCGTCAGATCAGTAGTACAGTGTTCTAACCACTTGGCTATCCAAAGAAGAGAGAAAAGAGCGTGGGCGCGGTGTGTGTGTGTGTGTGTGTGTGTGTGTGTGTGTGTGTGTGTGTACACGGGTGTGCATGTTCATAACACACTTTCCAAACATGATTATTTGCCCTGTGCGTTTGCTGAGTCACCAAAGGAGTTGGTTCAAAGAACACTGACGTCATTGTTCTGTCAAGGGTTACCCCAAACTGACCCCTGTGTGTTGTGTGTGTGTGTGTGGTGGGGTGGTGTGGCGTGCGGCTGCGCGCGCGCGTGTGCGCTGGTGGTCTGATAAGATTGTGTCTCAGATCTCCCAAGACAGACATCTGTTAAATGTCGTCTGCACTTTTCTGTTGCCATGAGTAACCATCGTCTGCTTGTTATCAGTAACAATTCTCTGCCTCTAAAAGAGGGCGCAATAGCCAAGTGGTTAGAGCGGTGAACTCCTGATCTGACGGTCACTGAGGGCACGGGTTCCAGTCTCCACTGAGGTGTCTGTTTGAGGGGATTTTTTCCCCTGGAATTAACATTGGTACTGACTCCACTCCCCTAAAATTCTTTCGGATAGGACTGTAAAATGAGGTCCTGTGTGTGAACACATGCAGAACAATTTGCACACACGTTAAGATCCTATCTTTTGTGGGAAGAGTAGGTCGGCTCTGATAGGTGGCATGGATGAAATTTTATTCTGTTTCGAGGATAATGGAATAAACACTCGTGTGCTTTTTTATATCCAGTACCCCTGTGTATGCATTTTTGTAAATTTTATCATCCGTTCCCACCGGCACACAATGGCCTACTCCTCCGAAAAGCGGAACGTGTTTTAACGTGTGCGCAAGATATTCTGCGTGCGTTTGCACACGGGACCTGGGTTTATAGTATCATCCGAAGAACTTTTGGGGGGGAGCGGAGTGGAGTCGGCACTGATCTTAACCCCAGAGGAAAAATTCTCTTGAATGGGAATCGAACTCGGGTCAGCAGATCAGGAGCGCATCACGCTAACCACCAGGCTATCCCATCCCCCCTGTAATGTAACGTACCCAGCATGCAATCCAACATCTGGAGAAAGATGGGCTCCGCTATGTTCGGCTTGCTCAAGACGCACCACCAGAAAACTTCAGAGCAGTGCATGCCCCATGACTTCTGAAGGAGTTAAGGGAGAAGTCGGCCAGTCTGTGTCGTCTGCTGTTATCAGCAACAGTAGCTGGCTGCGCTAAAGCCGTCTGCTGCTGATTGTGTGCCCAGGAGCTATAGGCCTATAATAGCAGCTCAGACGGCTGAAGTGCATTGACGTCACTTCAGTGGTTGGTGGGTGATTTAAAGGTAGTGAAGTACGATTCTTGTGCGTCAGTATTAACGAAGTTTTACGTCACTGATTTGCTAACCGTACCATTTGCCCTGTTTTTGTTTTTTAAATTGTAGTTTGGTTGGTCTTGGGTTTGTGTGGTGTTTTTTTTTTTTTGTTTGTTTTTTTTTTGTGGGGTGGGGGCAGTCCTTTCTTCCACATTCCCACCTCGTTTTCACTTCTCTTCTCTTCTCTGCGTTCCCTTACAGGATGGGGTGTGTAGGCATAGTGCCAGGTCTTCTCCTGTG
The DNA here is from genome assembly GCA_028751875.1 of Rapana venosa. Classification (NCBI taxonomy): domain Eukaryota; kingdom Metazoa; phylum Mollusca; class Gastropoda; order Neogastropoda; family Muricidae; genus Rapana; species Rapana venosa. Next base: position 3,508,428 of record CM054166.1, read on the forward strand.
CTTGTTGTCACTCTGCAGGAGGTCTGCCTGCTGGCCTCAGCCCACACTTTCCGACTTCAGAGCAGTTCGTTTTCATTTTGCATGATGTATGCTGGGTATGGTCGTATTTCTGTAACCCACCGAACGCTGACATGAATTATGGGATCTTTAACGTGCATACTTGATAATCTGCGTGTGCATATACACGAGGGGAATGAAGCCATTGGCAGGTGTGCTCTTGAAGTTGACTTGGAAGATCGTAACCCCCCCCCCCCCCCCCCCCCCACACACACACACACACACACACACCCGCCTGTTGTTTTGATCCTGTTTTTGGTTTCTTTGCTGTTTGTTTTTTGTCTTTGTGTGTGTGTGTGTGTGTGTGTGTGTTTCGCTTTGATTGTTTTGTTTTGCTTTTTGTTGTTGTTTTCTTTCTTTTGGTTTTGTTTGTTTTGTGTGTGTTGTTTTTTCTCTTTTTTTCTTTACCTTGTGGGTGTATGAGTATTGGGTTTACTTTATTATCATATGATGTATTCCTAAGGGCCGGGACTGGTTGTGAAAAAGCACATAGGTGCTTATTCATTATCCTCGAAATAAAAGAATAAAAAGAATTGCCCTCGAAATTTAAAAACATAAAAAAGATTGATTGATCTATCACGTGAACGATTTTCATGGGGAAAAAAGTCTTGCACAGCGGACAGCTAGCTTGGCGAGGATATAATTTATCGATATAATTATTACCACCCCTTACCATTGCTAAACGATTCATTCATCCATTCATTCTATCAGATCATTAACCGCACCAAGAAACATTTCATGATGCAGCGATGTTCCAGTTGAAAACTAATGATCGACAGAGAACTTGACAAGAAAGAATTCATTACGTTTAATAATGTTGGCCCTTCTTGCAAACCTTTTCATTCAACAGCTAACATGACTTGACAACAAAATGCAACAACCAAACAAACCAAAATTAAGAGAGAAAAGAAAGAAAGAAAAAATAATACAATAAAGATAATTATGTTTCACTGGTGGCAAACCCCTGTACAGGCCGATAACTCTTGATTGCACACTGTAGTTGCAGACGTGGGTTAAGTGCATCCGGTGATTGTAAGTGTGCGCTTCCAAAATCAAAACAACCAAAGGAAAACTTATATTACATCAAACTTTGACCATGAAGTGTATGGAAATCACGCAAACAGAACTCTCCGTCGACAACGCACCCTATTGCCTTCGTGGTCGGGTTTATTTCATTTGAAAACTCGTTAATGGGGACTTGTGTTTTCGAAAGATGGATACATCATACAGTGTCATCTCAGTGCAGCCATGGGCGAAAGGTGAGTTGTAAGCTTAATGAATGTTACGAGTTTGTAGCTTAGCTGCCGGCGTAGGATGAAGAGATCTAGGACATTAAAACTGTCGCGTGTCAAAATTAATTCGTCGAATTCGTACAGTCGTAGCTATTGAAAACTCAAAAGGAATTTTAGGGGTGGGGGGTTGTTTGTTGGGTTGTTTCTTACATAAAATGTCTCCCCTTTTCCCAATCTTATTGGTTCTATAACCGGCAATATTGGAATGCTATTCATGCCTAGCATTGTCTGAATGTGCAATGGTCCCAATGTACATTTTTGAATGGGCTTTTTGTTTTTAATTTAATTTCACCAGTATGTGTGTGTGTGTGTGTGTAGAGAGAGAGAGAGAGAGAGAGAGAGAGTGTGTGTGTGGTGTGAGTGGGAGAGAGAGAAAGAAAGAATGAGTGTGTGTGTGTATTGATCACTGTATGAGTGTATGTGTATGTGTGCATGCATGCATGCATATGCGTGGGTGTGTGTGTGCATTTTGCTGATTGTACATAATGATAATGCTGGAGTTTTCCAAGTGAATTTGTTTGGAATCATTTCATGTGATATTACATGTGTACATAATATATAGTATATACTATATACTTGTGTGTATTTGCTGAAAATATGAAATAGAATTGTTTTTATGATTTATGCACCCTTGGGGGGGGGGGGGGGGGGGTCACATATACACACTTACACAAAAGTATGTGTGTATAGTAAAGATTTGCTGAAAGTATTGAAAATAGTTCTACTTGTTTTTAAGCATCATGCTCAGGCACACACGCACGCACACACAGTGACACACACACAGTGACCCACACACTCCCACGCACGCACACACACATACACACACCATGAAAGGCTTAAAAAAAAACCCAAAAAACCCCACATCCAGAAAAAAGACTATCACGTATCAGACAGGGCAGACGCAACAGAAGATCTATAGACCTAGTATAAACCAACCATAGGCTCAATACAATGGGAAGACAGGGGTAACAGAAAACCAGATAAGCAGGGGAAAAAACTAGGAGCAGGACGTGTGCTGAGGGGATCAACCAGGCTATTGTGTTGACCCAGCTGAGAGAGGGCGAGGGGGGTGGGGGGATTGGGGGGGGGGGGGGGGATGGAGAGAGCTGGGACTTGGACCGGCTTGGAGAGAGTGTGTGTGTGTTTTCAGGTGTTCACCTACAGGTGTTTTCTTGTCTTCACTGTTCGCATGTTTGCCGTTTATCTTAAGGGCGGGTTTGTCAACAGAAGTGGCCCCTGCTCCCTGTGGCAAGTGTCGGTGTCACCCATGCAGTGGACGTCTGGAATACTACCTACCTGCTCTCTGGAATAACTGGCCGAGTCTGGTGGAATAATTGTCTGGCTGATATTTCTGTGGGCCTGGAATGGATAACTAGATAGATCTACTTGCTGCAGCAGGTTTTTGGGTGTGCATTCCAAGATTTTGAACAGGTTAGTGGGTTTGGTTGGGGTTTTTTGTGTGGGTGTTTTTTTTGGTTGGGTTTTTTTGGTTTTATTTTTTATTTTTTAGGTTTGTTGCTGATGTTCTTTTTGTGGTGGTGGTTGTGTCACAATGTGTGTGTGTCACTGTCTGTGCGTCTCTCTCTCTCATACACACACACTCACTCTCACGCACACAAACCACAAACACACACAGTTGGTGAGTTACACATTTGCACACACATAGTAATTACACACAACACACACACATGCATGCGCACAAACATCACACCACATACATGATAGCTTTGATACAAACATCACACACACACACACACACACACACACACACACACACACACACACACACACACACACACACACACACACAGAGCACCCTCGTGTGCACCAAGAGCTACTTGCCAAGATAATATCGTGATCAGTTTTCTGTTTAAACTGGGTGATTGCATTCTTGAGATGGTCATGAAAATAATATCTAAATTGTGTAGAGCTATCTTCAGGATCGTTTAGCCAGAGTGTTTGAATGGAGATCTTGAGTGAGTGTAAAGCGGCAGCTGTTGCCTGTGTGCCTTTAAGCAATTTAAAGACATTATAAAGATAAGAATAAGATAGGGAGACATCCGTGCGTGTGTGTGTGTGTGTCTGTGTCTGTGTGTGTGTGTGTGAGAGAGAGAGAGACTCAGAGTGTGTGTGAGAGAGAGAGAGTGTGCGCATACATGTATGTGTGTGTATGCAGTATACATTATTACATGTCATAGCATTTGTATACAGGTACAGGTAACTAGTTTGTTGTAGTACTTAACTAGTATTAGTAGTGCTAAGTCTTTAATTTTATCAGTTTATGTCCTTTCTACATAAAACTTATGATAATGTGATACTGTACAGGGATGGGGGAGGGAAATTTTTTTTTAATGGACATAAATTATAGTGTAACATAAATTTAGGAATTAAAAAAACTTATGATAAAATAAAAATATAATAAATACTAATAAAAATTAAAATATTGATAAAATTAAGAGAGAAAAGGAGACAGAGAGAGAATAGTGGGGGATGATACAGATAAAAAAAAGAAAGGAAAAAAAGGAATACTGGCATGTGTGTGAGTGTACATGGGTGTGTGTGTGTCACAGTGTGTGTGTGTGTACAGAGTTGTATACACTCGTGTGTGTATCATGTGTGTGTGTGTGTATGTTCTCTCCCTTTCTACTAGTTCCCCCCCCCCCCCCCCCCCCCCACCCTGTCTGTCGCTATCTGTCTGTCTGACTCTCTAGTCTCTCTCTCTCTCTTTTCTGTGTGTGTGTCACTGTGTGTGTGTGGTGTGTGTGTTGTGTGTGTGGAGAGTGAGTTCCTGGCTGACAGTTCCGCCACGACTGTGATCAATCAATCGAAGCTGAGCAATTCTGAATATTTCGAGAATTTGCGATACAGAATACTCGCTAGTGCTCCTCCTTCCCCCTTCCCCTCCACTTCTCTCCCTTTTTTCCGCACACCCGTAACCCCCACCCTCCCTTTGGGCAATATTTTACCCCTAACTAACTGTCTAGGTTTTACATTGATTAATTGAATGTGAATGGGGGCAAAATAGCCTAGTGTCATAGGGGCATGGGTTCCAGTCTCCATCGAGCATGCACCTGCTACCTGAAGTATGAACGTGAAAGAATAGGTGATATTGTAACCTAATATATTTTGTTTGCTTGAAATTTTCAGGGTTTTAAAAAAATATTTTTAAAAAACCAACTTAAGTATGTGCACGTGTGTGCGTGTATATACATGTGTGTGTGTGTACTCGTGTGTGTGTGTGTACACTAACACGTGTGTTTTGCAGTGTATAATTTCATTATTATATTGGGTTGTTTTTTTCCTGCTGAGTAGATGTATTTTAATGTTAAGGGTTGTAATAATGTTGTAGTTCAATACTATCAAGTATCATTAAGAAATGTTTGTTCCTAGATAGATTGAAAAAAAAGGCAAATGTTATGCATTGCTTTTTGAATGTACCATCTGGAAATAAAACTTTGACTTAGACTTTGGAGAGAGATGGACTCCACCAGGTTCAACCTGCCCACCACACAAAGCCTGAAATAAAATTCAGTACAGTGGTCGGAGCACTCGCTTTCCCCCAGCCAAGTTAAGCAGCGTCAAGCGTGGTTACCAGTTGGATGGGTGACCGTTTGCGCGCCTTGGCTTCAGTACAGTTCCCCCAGTTCACCCAGCTGTAAATGGGTACCTGCCCTCTTTAGGGTCAGGGAAGGTAAAGCAGCGAGGGAGAGGAGATGGGCGCCGCCCTCAATATGCTGGCCCTAGAGAAGTAAGGTTTCTGACGCCTGGCTCCCCTACGACTTTATAGGTTATGGGACTCCTTTACCTCCTTTACCTCCTTACAGTGTTCCCAACAACTCCTTAAGAAGCCAAGGAACAAATGAAGTCATAATTGTTGTGTGGGTGACAGGAAAGCCTAGTGGCTAGAGCGTTGCACTTGTGATTTGACGGCCTGGGAGTGAGCCCGAGTTTGAGCCACTACTGAGAATGAGATGCCTGTTCAAAGGAATTTTGTTTTCTGAGGACTTAACATCAGTACTGACTCCACTCCCCTGAGAGATTATAAATTGAGGTCAGGTGTGTGAACGCACGCAGAACATTTTGTGCACATGTTAAACTCCCATTCACTTTTCATAGAAGAGTAGGCCAGCCATAGCCAGTGGGATGGATGACACCAACATACCCAGCATGCATCCTACTATCTGGAGAGGGATGGGCTCCTCCAGGTTGAACTTGCCAACGATATATACAGTTTCCAGAAAGTTTAAGCGCTGTGCCCAAATGACTGTAATAGTAGTAATTAATAACTAGTAGACCTTTTACTTAGTCATAATAGCTCATTAGCTGTTTCATTTAGTGTCTTTTCACAGCTGTGAAATTAGATGATGCATGAGTGTGCACACGCATGTTTGTGTGTGGTTGCAAATTTTCTTTTGTCTTTTGCATTTGTTTTGCACACAGTCCTGTTTCCATTGTCATGAGCATGCCACGCTGAGAAGACAGCAGCAGGTCAGCATTGTGTTCTTCAACAATGTTCAATATCGTATGGTGTTCAAAATAGGCCTCCGTTTTGAAAGAAAAGCACAGTATTGCATGCATACAAACACTGCTGTTACTAGTGTTAGATTACCGTTCATTGTCTGTTTCTCTCTGTTAAGTTCTGTGTTTGTTCTGTTTCTGTCTGTGCATCTCTGTCTGTCTGTCCACAGGTCCGTCTGACTGTTTGTCTGTCTGTCTGTCTGTCTGTCTCTCTCCTCTCTCTCTCTCTCTCTCTCTCTCTCTCTCTCTCTCTCTCTCTCTCTCTCTCTCCTCTCTCTCTCTCTCTGTGTGTGTGTGTGTGTGTGTTCTATCTTGTCTCGTGTTGCACAACATGCAGATAACACAACAGTCAACAGTAGGTCAGAAAGGACTCTCATTCATATTAATGTTGTCAGTAATGTAGCCTGGCAAAGCACGTTCTAAAAGAATTACACAGTGTGTGCTGAAAGAACCTGCTGTTAAATTACAATTTATTGACTGTAGCCACTGTAGGTCTCTGTCTCTGTCTGTCTCTGTCTCCCTCTCTCTCCCTCTCTTACTCTTTCCTCTGTGTGTGTCTGTGTACACATGTGTATGCTTGCGTGTGTGTTTGAAAGTCTGTTTGTGTGTGTGTGTGTGTACTCGTGATAGCATGTGCTCGCAGGCACGTGGGTATGTATGTGTGGACCTGGGTGCACTTTTTTGTAATTCAGCAGGACGTAAATCATTTGAAATTTTAATATAGATCTCTCTCTCTATAGACATGTATTTTTAGGAACAGGATATATATTATCACTGTTTTGTCAAATGACCCCTTTCTCTTGAAGAAAGTACGTACATTCATGCCTGCATATATTAAAACTATTATAATCAATGAGTGTGTGTGACTGTGAGACTACTTAAGAGAAGGGGGTGGGGGTTAGATGGGTAGATGGGGAAGAGAGTGTGTCCCTATTTTGGCGTTCCTCAGTTAGGGTTTGCAAATAGTTAAGATTTTGTGTACACGCAACGTTTTTACCCACCATTAAGGTAGGCACATTCCAACTTTGGGGATGCTTAAGTAGATGAAATGTTAGTCTGACAAGTTTTTCATGAATTTGTATTCCTTTTAAAGAGAGAGAAAGAGAAAGAGTAGAAATCATAAAAAAGTCAAAGCTTTATTTCTGTTTTGAAAGCTTTCCATGTTAATCCTGTCAGATTTAAGAGATAGACAGAAACACACCTGTGATATTTGATCAAAGTCAGATAAATCCAAATCTTTACTTCAGTCGAGTTGTGACAATGTAGTATGTAGGTGTCTGTTTCACAAGATTTGAGAGTGAAAGGGGGAGGGAGAGTGAAATAAGCACAGGGGGACACACAGACACAGACACACACACACACACACACTCACACTCACACACACACACACACACGCGCACACACACACACTGACAGTCTCTCTCTCTCTCACACACACAAAGTCTCTCTCTCACACACACATATACAGTACACACTCTCACACTCACACACACACACACACATACACACACACACACACACACACACACACACACTCACTCACTCACTCACTCAGAGGCAGACAGACAGATAGAGAAACAGACAGAGGAATAAGATAGATATCTGCTCAACCTAGCCACATTCATGTCACACGCATGACTGGTTGTGTGTGACCAGCACTAGTGTACAGTTCGAACTGTTTGACTGACTCTCACTCTGTATGGTTAAAAAAAAAAAAAGAAAGGAGTAGGTATGTAGACTGTGGGTAAGAGGGAGAAAATGGAGACCAGGGGTTGGAGGGCGGAGGGAAGGGAGGTAGAGAGAAGGGTGCTTGTGTATAAATTTGCCTGTTGGTGTGTGGGGAAGGGGGGTACATGAGGGAGGGAGCGAGCATGTGAGTATGCATAATATATATATATATATATATATATATGTTTACATACATACATGCATGTAAACTATACATGATAATTGTATTCATGATATGAATTTATATTATGTTATAACTTATATATCGGAAAGAGAGGTGTGGGTGTGTGCATGCATGTGTGCATGAGAATGCGTGCATCAATTTGTGTCTGTGTGTCTGTTTTGAATGAATATATAATTCTCATGATAAATTGGGTGGGTTTTTGGGTTTTTTTTGTTAAAGGTAACTGACAGGTTGCAATAATCAACACTGCGTTTCAGTATGTTTACAACTGATTGATGGGGTTGACTTTGTTGAATACCACAATCGGCGCATGGTAAATTTCACCTCATTTATGATGCTTATAGCCCTGTTGCTTTATGAAGACCATGCATGGGCCATCAACTTGTTCCATTAAAAAATTAAGTTAGACCGCTGCGCTTGTGACCTGACGACTTGGGATTGAGCCACCATGGAGACACCTGTTTTAAGGGGGTTTACTCTGGAGTTGATTCAAGTACTGACCCCACTCCCCCAAAGGTCCTTCGGGTAATAGTATAAACCAAAGCCCCATGTGCCGATGCATGCAAAACATCATGCGTGCACATTAAAAACCGTTCCGTCTCTGAAGAGTACTACTACTAGGCAGTTGCATGTCAGTAGGAACAGGTAATTTTTCTAAACTCTTGCACGCAGCTGTCCACCATCCCCGGAGTTGGATTGTGGCTACTTTAATGGTGGGTTAGAAAGGGCTACATATGATACGTGCGCAAAATTTGACCATGCATGTGAACCTCAGAGCTCTAGCCGAGGGACGAACAAAAAACCAAAATCAACAAGATAGCAACAGCAGAAGAAACATATTGTTGTAACAGCTTACACACATTGTGTAATTGTATGATTTCTGTCCTGTCAGTCTATGTCAACATTGCTGCAGTCTTCTGGTTAATTAAAGCACTGTTTGTGCACTACCCATAACAACTATAGTTTGTATCGATCGACAGTTATCATTATTAAACATTTATTCAAGCCATGCCTCAAGATGAGAGAGAGAGAGAGAAAATGAATGAGTGATCTTTAATAACCATTAATGAATGAAAACAGATTTTAGGTCAAGCCTAGTCTTACAATTTGTCCATGTAACTCTTTGCAATGAGACATGCACCCAAGTTTAAAACAAATAACACTAAGAACTTAAATGTAAACCAGAAAAAGTAATAAAAATGGAAAAAATAGTGCACAGTAACATCAGTCTGTTCTTTAGATTTAAACCCAAAAAATGCACAGGGAATTTTTTAATATTTAAATCATAGTACACAGGTAATATATTCTTGATAAAAGCATGTTATAAATTGCGCAAGTGAAAGTGTGTGTGTATGCATACACATATACACATGCACGCACACAAGCGCGTGCATACGCACACACACACTATAATTCACATGTATAAGTATGTTCTTTCGAGCCAGAAGGCCCATAGAGCTGGAGCTTATCCCGGTTTCTGTAGCTTTAAGCGAACTGATGGTTTTTCACTACCCCTGTGACAGGACGCTAGTCTGTCGCCAGATACTTCCCCAGCAGAGCTGGTACCCACTTGTACACCTGGGTGGAGTGAGGAAAATAGGAGTAAAGTGTCTTTCCCAAGGATACAACACCGAGCCGAGCGGGGATCGAACCCGCGACCTCTGGATCACGAGTTGACCGCCTAAACCACTCGACCACGGTGCCTCCTATAATTCACATGTATGGTAGAAAGTAATTCTAACATAAAATAATCTCTAATCATTTTTGATTATGTGTGTTGAAAGTCAACAAACAAACAAACAAAATGTTATCTTTAATTTGGAGACATCGAAAACATGCGTACTTGAACAGCGGCATTGGAAGAGCATTCCAGACATATGGAACAGCAATAGCTTTAAAAATGGATTGATGTAGACCAATACGTGGGTAAGGAAAACACTTTCTGACAAGTTAATTCATTTATGACTTAAAATAAATAAGGAAAAACTTTGTTAGGTCCCTCATGCGTTGATAGTCATAGATCAATACTGCTTTAGGGAATCTAAACGACAGAGACAAACAGGCGGGGAAGGGGGGTGGAAGGGGGGTTGGGAAGGGAGGAAAGAATGACAAAGTGACACGAGAATAACACAGAAATAATACATACAGGAACTCTGACATTTTCCTACAGCCGGTACCGCACACCACACTGGGCAAAGCTACCATAACACATTTAAACACCACACCCTCCCCTTCAAATACCGCCTGGCAGGACAGAAATAATTAGGTCCAAAATGCTTCTACCCACTCCCTTACCCCCCACCCCCAACCTCACACACACACACTCTCTCTTCCTCACACACTCTTACTCTCTCTCTCATCTCTCTCTCTCTCTCTCTTCCACAACACACACACACACACAACACAAGAGTACCTCTAAAAAGGCCACCACTGCAATAACTAAGTACAGCACGATTCCAGCTGCGTTCATGTCATAAAGTCGCTGTACTCACAAACCATTTTCCTCCTCCTCCTCCCTCCCTCCCTCCAATTGAGAGCCAGATCATTTCGAAACAATTTTCGCATTGCTGAACATTGCACATACACACTCAGAAAGTTCTCTAGTGGGTGCTTTTGGGGGGTAATTTCTGTCTCTTCTGTCTTCATATGATATACTCTCTGTGCCACGTATGTGCCTTACTGCTTGGAAAAGTTAAAGGAAGAGTTTGGGGGCCGTGGTTGTTGACTAAGTAATTTGAATTTTTCCTATCATTAACGTTGGGGTTTTTTGTGTGCTGTTTTATTTTTGTTTTTGATTTTTTTTTAAGTGAAAGTTTGAAAGGTAAGTTAACGGAGGTAGCATGTATTTTGTAGGATTTTAATGTAGAGCAGAATGTCATGTATTTTTCATATGAGAAGTTAGGAATGATTTTTTTATTTTTATTATGGTGGAATATTGTGAGACAACAAAAAAAAAGATTTTAAGGTAATATCTACTGGATGTGCAGGAGTGAGAGAGGGAGAGAGCGTGCGTGCGTGTGTGCATTCGTGTGTGTTTTTTGGGTTTTTTGAGAGTAGTGTGTGTGTGTGTGGTAGTAGTAGTAGTACTTACTTAGTAGTAGTATAGTACTTAGTACAGAAGTCTTCATTGTTTAAAGTCTTTTCACTTAAGACAGTTCAAGTGAAACTAGAAAATCTAAAATGGAAAAATTTAGGAGGGTCATTAAGATAAGAGAGAAAAGTGTGTGTGTGTGTGTATGAGCAGATGGTGTATATGTGTGACTAAGAGTGAGTGTGCATGCATCTGGTGCACTCATGCACACACACACTTGTGTGTATGTGTGTGTGCACATGTGTGTGTCTATGTGTATGGCTTAAGTTGATCTCCCAGCTAATGACTTCCCATGTACTGCCTGAAGGGATAGTTGTCCTTCATGAGACATGTCACTAAAATTAAAAGAAGTTGTACATTAGTGGCATGTTGTTCAGTCCATCAACATAAAACTTGAGCTGTAAATTTAAGGGGCAGGGGAAAGAGAGAAAGATGATCAAATTGATGTGAGGACCTGTTCTGTTTGAACATAATTTGGGTGTTTTGGATTTGATTACTTCAATACTTGTCACGTTCATGTTGACTGACTCCAAAATTGATGCTGGTGAAAATTTTAGCTTTCTGCCCTGACAGTCGTGGATCTCTCTCTCTGTGTCTGTCTGTCTGTCTGTCTGTCTAGGCTCTGTGTATATGTGTGTGTGAGTGTGTAAAGAGAATCTAAACCGTGTACATATTTTGCGTGAAGAACAGCCAGACAGCGGAACAGTATCAAACTTTATCTGTTGATAATTGGAGGAAATCAAAGCAGTATGTGATGTTTTAAAAATGAAATCCACTATTTATTTTGACATGTTGGCGTATTGTATTTAGTTTAATAAATGAGGTAAGATAAAATTGTTGACCACTTACAAAAACATGACTTCTTTCACTCAAAATATAATTTAGTTGCATAACTCGAGCTCAGACTTCAAGCTGTCACTATGTGCTGTTGTGGATTTAGGGAGACAAATTGTTATTTGTGTGTTTGTAGGCATGTATTTTTGTTATATGAAATTACACTAGTTGCAGACATGCTTGAGTATTTAACTGCATTTATTGATTTCTTTTCTCCAGAAGACGTGAGTCTAAACTGATGGGGTACCCATAATGGAAGACACCTTGCCCAAGAGACAGCTGCTCTGACCATATTCTGAAGATAATGGCAGATGATAGCAAATCATTCATGACTTGGAAGCCATCACCATAGTACAGCCTTTGATCTATGAAAGTTGTCCTTCAACTTGAAAACCAAAGATGCACAAAGATTATTCATTTCTGAGATGAGTAACCGTGGGAATTCTTCAAGTCACAATAGGAGCATGGTGAACATCTGTCAAGCGACATTGTTCTCCCAGGGTAAAACCATCATGCTACAATTCTGAAGAAACCAGACACCAGTGCATTCAGGACGTCCACCAATCATGAACACCCTCTTTGGACAAGCACAACACAATACTGTTCTAAACCAATGATTAGCAAGCTTAGATCATACATTAACCAATCCCAATTCCTGGAGAAACTCATCACACTACAATTCTGAACCAATGAGCAACAGCGACGACAAACGTACGTTGGACATCCTCCAATCACTGTCGGCCTCTTCACCGGACGGCCATGACCTTGTCACGAAAGCGTCGCGTGAGCTGCTGCTGGCCTGCATCCGAACAGACTTGCGTGTGCACACCGTGTTCTTCCCCACAGCGGTGCCAGACCCTCTGCAGGAGAAGCTGGACACCAGGACTTTCCCCATGGAACCGCTGGCGGTTTCCTTCCTGGCCGAGGCCATCGCCAACACCAAGGACGAGTTCAAGTTCCACGCCACCATCAACAAGGGGGCAGTGGATAACGCTTTGAGGGACATCTATGGCAGCCTGCAGTGGAAGAAGCTGGGTAGGTCTACAGTGTGCTGTTGGGTTTCTTGCTTTGTGTCTTACATGCAGGACCTTTCTTTCTGTCTGAATATGGATATATCTGTGTCCTCTTGGTAAAATCCCTTTAAGCGGGCATGCACCTCAGTAGTGGCTCAAACCTGACCCGTCAGATTAGAAACCATCAGACTTGTGTACTAATAGTAATACTGACACATGTATGGTATTTTTATGTCTTGGACATGCTGCTCATATGATTATTTCTGTGCTATCCTTTCAGTGATTTCAAAAATGCATTAGCTTTCTCAAAACAAAATTGTTTTTGGCTACTTTTTTTTTGGGGGGGGGGTGGGAGTACTTTTTATATAGTTAATTTGTTTGGTTTAATCGGTTGGATGGTGGTTTTCTCTCTTTCTTCCCTTCTTTCTTTGGAGAGCAGGATAGCCTGATGGTTAGAGCATTGTGCACACTCATGATGTGAGGGCCTTGGTTCACACCACCTCTGAGACTCCTGTATAGTCAGCATCAGTGCCAACTCCACTCCCCCCGAGAGTCCTTCAGATGGGACTATAATAAACCGAGGTCCCATGTGCAAATGCATGTACAACATCTTGCGCACATGTTGAAACCTGTTCCACCTTTCAGAAGAGTAGGCCACGTGTGCTGGTGGGAACAGATCACCCAATTTTACAAAGCCACATGCACAAAGGGACAGGATACAAACACACACATAGTACACACACACATTCCATTATCCTCGATATAAAAGAATTATATATATATATATATAATTGTATTCCAAATAAAAATAAATAACTGTCTTTCTTTATGCTAGTGTACTTGAAATATAATATACTAAGAGTGACACTGTGTATGGTAATGCTTTTACAACCTTTCAGGATTTCAGATGTACACCTTGGTATACCCAGAAGTGGTGAAGGACCATGACTCTGGCCTCTCCTTAAAAGACTACATGGGTGATGAAGGGTGAGTTGCTGTGTGTGTGTGTGTGCATAGCTACATAGTGTGTGTGTACATATGCATGTACACATGTATGGTGTGTATGCATACCTAGGGTGTGTATGTGTGTGTGCGTGCATGGGTGTGTGTGGGTGTGTGCTGGGAGTGGTTGGGGTGATTCAGAAGTTTAGACACTAACAGTTTGGCTGAAAACTTGATGTTAAACGTCCTCTTCCCAACACTTCTCATGCCAGGGTAGTTATGCTCATGGGATGGAAAGACGCGAGAGAGAAATATAGAGAGAGAGGAGGGAGAGAGAGGGAGGGAGGATGTCGTAAAGAGAGAGGGGGAGCGGGATGTAGTTAACGTTGTTAGCCTACTTCAAACGTGGCTGCTGCCATGTTAATCGCTCTTAGGTCATAGGTCATGGCCCTGACGTTCCCATGTGATTTGCTTTTTACACCCACACAGATTGGAATGCCTTACCACCCCTCTAAAATCTGCCATCAACTAGCTATCTCATCACTTGAGAAACGCATTTATGGATTTAATACTTTTTTTTAAAAAAAGATAAGATGGTTGGTTTTGAAGGTTGGTGTGTTTTTTTCTTGCTTGAGGGATATATATATATATTTATATATATATTATGAAGATAAAATGATTATAGAGAGAGAGAGCTGACATAGGGTGTGTAGTAACGACACTAAAATCATATCTACTGTGTATAATTTAATACATCCTAGTCTTTACATACCATATGTGCCTGTCACTGTCAGTAATCTCTTGAAGCAAAAACCTTCAGGGATGATTACAACACTTGACTATGACATTGACCTGGTGTCATGTCATATTCATCTTTACTTGAGGAGAGAGGATGATTAAACATGTTTAAAACTTTACTTGTGTAAAGAAAGATCCAAGTTGGTTGTTTTGTACTTTGCTGGTTTTTCTCTGTCACTGTTTCAGGGATGTGGACAGCATATTATGACTTTGCCTGCTTGTCTCATCAGCACATCTGCCAGCTTACTAGCAGCGCAGAGGGGTAAGAGCGCTATGACATGTGCGGGGCAGTACACAAGAGGACTACAATGACAATACTTCATTCGTCTGCATCCTGACCAGTGTCATCCGGCCTACATTCCTTAACCAGAAAGGTGAGTGGTGTGTAGTTTTGTGAGAGAGAGAAGAGCGTGTGATGTGGGGTGTGTGAGCAGAGAAAGAGTGTGTTGTTGTGTGTTGTGTGTCATGAGAGAGAAGATGTTGTTGTGTGTGTGTGTTGTGGTGTGAGAGAGAGATAAGAGAGAGAGAGAGAGAGTAGAGAGAGAGAGCGTTGTTGGTGTGTTGTGTTTGTGAAAGACGAGAGGTGACTGTACTGTGTGTGTGTGAGAGAAGATTGTTGTTTGTGTGTGGTTGTGTGTGTGTAGAGAGAGTTGTGGTGTGTGGTGTAGAGAGAGTGTGTGGTGTGTGTGAGAGAGAGTGAGCGTGTGTGGTTGTGTATGTGAAGAGAGTGTAGTGTGTGTGTCTGTTTGTGTAGTGATGTGAGAGAGAGAGTGTGGTGTGTGTGTGAGAGAGAGAGTGTGGTGTGTGAGAGAGAAGTGTGTGTGTGTGAGAGAGAGAGAGAGAGAGAGTGTGTTGTGTGTGTGAGAGAGAGAGAGCATGTGTGTGTGTTGTGTGTGTGAGAGAGCATGTGTGTGTGTGTGTGTGTGAAGAAGGAGCTGTTGTGTGTGTTGTGTGAGAGAGCAGCGAGCATGGTGAGAGAGAAGTGTGGTGGTGTGTGTGTGTGGAAATAGTATGTGTGTGTTGTGTGTGTGTGAGACAAGATTTTATTCCTCAGCATTTTTTTTTAACCCATGTCAAGTTATAATTTTTGTTGGCCGATGAAATGGAAATCTTGACAAGTTCTCCTGTCTCTGTCAGAATTCATAAAGATTTGCCACTATTTCTTGAAATTTCATTTTTGTCTTTCACAAGTGGAAATTGTATCTTTTAAAGAATCTTTTTTTTTTAATGTCTCGAGTCTATTGTTTATTTATCATTTTATGATTGTTTTTCCTTCCCTGCTTTTCAGTTCCTGTTAATATTGATATTATTTGTTGGTGTATTGCTGTTTGGTTTATTCTCCTTTTGAAATTAAATTGTGATCCTCCTATGGCTCCATACCCCAAAAGGGGTTAAAGAAATTACATCTTGAAAATTGTGTGTGTGTGGGGGGGGGGGGGGGGGGGTGTAAGAGAGAGGGAAATAAGTGTGTGTGCTTGTGTGGCATGTGTGTGTGTTGTGGGTGGTGGTGATGGTGAGAGTGTTTTTGTGTTGTGCGTGTGTATATTGATATTTTTTTTCCCAAGGATAATGGAATAAGCTCTCATATCCTTTTTTACATGTAGTCCCCATGTGTATGCAGTTTTGTAAATTTTGTCATCTGTTCCCACCGACACACAATGCCCTCGTCTTCCAAAAAGCGGAACAGGTTTTAACTTATGGGCAAGATGTTCTTTGTGAGCTCACACCCAGGACCTCAGTTGACAGTCTCATCCACATGCTCAGGTCTATGAATGTTTATTTATTTATTTTTTTTATTTTTTTAATTCTTTTATATCGAGGATAATGGAATAAGCACTTATGTGTTTTTTTTACACCAGTCCCCGTGTGTATGCAGTTTTGTCAATTTGGTCATCCGTTCCCACCGGCACACAATGTTAAACCACTTATTTCAGTATACTCATATAAACAAAACAAACACACCACCAAAACCTCACCACCCCACAAACCTGTGTTCCCAACCCCCACAGCTCTCCCGGCGGTCAACCTGGAACTGGCCACACGCAACTACCTGGGGGGTCCACTGGACTGGCGGGCCGTGCAGGGGGACGTGGTCAGGGCGGAGAACAGGGCGACCTCGCCCATCACGGGCGCCAGGCTGGGCCTGCAGCCTCCCGTGGAGGCCTTCTGCGGGTCGGCCGTGGACGACTTCATTGTCAGTGAGTGCAGGAACCTGGGCCTGTGGTCTGGGCTGAGGCCCGACAATGTGAGACAGGCGCGGCGGGGGGAGAAGTGTCTGCTGATGTGATTTTCTGGGGTAGGGGGGTGGGGGGTTAGGAAGGTGGGGGAGGGGGCTGGGGGGGAGGGGGTAGGGAGGTGGGGGGAGGGGGCTGGTGGAGGACATGATTTGTGTGTGAGACTGGACAATGTGTGACAGGCACAGAGAGAGGAGAAGTGTCTGCTGATGTGATTTCTGGAGTAGGGGGGTTAGGGAGGTGGGGGAGGGAGCTGTGGGGGGGTAGGGAGGTGGGGGAGGGAGCTGTGGGGGGGTAGGGAGGTGGGGGGGGGGGCTGGCAGGGGGGATGATTTGTGTGTGAGGTCGGACAATGTGTGACAGGCACAGAGAAGGGAGAAGTGTCTGCTGATGTGATTTTGGGTTGGCTGGGTGGGGAGATGATTTGTGTGTGAGGCTGGACAATGTGTGACAGGCGCGGCGGGGGGAGAAGTGTCTGCTGATGTGATTTTCTGGAGTAGGGGGGCGGGGGGGTAGGGAGGTGGGGGAGGGGAGGGGTAGGGGGGAGGGGGCTGGTGGGGGAGATGATTTGTGTGTGAGGTCGGACAATGTGAGACAGGCGCGGCGGGGGGAGAAGTGTCTGCTGATGTGATTCCGGGTAGGGGGGTGGGGTAGGGAGGTGGGGGGGAGGGAGATGATTTGTGTGTGAGGCCCGACAATGTGAGACAGGCACATAGAAGGGAGAAGTGTCTGCTGATGTGATTTCGGGGTGGGGGTGGGTGGGTGGTAGGGAGGTGGGAGAGGGGGCTGTGGGGGGGAAGGGAGGTGGGGGGAGGGGGCTGGTGAGGGACATGATTTGTGTGTGAGACTGGACAATGTGTGACAGGCACAGAGAGAGGAGAAGTGTCTGCTGATGTGATTTTCTGGGGTAGGGGGGTGGGGGGTTAGGGAGGTGGGGGAGGGAGCTGTGGAGGGGTAGGGGGGAGGGGGCTGGTGGGGGAGATGATTTGTGTGTGAGGTCGGACAATGTGTGACAGGCACAGAGAAGGGAGAAGTGTCTGCTGATGTGATTTTGGGTTTGGCTGGGTGGGGAGATGATTTGTGTGTGAGGCTGGACAATGTGTGACAGGCGCGGCGGGGGGAGAAGTGTCTGCTGATGTGATTCCCGGGGTAGGGGGGTGGGGGGAGGTGGGGTAGGGAGGTGGGGGGAGGGGAGATGATTTGTGTGTGAGGCCGACAATGTGAGACAGGCACATAGAAGGGAGAAGTGTCTGCTGATGTGATTTCGGGGTGGGGTGGGTGGGTGGTAGGGAGGTGGGAGAGGGGGTGTGGGGGGAAGGGAGGTGGGGGGAGGGGGCTGGTGGGGGGGAATGATTTGTGTGTGAGACTGGACAATGTGTGACAGGCGCAGAAGAGGGAAGTGTCTGCTGATGTGATTTGGGGGGGGGGGGGTGGGGGGGTAGATGATTGTGTGTGAGGACTGGACAATGTGGAGACAGGCGAGAAATGATTCTGCTGATGTGATTTCAGGAGGGGGGGGGGAGATGATTGCTTGTGTGTGTGAGACAGGCAAGAAATGTCTGCTGATGTGGATTTCGGAGGGATGGGGGTGGGGGGGGGGGGGAAAGAGATGATTTGTACGTGAGGCCGGACAATGTACGACAGGCTCGGAGAAGTGTCTGCTGATGTGATTTCACGGATGGGGGGGATGGGGGGGGGGGGGGGGGATGATGATTTGTGTGTGTATGTAGTTTTTGTTTGGTTGTTTTTTTTGGGGGGGGGTTGGAGTGGGTTTGGTTTTGTTGTTGTTTGGGTTCTTGGGTTTTTTCTCTTTTGGGGGGGTTAAGTTTCATTGGGGGAGGGGTGATGGAAGATGTACTTTGTTGTTCTTGTGGAGGGGGAGGTCTCATTTGGGAACTTCGGTTTGAGAGATAAATGTTACAGAGACAGAGAGAGTGTGTGTATGTGTGTGGTTTTGAACACACATGTAAGAGGAAGGGGGAGAAGGAAGATAGATGTGTATTTGCATGGATGTGCGCTGTGTGTGTGTATGCATGCATATTCAGCACGGATGCATTCTCGTGCGCTTGGTGCATGTCTACCCTGTGTGTGTGCACGGTGGCGTATATGTGCTGGAATATGCTTCTTCCACCTTCATTGAAACCGATTTCTTTCATTTTGACGCTGAAAGCGCACAACAATGTTTTCATCACCATCATCCTTTTCATCACAAATCGACAATTAAACTCGTGTCCAGCATACCTTTGTCGTGAAATCCCTGTGAGAAAGTCGCTTAACACAAAGCAAGGGTGACAAAGGTGAATATCACCGGCAACCACCTCTTCACTCCAAATGATTTAACCTTCAGAAATCATATTTCCGAAATTAAAATGAAAAAAAAAATCTATTTAGTGCATTTCAAAAATACCATGGCAACAAAATAATTGTCCCTGACAATTTTGTTTTTTTAAAGATTTATGATTTAATTTCACAATTAAATTCTAATATGGAAAGGAGCTCTGTTACCAAAGTGAGAGCTTTTTTCTTATTTTGGAGACAAAATAATTATTGAAAAAGCCACTCTAAAAGGGAAACAAATACACATAATATTATAGACAGGATTTTTTTTTTAATGGGTGGCACTGTTCTTGTAGCAACGTGTTCTCCCCCGGGAGAACAGCCGGAATTTCACGCAAAGAAATCTGCCGTGGCTGAAAATGGTATGCAACACAAGACAATGCAATGCAATATAATATTTACACCATAATGCAATACAATCCAACACAGTAGAACATGTTCCTAGCTGAATGCTTCAGATTTCTACCAAAGATTGAATAGGTTCCACTTCATAAACTGCACAATGGCTACCTGAAGTTTCATTCTTTTATTCATTCAGAAGTAAAAATAATAATGAAAAAAAAAAAGATTGGAAGTGCCTGTATCTTTTGTTCAGCGAAACACTTTAACTTTTATACTGCACTTGTCTCCCTGAAACAAAAGCTGTGTTTTTTTTAAAGTTTAGGTTGTGTGTCCATTCTTTAGGTCTCTCTCTCTCTTATCTTTTTTCTTTTCCTTTTTTTTTTTTTTTTTTTTGGGGGGGGGGGGGGGGGGGGAGAGTATGATGTGAATAAGCCCTGAGCTTGCCCACTTACTCTCAAGAAACAGTTCGAGAGTTCAAGCTCTCTCTCTCTCTCTCTCTCTCTCTCTCTCTCTCTCTCTCTCTCTCTTTCCCTCCCTCCAAAGCTAGTCCATGCTAGATAGATCTATACATCTTGTCTCCTGGTCGCCATCCATTACTTCTTCTTGCGGTCCTTGCCCTTAGAATTGTTGCCGCCGGTGTTTTTGGCTTCTTTCCCCGCTGGTGCACTGCCTGGCTCGTTACTGAAACAGAACACAGAGGCAGTGAGAATTTTCTATTTTATTTTGTTTTGTTTCACTTCATGTTGCTTGTAGTCTCTGCTGACCATGAAGGCTGTACCAGTATGTCACCTTGTTTTGAATTTTTGATTCTTCAATCAGCAAGTTCAGATTTAACCGAACACTGGTAATTCCTTCAAATTTTGAAATACTGTCAACTTACAATAGATTCTTTGAAATGGCATGATATTGCCTTCACTGTTCTATTCCTTTAAAAAAACTGAAACAGCCTAACACCAAGCCTTGCTGAGAGAGCCCAGGCTACGAAACATTTGTCTGCAAGATGTTCTGCATGCAGGACCTCAGTTCTTAGTCTTCTTCTTCATTGAATGCTCAGACAGCAACTATTGGTGTCTTTTGCATACGTGCCTGACAAGTCAAGCCCGGCGCTTCTGACTTTAGCATGGGTTCATGGTATGATCTGAAGGACTTTCAGGGGAGTGGAGTCAGTACCGATGTGAACTCCAGGGGAAAAATCCCCTCAGTGGAGACTGGAACCCGTGCCCTCAGTGACCCGTCAGATCAGGAGTTAATGCTCTAACCACTTAGCCACCCTGCTATCAGCCTCACCTCTTAGGATCCTGGGTGGTGGGGGAGGGGGCAGGACCCCCAGCAGGGGGTACGGTCATGGGGGGAACGGCTCCAGGGTTCCCAGGCCCGAAGTACATGGGCTGTCCTCCTCCTCCTCCATACATGGCTGCCTGCACACCACACACAACAGCTAAAGAGTGCGGGAGACCTTGGTTCAGGCTGATTCACAACTCTCCTGTCGTCTGGAATCAGTCTGATTTCATCTCCTTAAGTCAGAATGCGGCTACATTCATGGGGGGGAAAAATGGTTGTATATGTAAAAATCTCACCATGAAAATTCGGCACAGCTTTTAGGCCTTGTAGCCACACACTCTACCCTCAAGAATTTCGAGTCTGAGAAAATTGTGCTAAGAGTAATGTATATGTAATACAATATAAAAACAGTACAACACAACACATTATAAAATAGTACAAGATTATGCAATACTGTGTTATGGATATAGTACAATACAGTACATGGTAATGTGAGACAATGCATCAATATTCTACACAATATAACACAACACACACACCACCGCCACCGCCATCACCACCACATACTCACACACAGACACACATCACACACTCACAACACATGCACGCACACACACACACGCGCGCGCACACACACAAACCCAAAATCACTATACACACTCACTCTCTCTCTCTCTCTCTCTCTCTCTCTCTCTCTCTCTCTCTCTCTCTCTCTCTCTCTCTTTCTCTCTCTCTCTCTCACACACACACAATCACTACACACACACATAACACACACACAAACCCAAAATCACTACACGCACACACACACTCTCTCTCCCTCTCTCTCTCTTCTCTCTCCCTCTCCCACACTTGGTTCACCTGAGGAGCGTTAGCATCCCCCAGGGGCGGGGTGGCATAGGGGGAGGGGGAGGGAGGGGCGCCGGGGGGTAGGCGGGCGGCGAAGTAGGCGGGGTTTTCCTTCATCAGGGTGTAGTACATCTGCAGGGCCTCTCGAACCCGCTGGTTCAAATCCACCAGCTGACTGATGTCTCTGTCAGACCGGCACAGGGGACTGGCGGTTAGTGCAGAGAGTCTGACAGTTAGGCTGACACATATGCAGACAGGCACACACAAAACCACACACACACATGCGCGCACACATACACACACGCAATGACACACACAGACGCGCACACACGCACACACGCGTGCACACACACATGCACGCACGCAACCAGACAGACACAAACACATGCGCGCACATATACCGCGCGCATGCAAACACACGCACACACATGTGCGCATACACATAAAAACACGTGCACACACACGCCCGCATGCAACCACTCACAACACACTCACATGTGCACACACCCACACACACATGTGCAAACACACACACACACACACACACACACACACAAGCACTAGCACTACAGAGTAATAGAGAGAGATGTTCCGAAAAAACCTGACAGTTCAAAAAAGAGAGAACTGACTTGTCCACGGTTTCCAATTCAGAGTCAATCAGAGGGCCCATAGCTCTGCACTGGGCTGCAAACAATTCACATAATAAAGAACATTTCTAAGGACGACAGATGGACGCTTTGTTTGGGTATGCAGGGAAATTATAATAGATACTAACACATACGCATGGCTGCAGAGGCACACATGTGTGCGTGCACACACACTGTACTGGTACACACACACACACTCACCCACACAAAGAGTATTCTTTAAAGTTTGCATCTATGTTGTTCCTTCCCTATATTGATGTGGTTTTCATAGCAGACTTGGACATCATATGTCCACTGCACCATCATTATATCTAAGACTCGTAAAAATACACCGACTAAACGCAAGACTGGAGTGCGTGTGAGAGAGTGTGTGTGTGTGTTTTGGGTTGTTTTTGGCAGACTATACCGTAGTCACTTCAAATCTGACCCCCCAAAAAAGTTCTGAAGGACTCTGAATTTTTTTCTTTTTTTTCTTTTTTTGCATTTCTCGGCTAGAACTCCGGAGTTAGATTTTTGCCTGTGCTACCGTTTTTACCCACCTTTAAGGCAGCTGCATTCTGACATCGGGGAAGGACTCTGATTTGAAAAACCTTTGTAAGAGGTGTTCCACGTGTTCAGTGTTAGTTAAAGAAAGGCATAGGAGCAAAACAAACAGGAAAAGTGCCTAAGTCTGGAAAGGGTTTGCGTCCTTTTTTCTTCTTCTGTTTTTCTCTTTTTTACATTTATCCTTCTACCGAAATAAAAGAAATGGAAAGAATCTCTGTGGGGGGTTTTTGTTGTTGTAATTTTGATGTTTTTGCAATTTGTACATAAAACAACTTTCCAACTCTGTTTGAAAAAAATGCCAATAACAAAAACAACAATAAAAATCAGTGTCAAATTAGCAAATCCAATTTATCCTCTCGATCAAGAGAAGCACCAAAATGCAGTGGCTCATCAACCCTCTACCCCCTCCATCCCCCCCTTCACATGCGCGCGCGCACACACACACACACACACGAACGCGCGCGCACGCACACACACACACACTTCTTCAAGTTCTCATACCCATCAACACATGACCTGACTTCTCCCTTAACTCCTTGAGGAGTCCTTTGGACACTGCACTGAATTTTTCAGGCAGTGTATCCATGGAAAGTTGACTCTAACGGAGTCCATCCCTCTCCAGGAATCAGGGGGCATGCTGGGTATGTTGGTGTCATCCATCCCACCGGCCATAGCTGGCCTACTCTTCTACGAAAGGTGGATGGGGTTTTAACGTGTGTGCATGCTTGCAAACAAGACCATAATTTCAAGTCTTATCTGAAGGACTTTGAGGGGAGTGGAGTCAGTACCAATGTTAACTCCAGGGGGAAAATGCCCTCAAGCAGACACCTCAGTGGTGTTCAATCTTTCTCTTATGTATGTAATTTTGTTCCTAAACTGCTCGATATACTCAAACCTCTGTAAATTTTTGTCTCTGTTGTGTAGAAGAATGGAGATCTTGAAGCGCCATCAAGACGCCAAAGAAAATGAAGAAAGAAAGAAAGGAAGAAAAGAAAATGAAAGAAAGGAAGCAAAGAAAGAAAGAAAATAGAAGAAAAGGAACAACAACAACGAGAAGAAGGAGGAGGAGGAAGGAAGGAAAAAGAAAACAGCAAAAAAGAAAATGAAGAAAAAGAAAAGAGAATAACAACAGCGAAGAAAAAGACAGGAAATGAAACGAGCAACGAAAGAAAGAAAATGTAGAAAGGAGAAAAATAGCAGAGCAACAACAAAGACGAAGGAAAAGAAGGATATAAAAGAAAACGACAAAGAAGAAGAAAGAACATAACGAACAACAAACACCACCACTGCCATCACCAACACCACCAACTGTAACAGTGGTAGTTGACGTAAACGACACACACGTCTACATACAAACACTGAACCACGCAGCAAAGCTGAAACGGTCAACACACACATTCTAGAAAGACGCTTGCTGGAACTGCGAAAACTATGAGGAAAGAAGAAGATGACGGCGGTAAGGAAGAAGCGGAGGATAAACCAATAAGATGATGAAGAACAACAGGGGAAAAAACACAACTACAACAACTGCGAAGTAAAGAAATGAAACAAGAAATTAAGCAAGAAAAAAAAGTATCAAGAAGAACAATAGCAACGACAGAACTTGAAGAAGAAAAAGAACGAATAAAAAAAGAAGATTACGAGAGAGAAGAAGACAAAGAAACAGAAGAACAACAGTGACGACAAAGACGTCAGGAGAAAAAGAAGAAAAACCACAAACAAAGAAGAAAACAACTCGACGCACACACACGACGCGCCACGAACTCCACTAAAACCAAAAAAATCCCAACACTCACAAAAGAAGATGCTTCCTAGAAACTGACAACAACAGAAAAAAACTACCAAAGAACAACAAGCTATGACAACAACAAACTAAGAAAGAACAACGAACAATAACAACAACCAACTAAGAAAGAACAAGAAGAAGGAACAAAACTGTCCAGTCCACTGTTTGCCTGGTGCGTCTACCTTCCAGCCTGAGCAGCTCTGGAGTGTCAGGGATGGACTCTCCGGTGGGGTCGGCGTTCTGGAGCAGTGCCAGAGCTTCGTTGATCTGACTCTGCCCAACAACAGCCCCTACCCGTTTATCCCTACCATCCACCCTTTACTTGCTGGGGATACTGACAGGTGAGTGATGTGATGTTTCATAGGAATCTATGATTTAGGTTTGGTGATTCCCTCCGTGGGGGGATGCCGGGGGGCCTGTCCGTATAAATAGCATCTCCACCTAGAGGAAATTCTGTGCCAGGAATTCCCTCTTCTCTAGCCCTCTCTTTTAGTGTTTTGCCTTGTTTCTTTTTCTTTCTTCCCGTCACCTCCTTCTTGTCTGTGTTCGGCCTTTTTGGTCCACTCTCTTGACTTTTTCTTTCCCTCCAGAAGGACTTAAAAAGAAAACAAGTCTCTCCCATGCCGAAGTCGGATGCGCAGGGCCTGACTTACCAGGCGCGTAGCGGCAGCACAACGTGTTTTCGCTCACGATTACGGCAGACAACAATAGTTGCTGTTTGAGCGTTCGACAAAGAAAATAATTTGTTGTTGCTTTTGTGTGTTTTTGATGGCGGTGGTGTTGATACTATTGCTGCTTTGCTACTGCTGCTGCTGCTCCTTTTCCTACGAGTACACAACTGGAGCATGATATCTTTATACTGCTGTTGCTATACTGCCACCACCTCTACTACTTGTACTCTTACTTCTAGGCTTACAAGCACTATTATTAAAAACTGAAAAGCATAATAATATATGTATACTTACGTATAAATGTATACTTATATACGGATAGACACACAGAGATTGAATGATTTATCATCCTTATTCCCAAGCGTTACAGATGAGTATTGACGTAGGCTTTTATTCATCCGGCCCTTGCCCCGAGTGAGGACTATTGTCAATGGAAGAGAGAGAGAGAGAGAGAGAGAGAGAGAGAGAGAGAGAGAGTTCAGACTGTTACTGTACATCGGCCTTAGGCCACAATACAAAAGAAGGGTTCCCCTGTAGGGATGCCGGGGGGCCTGTCAGTATAAATAGCATCCCCACCTTCTGGAAATCCTGTGCTAGGAATTCCCTCTTCTCTATCCCTCTCTTTGTTTCTGCCTTATTCCTGTTCTTCCTGTCATGTCCTTCTGGTCTATCTTCTGCCTTCTTGGTCCATTCTCCTGCCTTTTTTACCAGAAAGATTTGAACGATGACAATTCTTTCCCGTGCCAAAATCCCGTACGCGCTGGGCCTGACTTGTCAGGCGCTTAACTAACAGCAGTGCAATGTATTGTCGCTCATATGACGGACGACAGAAGTCTACTGCCTGAGTGTTCGATAGCAAGAAGAAATGAATAATATGGTCAGCATATAGAGTGGGCATAGAAACGTATTACTTTCAATGTATTTTATAAAATAATGAATCGGCAATAATAAAACAAGAAAATGACATCGGCCATATCTTAAATATTATGCTGAGACAAGTGCATTTCATGTGGCTCATAATCAACAATGTTTTAAATGTAGTACTCATCAACATAAGAATCAATTCCTAGAAAATTATATTATTTCTTCTGATTTTTCATTTTAAGAATGATTTGTATTTTCTGTGATAGATGTTTGTGTTTTCTGTTTTTATGTAAATGGTTTTGACCTACTTGAATTCCTCATTTTATAAAGATGAAAAAAAGTGATGGGGTTGGTATTTTGTTTAGGCATCGTCTTGTAATGTGTGCGTGTTGATGTTCGTACACAGTGTTGTAGTACTTTTCGGTGATAAATGTTTTTCTCGTTAACTTTCTTTTCATTCATGGCATGTAACCCACATGGATTTCTCTGGGGGGTTTTTTAGATAGTAAAGTGTTTGAATTGAATTGAATTAAACTGAATTGAATCGAATTGGTGGCATGAAAAATAATTCGTGATAAATTTTTGTATCTGTCAATGCGGAGAGAGTTTTATACTACTGGTACAAAAACTGGAGAGCACTATTGTATTATGTAGCAGCTGTTACTACAGCTAATACTACTCAGCTTACTACTACTAGGCCTGCGACTACACCGGGTTAACAGGTTTTTAACATGTGCGCAATGTGTTCTGCGTGCAATCACACACGGGACCTCGGTTTACAGTCTCATCCTGAAGGACTTTTAACATTCAGTTCCATTTTGTCGTCCAACTGGAAAGAAAGAGCGAGGGCAGGGAATGGAACCCCGAACCCCAGGGTTGATTTGTTAGGCAGGTACAGGTCTTAACCGTCCTGCCACGTGTGCTTCTTGCTGACTGACCTCGTTGATTTCCACGTTGTCGATTCCGTGGTCAGCTGAGGTCACTTCTTTACCGCCCGTGCCTTGGCCTGACCTCTCGCGGTCCGCTGTACATACACACAGTCCATGCGATGTAATGCAATATAGTGTAACGTGGAAGTGCAATGTAATGCAACATAGCAAAGCAACATACTGCAATGTAATGCAACATAATGTAACGTGGTAGTGCAGTATACTGCAATGTAATGCAACATAGTAAAGCAACACACTGCATTGTAATGAAACGCAGTATTGCAATATAATGCGACATAATAATGCAATGTATGGGAACGGATGACAAAATTTACATAACTGCATACACACGGGACCTGGATGTAAAAAAAAGCACATGAGTGCTTATTCCATTTTCCTCGAAATAAAAGAATAAAAAGAATATCCTGCAATATAATGTAACATATTAAAGCAATGTAATGCAACATAGTAGAGCAATATTTTGCAATGTAGTGTAATACAATGTAATAATGGTATATAATGTAATGCAATATAATGCAACGTAGTAATACAGCGTAATGTAATGTAATGTAGTTTAAGTTGAAACTTGCACGGTGCATTACCTTGCAGAAGCCCCAAGCGCTGAGAAGTGAGACACAATAACAATAGATGAGCCTAACGATATAACTACGATAACATTCTTCTTCTTTCAACGCTCAGACAGCAACTATTGTTGCCTGTGCTATGAGCGAACATGCATTGCGCTGCCGTTAAGCCCCTGCCAAGTTAGATCCAGTGCACCGACTTAAGCCTGAAAGAAAATTGTTATCTTTTAAGTCTTTGTACAGAAAGAAAAGGCGGGAAAATGGACCAAGAAGCAGAAAATAAGACAAGAAGGAGGTGACAGGAAGAAAAGGAGCATGGCAGAAACAAACCGAGGGATAGAAAAGAGGGATTTCCTAGCACAGAATTTCCAGGAGGTGGGGGTGGTAGGCCTATGTATACCGTCAGGTCCGTGGCATTCCCACGGGGGACTATGATACTAAGACATGGGGAGAAAATCTGACACAGTGTTGATGATGGTACGGCAGTAAAGCGTAAGTAGTTGTAATGATAATAATGACGATGATGATGATAATAGAAGTAGTGAGAGTAGTAGTCGCAGTAGTGTAGCGCCGATTGTAGCAGAAACATAGCAGCAACGCCAGTTGCAGCTACAGCATTGAAAGTGGCGGTTGTAGAAGCAGTAGTAGCTTAAGTCGTAGAAGTAGTAGTAGTCGTGGTAGTAGTAGTCGTGGTAGTAGTAGTAGTAGTTGTGGTGGTAGTGGTGGTAGTAGAAGTCGTGGTAGTAGTAGTAGTCGTGGTACCGTAGTGGTAGTAGTAGTGGTAGCAGCAGCAGCAGCAGCAGCAGCAGCAGCAGCAGCAGCAGCAGCAGCAGCAGTAACAGTGGTAGGGGAAGTAGTAGTAGCAGAAGCAGCAGTAACATCAGCAACAGCAAGAGTAGAATTTTGCCATCTTTGTCGTTCATTAATAGTAGAACGATTTAACATAGGTGCTTCAAAAACGTTATAGATAGACAGACAGAGGAGAGAGAGAGAGAGAGAGAGAGAGAGAGAGAGAGAGAGAGAGAGAGAGAGAGAGAGAGAGAGAGAGAGACTGACAGATGGACAAAGAGAAGAAGAGAGAACAAAACAAACAAACAAACAACAAAAGCAAAAGAACGGACACTTGTTGGGCTCCACACTGAGGTCGGTGGTGACGAAGTTGGTAGGGAACAGGCCTTCCCGCGTGACGTGTACCCTTCCACCAGTTCACGTCACTGTAGCAACACACACACACACGCACGCACACACGCCACACACCACCACCACCACACACACCAC
This sequence comes from Rapana venosa, assembly GCA_028751875.1. Classification (NCBI taxonomy): domain Eukaryota; kingdom Metazoa; phylum Mollusca; class Gastropoda; order Neogastropoda; family Muricidae; genus Rapana; species Rapana venosa. The sequence continues at coordinate 3,537,232 of CM054166.1, forward strand.
CACACCACACACACACACACACACACACACACACACACACCAATGTGCCGGTGGGAACAGATGGCAAACTTTGCAAAACCGCATATACACGGGGACTGAATGTAATAAAGCACATAAGTGCTTGTTTCATAATAATTATAATAATAATAATGTATGGAATTTATATAGCGATGAATCTTGTAAAGCGACAAATCAAAGCGCTCAATTATCCTCGATATAAAAGAATAAAATAAATAAAAACCACGCACGCACACACGCACGTATGCCAATATACACAAGTAAGCAAGCACGCATGCAAACACACATACCATTGAGAGAGAGAGTGTGTGTGTGTGGTGAGAGAGAGGGGGGGGGGGGGGATAGTCAAGAGAGCGTGCTGGTGGGTAGATAAGTATGTTGGTGTGTTCGTATAGGGAATGGGGAGAGCTGAATGCGTGCCTGTGCATAGGCAGGCGTGAGGGGATCTATACATGTAATAGACAGAGAGAGAAAAAGGGAGAGAGAGAAGACAGACATGGTGTCAGAGAGAGAGATGCTCTCAGAGAGGGGGGGGGGGGATACTTTTTTTTTCATCCAGAGAGAGACAGAGACGGATTGATAATCTTTATTTTGACAATTTTTGTTTTCAAGTGTTACAGATAAGCATTGACATACTGTTTTCTTTCATCCACATAGAGAGAATCTTTGTTTTGACAATCTGTGTTCTCAAGTGTTACAGATAAGTATTGATATACTTTTTCCTTTCATCCAGAGAGGAGAGAGAGAGAGAGAGGAGAAGAGAGAGAGAGAGAGAGAAGAGGAGAGAGAGAGAGAGATGGAGAAGACAGAGTATTAAAAAAGTTTTCAGCCCTAAGACTTTCCTTCCAGTTTGTGCAGAGTTGCGAGTCAAGGAGTTGATTTTCCACAGAAACTGTTTCTTACTTTGACTGGCACATTGTTAAGTGCTATGCAGAGTTTCAAGTGTAAAAGGAATATAGTCTGAATGGAACCCCAAACTCATATGCAGTATATAACCCTCTTGGCTGCAAATGAAAGCGCGGAAAGAAAAAATCGGGGTGGGGGTTGGGGGGCTTCAAACACTGACCTGTCATCTAAGACACTGATTAACTCCCCTGACTTGAATGTGAGTTCGTTGTCTTCTACCGCCTCGAAATCGTACAGAGCTCGTACCTGTAAACACACACACACACACACACGTACACCACAACACACACCAACACACACACACACAACACACACACACACACACACACACACACACACACACACACACACACGATTTATTATTGATGAGCTTATTAGCAACAATAATCACCCAAAACGTTGTACTAAGTGGGATGAAAAAATGAATGTTGAAAATGACTGGGAAAAAAAAGTTTTTTGTATGTTCATAAAATTTCTGATGTTAAAATGAAATGTCTCCAACTTAGGATAATTCACAGATGTCTTGGGACCAACGTTGTACTGAAAGAGATGGGTGTGACTGACAATGACTTCTGTAATTTTTGCAATACAGCAGTAGACAGTATTAGACACATGTTTTGGCAGTGCATAGTTGTTCAGAGTTTTTGGCAGGCACTTACTGAAGTAATGAATGAAAAATGTCAGAATATGTTCAATCTGAATATAACAGAGTGTCTGGCTATACTCGGATGTGACAGAAATATAAGTATTGATGATAATGTTTATTTCATTCTACTACTGGCTAAACAGGACATCTATCATTGTAAACTGAATAGTAATAGACCTGTACTTCATGTATTCATTGACAGATTAAGATACATATCTGTTACTGAGGAACAGATTTCTCGTAAAAATGTTACTGATAACAAGTTTATCATTAGATGGATTCCATATCAACCTATGTTAGATAACAGTAGTCAAAACAGTAAGCATTTGTGAATATCATTGTTGTCTACGGTCCTTCCAGTGGAGGTCATCTGTTAACAACATGACACTGGTACGAAGTGTGTAAAAACACATAGAAAAAGAGAATTATTATTGATAATCTAGTCATTCCTATACAAGGCATAGAGAGCTTGAAACTGCTGTCTCTCTCAGTTCATAAACGAAAGGGGAAAAAAAAGTATCAGCAAAGAATGAATAAACGAAGGAATGTATGAAAAGACAACATGAAAGGTGGAAAAATGCAGAAAGAAGAAATGAATGAGAACGATAAGAATGGATGATTAAAGAAAAGAATGATTGAAAATATTAAGGAAAATGAGGGGGGGGGGGGGGGGAGAGCACAGAAACAGATGCACAGAGAGAGAGAGAGAGAGAGGAGGAGAGAGAGAGAGAGAGAGAGAGAGAGAGAGAGAGAGAGAGAGAGAAGGGGGAGGAAAAGGCTGACAGACAGAAGGAATTTTAAAAAAGGAATGAATAAGAGAAGGTAAAAAAAAGCAACTGAACAAAAGTGTTTTTTTTTTAAAGGGCAGACAGAGAGAAAGAAACCCATCCCCATCCCATCCCCACCCCCCCACCCAAAAAAACTACACTGAAAGAAACACAATTTAAGACTGTAGAAAGACAGACAGAAAGAAAAACAGAAAGTAAGAAAAAAAAACCACCAGAAAATAGTGAATGAGAAAGACAGGACAGAAAAGGAAAGCCTGAAGGAAGGAAGCCACTGATCATGCCACATAATTATAACTTCACTGCCTTACCGAGAAAAGGACTTTCCGAGAGACACCAGATGCGCTATCAAAGTGAACGTGCTGTCACACACACACACACACACACACACACACACACACACACACACACAGAGGTTGGTACACACGCGCACACACACACAAACACCCACAGGTTGGTTTTATACACAACACCACAGGTTGGTTTTACCACACAGACCACTGGTTGCACAATAACACTCACCACAAAACGACTTTGAGAACACACCACCATCCAACAAGCGAACACTCACCACACACACACACACACACACAGAGTTGGTTTACACACACCACACACACACACAGAGGTTGGTTTACACACACACACACATACACACACACCACACAGGTTGGTTACAAAACCACACACACACACAGGTTGGTTACACACACTCACACACACAAGGTTGGTTACACACACACACACACACAAGTTGGTTAGAACATTCGACCCAACACACCCGGGTTGGTTCCCGTCAAGCATATTCCCTAGAAGTTGGTTACAGCAGACCACACCACACCACAAAAGTTGGTACAAAAACAGGTTGTGTAACGCACCAAACACTGGCACACGGTTGTAACACTTCACTTTCAAGAGTAGGCTTGGTTACACGTGATCACAATACAGAGTTGTTAAAACCGCATACACACGGGTTGGTTAAAAAACACAAACATCCAGATTGGTATAAACAAAAAAGATTGTTACAAAAATCAAACATACAGCACGTGCTGCGTCACGCCACACACACATTACACACACACACACACACACACACACCATTATCATCATCCCCAGGCAGTATAAACCCTTTGCCATTCAACCCCTTTTGCTTGCATTGATCTCACTCCGAATTATCTGCATGCCTACTGTGAGTGGACAGAGCTTTTAACTTGCATTCTGTGAGTCCATGAAGTCATAGGTTCGAATCTAGCTCATGAGACTCCTTAAAAAGACAGGCGGGGAGAGGGTGTGTGTAGGGGGTATATGGGGGAGAGGTGTGGGGGCGGGGGGTGAGAAGATTGCTAAAATCATGGTAGTATTTTAATGACATTGACTGAATAAAGGTTTGATTTTATATTTCAAGTCAAAAATTCTTTGGGGACGTGGTTTGGTCAAATGTTTAACAAATCGCCTGCTGTCTTCAGTTTCTCTATTCGAGAAGTTTAATTGCTGCTGCTGCTGCTGCTGCTGCTGCTGCTGCTGCTGCTGCTTTTAATACTACTACTACGACTACTGCTGCTGATGCTGTTGTTGCTGTTGCAGATATCATTGTTGGTGTTGCTGCTGCTGCTACCGTTGCTACATACTCTACTAGGAAACTGATATTTATAATTATAAGAACAAAATAGCAGCAGCAGCACAGTAGTAGTTGTTGTAGTAGTGTAAGTAGCAGTAGCAGAAGTAGTGGTAGAAGTTGTAGTAGTAGTCGTAGCAGCAGTAGTAGTCGTAGCAGTAGTAGTAGTCGTAGCAGTAGTAGTAGTAGCAGCAGCAGTAGTAGTAGTGGCAGAAGTAGTAGTTAAAGTAGTAGTCGTAGCAGTAGAAGTAGTAGCAGCAGCAGCAGTAGTAGTAGTAGTCGTAGCAGTAGTAGTAGTTGCAGCAGCAGTAGTAGTAGTAGCAGTCGTAGCAGTAGCAGAAGTAGTACTAGTACCATCATTAGCTGTAGTAGCAACTGCGCTTTACATAGCAAAAAGTAGCAATATATACTATCATCATCATCATCATCATCATCATCATCACCATCATCATCAGTAGTAGCAGCAGCAGCAACAGTAGTAGCAGCAGCAGCAGTAGCAGCGGCGGCGGCGGCGGCGGCGGTGGTGGTGGTGGTGGTGGTGGTGGTGGTAGCAGCAGCAGTTGTAGTGGTAGTAGTTGTAGTAGCATTATTACCAGTAGTGGAAGCAGTAGCAGTAATAGTAACAACAACAGCGCTTTACATAGCAAAAAGTAGGAATACACACTCCCACCACCACCACCACCACCACCACCACCACCACCACCATCATCATCATCATCATCATCATCATCATCATCATCCTAAAGGCAACAACACCAACACCAACACACCACACCACCCCCACCACTACACATCATCATCATCATCATCCTAAAGGCAACAAACAGCAGCAGCACAACACATCATCACCACCCTCCAGCACAACTA
>CM054166.1:3549568-3634568 GCA_028751875.1 Rapana venosa
GGTACACACCTCCAGGTGAAACGTGCGGCCACAGTTGTTCATACAGGCATCCAGCAACTGTGTTCAGGCACACTTACATCAGTGAATGTTTTACGCCGTGTGTGTGTGTGTGTGTGTGTGTGTGATGACTATAAGGGGAGATTGGTCTTCGGTTAGAGCACTGGATTCATGTGTTGAAAAACTGGAGGTTCGAGTATTCTCTGAGTGTTCATTTGAGAGGTTGTCCCCCCCCCCCCCCCCCCCCCCCCCCCCCTTGAGTTAATATTTAAAATAGTAATTTTATTGGGGGTGGGTGGGTGGGTTAATGACGTAGGCCTATTACGTATCACTCATGGTGTATATGTTAGTGTATCATAAGTAAACATTCTGGTGTGTGTGGGTGTGTGAATGCAATGCATATGCAGACGCACGTACTAGTGCGTGCATGCTTGTAAGCGTTGTTTCTACATGTAAATATGGATGGATACTGCTGATATTTCACTAATCTTTTGTCTGTATTTATCAGTACAGAAAACAGTTTTTCTTAAGATTCTGATAGTCATTTTTGTGCCATTTTATGTGGACAAGTTTGCCTTTTACTTGTCTAAGTATGCTTGTAATCCACATGAATTGTACGTTTTTTGGTTTTTATATATATAGATAATGAAGTATGCATGTTCGTTTTCGTCATAGTTTCAACTTACATGTCCCAGCTAACTCTTTGGATGAGACTATTAAGTGTCTAACGTTTGTTGCTTTTTCCAGCTTACATATTCAAGAACACTTCTACAAAACCTTCAGATTATGCAAAACAGATACTCGCTCATTCTTCCACTCACTCCTTCATTCATTTACTCACTCACTCATTCATTCATTCATTCACTCACTCACTCATCAATTCACCGAGAGAAGACATTACCGTGAGAGACTGCATAACAACAAAGGGCACTTTGTGGTTCATTCGTTTGGCGATAGATTTCAAGCAGTCTCGAGCTCTGAAAGTAAACACCAACATTTCAACATGATGGTAAAGTTTTCCCTGTGGAGATGCTGGGGGCCTGTCAGTATAAATAAGGACGGGGTAGCCCGGTGGTTAGAGTGATGCGCATTGCGTTCGTGATCTGCTGACCCCGGGTTCAAATATCATCCAAGAGGATTTTACCTCTGGAGTTAATATTATCAGTGTCGACTCCACTCCCCCCTAAAAGTTTGTTCAGATGAGACAATAAACCGAGGTCCTGTGTGTAAACGCATGCAGAGCAAATTGCACACACGTACCCCATCCACTTTTCATAGACGAGTAGGCCAGCTATGACCGGTGGGATGGAGGACACCAACATACCCAGCATGCACCCTGCCTCCTTGTGAGGAATGGGCTCCGCCAGATTTGACTTGCACAAGACACATTACCTGAAAAACTCACTATATAGCTCCAGTTACTCCTCAAGGAGTTACGGCAGAAGTCAGTGACATCATGCGAAGTTGTTCACACAAAGCACTTTTATAAAAGCCTTTTTTTTAAAATGATATATCTAGTTAAAATTTGTTTCAAGTACTTTCTGTGTGATAAGTTTTAATAAACGTCTAAAAGATTTGGCTTAATTAAATGAATACACACAAAACATCAGTCGGCACATTTTCACTCATTAAATAAGTTGTTAAAGGCCCGTTATTTGAGTCCTTTATTTAAGTCCTTCGGATGAGACTATAAACCGAGGCCCCGTGAGTGAATGCATGCAGAACATCTTGCGCACACGTTAAATCCTGTTCCGCTTTTCGTAAGAGTAGGCCATTGTGTGCCGGTGGGAACAGATGACAAAATTTACAAAACCGCATACACACGGGGATTGGATGTAAAATAAAAAGCACCTGAGTGCTTTTTCCATTATCGTGATATAAAAATAATAATAAAAAAAATTAATGTCATCTGAGCGCTTTGATTTTGTTGCTTTACAAGATTCAGCGCTATATAAATTCCATACATGATTATTATTATTAGTATTATTATTATTATTATTTGATCAAAGTGTTATTCCTCGTTTCTTCACCTCCACCCCCCACCCCCCCCCCCCTTGCGGGTGAAAATATAAAGAATAATCAAAAACTGACAAACATGTTCTATGATGTTTAGCATTCTCTCTCTCTCTCTCTCTCTCTCTCTCTCTCTCTCTCTCTCTCTCTCTCTCTCTCTCTCTCTCTCTCCCTCTCTCTCCCCCCCTCTCTCTCTCTCCTCCTCTCTCCCTCCCTCTCTCTCTCCCTCTCTCTCCCTCTCTCCCTCCCTCTCTCCCTGTCTCTCTCTCCCTGTCTCTCTCTCCTCTCTCCCCCCCTCTCTCTCTCTCTCTCTCTTACTGGGTCAGGTGCCCAGTGTGTGGTCTTCTCCTGTGCTTGTCACTCTGCAGGAGGTCTGCCCACTGGCCTCAGCCCACACGTTCCCACTTAGAGCAGCTCATTCCATTGTACTGTAGCCCACCGAATGCTGATAGTGACAGGATCTTTAACGTGGACATTTGATCTTCTGCATATACACGAAGGGAATCAAGGTACTGGCAGGTCTGCAGTGGAAGTTGACCTGGGCGATCGTAAAAATCATTACCCTTAATTTACCCGACGCCGCCGAGATTCGAACCCACGACTTCATGGACCCATGGGTTTAAAGTCGAACGGTCTTAACCACTTGGCTATAGCATCCGTCTGTAGGTTTCAGTCTTAAAGCAAAGGGGTGGGAGAGGGAGGGAGGGAGAGAGAGAGAGAGAGAGAGAGAGAGAGAGGAGAGAGAGAGAGAGAGAGAGAGAGAGAGAGAGAGAGAGAGAGAGAGATTTTTTACCCATGGGGTTGTCTGCCAACTTTATCACAGATGTCTAGAATCAGGCCCCAGTCATCACCAGTGTTCTTCTCGTTCGTTGCCTTCTCTGGAAACAAAAACAAAAAAAAGGAAAAGAAAGAAAAGAACAGAAAGGAAGGAAGACAGACAGACAGACAGACAGGCAGGCAGGAAGGCAGATCGGTCGGTCGGTCGGTCGGTCGGTAGAAAGGTGAAAAAGGAATACAGGAAAAAGATGGGAAAGGAGGAAGAAGATAGAATAGAGGAAAAAAAAAAGAAACTCAGAAATGAAAGAAAGAGGGTAACGAAAACAAAAAGAGAGCAGGGGAGAAAGGAAAAGTAGGAAGAAAGAAAGGAAATGAAAGAAGAAAGAAGGAACGTAAGAAAGGAAAGAGTGACAAACAGAAAAAGAGACAGGGGGAAAAAATTAGAGAAAGAAAGACAGAAAAACAGACGGAGACGAAGATGATAAGAAGAAAAAAAAAGAAAGTAAGAGAGAAGATGTTAATGCTGCTTTTAAAGCATAAAGTCTCCGTTCAATAGCCACTAAATACAGAAGATTTGTGACCGATTTCTCCCTCTTGATTTTAAAAACAATTTTTATTGTCGAACCCCAAAGTTTCAGCTGAAGGATGTAAACGAAAGTTTGGGGGGGGGGGTGAGGGGGGGGGGGGGGGGTGATTCTTTATTTTGGGGGGTTTTTTTTTTAGTCCTCAGCTACAGGTCGGAGGTTCACCAATGATGAGATTTTGTGTATGCGATTGTTTGTTCGCTGTAAAGGTAGCCGCATTCCGACGTCAGGGAGGATGAAGTTTAAACATGACACTGGTGTGCATGCACTTAAAAAAAAAAAGAAAAGATTTTGCCATCCGTTCCTACCGGCACAAAATGGTCCACTCTTCCAAAAGACAGAACGGGTTTTTAAACGTGTGCGCAAGATGTTTTCCGTGCGTTCGAACACGGGGCCTCAGTTTATAGTCTGATCCGAACTTTCGGGGGAGTGGAATCGGTACTGATGTTAACTCCAGGGGGGAAAATTCCCCTTGAACGGACGTCTCCGCTGGTGGTTCGAACCCGAGCTGTCAGATCAAGAGCTCAACGTTCTAACGGCTAGGCTTTCCTTTCTCCTGATAAAAAAAATTTAAAGAACATTCCTGATAAAAAAAATTTAAAGAACATTGCCACCGAATGAGCCAAAACTTTGCGACTGAAAGATGCAAACTGTAAATCCGATAACTTTGAACAAAGGTACGATTTTGTATGTGATTAATTTAAGTAAATCCAACAACTTTGATCTAAGGTACGATGTGTGTGTGTGTGTGTGTGTGTGTGTGTGTGTGTGTGTGTGTGTGTGTGTGTGTGTGTGTGTGGTGTGTGTGTGTGATGTAATTTCAATCCAATTTTTCGTTGGTAGCATGTGCTGCGTAATGTTGACTGAGTATTTCTGTTTTTCAGTTTTGATGTCGTTAGCATCTGACCTCTCTGTAAGAATATAATTCGTTTGGTACAAACCTTAGGGTAGATTTTTTTCGAGATAGAGGTAATAATATTTGCTTGAAACATGAAGTTTACACTCAGAAAGCTGATCTGTCAGCGTACATGTTATATCACCAATTCATATGATATATATATATATATATATATATATATATATATATATATATATATATATATATATATATATATATATATATATAATTCTAAACTGTGGAAGGGGTGTGGGAGCATCAGATTCATAGGGGTGGCAAACAGCAACGCTGAAATTACAGAAACCCGCAGAGATGATTACAACTGACGCCAGAAGCCTGTAGGCGGAATATCGGCACTGTCGAATCACCACGATGCGGGTAGAAAAAGTGATGGGGGAGTTAGCAGTAGCGCCATAGCGGTCGCTTACAGAAACACTGAGAAAATGAATGGAAAGTGGAGATCATTGAGAGGCAAAAGACAGCTGTAAATAACGTGGTATCACCACAATGACCACTTTGATTTGTTCCTGGTAAGATTCAGCGCTATATCAATTCCATATATGATGATGATTATTATTATCAATGTGGGTTTAAACCCAGATAATCACGTTTTGCTGTGTCGTTAAGCGGTTATTTGTTGTTATGTGGAGATAAGAGCTCCTTGGGTCTGGAAACATCCTGTGGAGAGAACAGAAAAACTGTCTCCTTTCCTTCACCAGGTTAACTGCCACTGCACAGACTGCAAACCGCCAGACTAACGATGCCAAATCTGATAATACCTTTTGCCTTCGTGAGTGTGAGAATCGGGTAAAACAGATTTTAGCAGGAAAGTTAGGGAGTATTAGTTTTATGTTCGCAGTCTTGACTATTCATTTACGTAATTTTCTTTAATTGCAATTGTTTTGGGTTGTGTTTTCCTTGTGTTGGTAAAAAATGATGTGCCAAGCAGTTTTAAAATAATTTCCAGTTAATATTGTTTTTAACCTGATCTGCGCAGTTAAACGTCTTAATCCAGTTAGCCACAAGTAATCCATTTAACACCACGCATGTTCCGAAGTCTAGATCCGATTACTTACCTGCTATGGATCTAAACAGCTTCTATGTCAGCGTTCGATGGGTTAGGGAAACACAAAACATACCCAGCATGCATTCTCTACCCAAAAAATGGGCTGCTCTGAAGTAGGAATGTGTCGGCTGAAGCCAGCGGGTAGACCTCTTGCAGAGTTACAAGCACAGGAAAAGACCTGGTGCCACGCATCCCACCTAGTTGTAAAGGAAGGCAGAGCAGAAGCTGTTGAGAATTGAATGCCCAGAGTACAATGTCTAAAGCTGGAACTGTAGATCTGGCGAATTATCTGGTTAGCTTGTTTATTTGATTTTGATTCTTTGGTGGGTTTTTTTTTTTAAGTCTAATAAGCTGGTGTACATTATTTTCCCAGTGTAACAACGAAAAGACAAATAAACTGATGTCAGATAGTTGTGCTTGTAGTAACTGAGGCCTAGTAGTAGCAGCAGCAGTAGGAGGAGGAGGAGGAGAGTAGGCATTGACTCAAACCCAAGCACTGATGACTCACTAAATATCCCATCCATGATAATTATTTTCTTTTCGTGGATGCTGCATCACACCTATACTAAAAGTTCCTGGGTAACATTTTTCACCTATCGATTTAAAAAAAAAAAAAAAGATCTAACTGCTGGAAGTTTTCTTTCTTGTTCAGATATTTTATCAACACAAGAAGTTCAGATATCATATCAACACAAGAATTACTCTAAACAAACCCTTGTCACATCATTTTAAAAATCACTTACCCACATCAGCATCAAATGGGGAGGGGGATGAAAACAACGGCATGTTTACTGTTACCTACTACGTGTACATCTCCACAGTAACTCAAGGATTAGCTTAGGCCCTAACATAGGCTAGATCTAAACCAATCCACCCTCTGGAGCTCTTGGATTGAAGTCACGTTGTAGGGTAAGCGTAGTGATGTACGCATGCGTGAAACTTACGTCATTCCGGCCCCCCCAAAAAATTGCGTACTAATTGGACTGGGTGTGTTCAAATCTAGATCTGGGCAGGGACTTGGTTTAAACAAATTTTATCAAACACACACACACACACACACACACAACAACAACAACAACAACAACAACAAGCTTAATAATGATGTCGACTGGTGGACAGAATACATGTCTTCATGATAATGCTCAGTGCTGTTATAATTCTTCATTAAAAAAAAAATTACAAGAAAAACAAGAGCAACAAATAAGCAAACAGGCCAGCAGCAAAGAATAAGAAATAATGAAACAGATAAATGAAGCACAGTCAAGGAGGGAATCCAACAACAACAACAAAATATAATGCACATCAACAAACATGCAAGCAAACAGCTAAACAAGTAACCACCCGAACAACAATCAAACAGGCAGGAAGATAACATTATGTGAATAGACAGACAACCGCGCGCGTGCACACACACGTGCGCGCTCCAGCGCGCGCGCGCGCACGCACACACACACACACACACACACACACCACACCCTGAAGGAATAAGGTTCTACCCCACTGTCAGTGAGTTGATGGATGTTGTGTTGTTAATATTACCTAAACTTTCCACAAACCTTTCCTGGGCTTGGAATTCCAAACTTGTACGTGGAAATACCAAGAGATTTTGAGGAAATGCACACAACAAAACCCAAACAAAAACCAACAACCACCCCCTCCCCCCCAAAAAAAAACAACAACAACCAACCAACAACCACCAAACAACAAACAAACCCCAACCCCAAACAAAACAAAAAATAAAATAAAAACCTTGCAGATGCCAAAATATTAGCGCCATAACTGACTTAGAATGGCGTGTCACTCTGTCTTAAAAACTGCTGGAAAACTCGACTTTTTTTCCCTCTCCAAAACTGATTATTTTCATCAGTCTGTTAACGCAAGAAAATAATGATCTGACTGTTGGTTTGCCGCAAACTTTGAATCATTTTGGTAAGTTTTCTCTAAGGAGATAAAAATTCAGCAGTTAATGATTATTAGGCCATTATCCTAAGATGTGGTTAAAGTGAACAAAACCAAACCAAAATAATGCGTACATCTGAGCCATCATACAGACCCTTTCTTAAAAAAAAAAAAAAAACCACACCAAAAAACCCCAACCAACCAAACAAAAAATGGAAAGAGTTATCAATTGTTTTTATTCTTTGTCACACAATAAAGAACAGGCTGGGTTTTTTTTAATTAAACATTAAAACAAATGAGCAAATATAACAGAAAAAATCAATTGGCATCATAAATGCAAATGAGCAGATAAATCGAGCGCCTAACTCGCCCATTATACCCAAGAGTGTGTATTCTCGAACTGCGAGGGACTAAGTTTGTATAGGATGCATTTTTTAGACTGTCTTTAAGGGGAGGCCACTCTCGCTGTATTTTTGACGACCATGTGTGCTGGTTTGATATTATGGCCGACAACACTCAGGATTGATTCTGAACAACAGTAAAACCCGGTGAGCCCATTCAACTTTAAATATAACAAGTATCCGTACCTAACATTGTCTACTTTCTGCATGAATGAAATTGATCGTTATTTAGTTGTATTGAAGACACATGGTTAAAATGTCTTACTCTCACGTCAAGACGATTGTGTTGAGTCGTCGTTTCCACTTTCGACAATTTTTTAGACGAGAAATATCATAAACTTCCTTCATATATTACTTGTAATATCAGAAACATTCATTTGAAAAGCAAATATTAGCTTTGAGTAGCCAGCTGATAAATTTCAGTGGAGTAGAATACTGCTTTAGTCAGCCACGACCCACGTGACTTCTCTCTCTCTCTCTCTCTCTCTCTCTAGTCACACTCACTCACGATTTGTCTCTCATGGCCAACAGTCAAACCTTTGACCCAGTTTTTTGTTCATCTAAGGTGCTTTTTTCCCCCTCGTGTTTATCATTATTAATCATTATCATCAGCATTATCACATCAAATCAATAGGTGCAGTAGTCAGTACAGTTCTAGTAGTAGTTAGTATCAGTAAATATTAGTAGCACTCAGTAGTAGGTAGTACTAGTACAAGTTTAGTAGGCCTACAAGTACTGTAGTAGAACTTGGTATGTACAGTCTAGTAGTACTAGTAGTACTTAGTACTGTAGTACTAACTTACTTAGTAACTAATACAGTAATAGTAATACAGTAGTAGTACTCCAGTAACTAAGTACTATTACAGTATTAGTTAATTTAGTAGTACAGTACTAAGTAGCAGTACAACTTAAAGTACAAGTTAGTATACTATTGGTCGAAGTACTTTGTAAACACTAACAGTTAACATTGTCTTTTTATTATGATTTACCTTAGTTCCTTCAGTCTCTCTCTCTCTCTCTCTCTCTCTCTCTCTCTCTCTCTCTCTCTCTCTCTCTCTCTCTCTCTCTCTCTCTCTCTCTCACACACACACTCACAGTTACACACACACACACACACACCACTTAACACAGTGACAGACACACACACACACACACACACACACTTGCACACACATACTCACACACACACACACACACACACACACATTTTTGAGAATGGACTTTCTTTTTCTACAGAACAGACACACCTAGTACTTTTTAACAATGGTAGTAATCCAGAGGAGTTACCAGTGTTCAGGATTGGCAGTGAAATCATCCAATATAAAAATATAATAAAATTCTTGGGTGTCATTCTTACGTCTAAACTAGCTTGGAATGCACATATCAAATATACCTTAACTAAAGCAAGAAAGAGTTTGAATTTACTTAAAATGGTAAGTAAGCAGTTTTGGGGACAAAGCACTTTAAATCTGAAATGTTTAGCAACATCCCTTATTCGTTCCAAACTGTCTTATGGGCAAGAGGTCTTTTTCAATGCACCCAAGTACCTACTCAAAAAGTTACAAAGTATGGACTGTAAGGCATACAGGCTTGCCCTCGGAGTACCTTTTCATGCACCGGCTCTTGGAACTTATCATGAAATTGGAGAATTGCCCCTAGATGAATACCGACAATTGGCATGTGCAAAATATGTACTCAGAAGCAAAACCACAAAAAAATTTACTTCAGACGAAGTAAAAATAAAATCAGAAATCAATTTTCCAAAAAGAGCAAAACAAATATCTTCTTTAAACTAGTTTAAAGCCAATTGGTACGTATGTTTCAGACCTTTTTGAAAAGTCTGGAATCAATCAACATACCATGGACACACAAACTAAAGTTCTACCTTATGATCTTATCCTTCATGGGAAATGAACAAAGCAAATTTTGACATATAGTAATGATATAGAGTACATTAATATGGCAAAGAGTGAAAATCAAAATATTGTGATCTCCAAAGTTCGATCTCATATTCATCATAAATATTCTCATCATTTAAAGGTATTTACAGATGGTTCACATCTAGATGATCAAGAAACAGGTTCAGTTTTTGTAATACCATCGCTTAAAATAGAAAAATGTTATTATGCTGGTAAACACCATTCGATATTCACAGCTGAGCTAATAGCAATTTTAATGGCTCTTAATTATATTCTTGATCTTCTGGTGAATGTATTTCAAACTTTACTATGCGTTGATTCGAAATCGGTACTCTATGCATTAAAATCCACAAGTTCTAAGAAAATGTCTACAGTTGTAGTCTTGTACTAGAGATCAATCATGCCATACATGTTTTAGCTTTAAGGGGTATTTGTGTCACCTTCTGTTGGGTACCTTCGCATGTGGGGTTCTTGCCAAATGAGTGGGCTGACAGAGCTGCGAAGAGAGGTAGAGGATTCTGTAGAACTACATGTTCCATTATCTTTACAAGAGGGCTATCATTTACTAGAAGAGGCATCGTGGAGCAGGGCTAAAGAAGCTTGTCATCAAAATGAGCACCTTTCAGACAGATTTTTAATCACTATCCCTGTTTTTAGGAATATTGATCACTCTGAAACCTACACAAGTTTGTTCATGGCAAGAAGGGTTAGCGCTTTATTCTTTAGAATAAAACTGAATGCTTTTATCACTAAATATAGTAAAAATATAAAATGTTTGTGTGGTGAGAAAATTACTAGCATTCATATAATTTTTGAATGTAAGAGTCTAAAACCATTATTACCTTCTTTTTCTGAAAAGTCCTTGGATAAGATATTCAAAAATATTGATTTGGCATTTCGTATAACACAATCTTTAATGAACAGTCCTATAGGACATTTGTTATAGTTATAAGTCGCATTAGCATTTCTTATGTATTTATTTGTTGTTATCATTGCTTAGCCTTTTTCTGTATACTGCCTAGGATATTTTAGCAACAGATACCAATTTCACAGCACACAACCATCAACATCAATGCCCCTCCCCTTCCCATCGTCTAATATCACTTTGAGTGAACAGACGTAAAATCGAAGCAACAACAACACACACACACACACACACACACACACACATTCTATTGTGTGTTTTGTTTTGTTTGTTTGTTGTTGGTTTGGTTTTTTTGGGGGGAAGTAAGGAATTTTTTGCTTGTTTTTGTTGGCTTGTTTTGATTATGTTTTATATTTTTTTTATATATCAATGGATGGTTGTTGTTTTTTTAAAAGCAGCAACAACAAAAAAGCAGTTGCATGGCTTATTTAACATAAAATACTGGATGGAGATACAGTTTTAGTTTGCCTTCTTAACTTTCACACACACAACACCACACACACGCGTCTCACACACACACACACACACGTACACACACACACACACACGTACACACACGTACACACACACACACACACACACACCCTTTCTCTCACAGTCACACTCACAGCTAAGCAAGAACCCATTTTAAAGTGAAACTAATCAGGAAGATTTGTTTGTTTGTTTGTTTTCAGATAACAGAAGCATTGGGTGAACAACTAAGCTAAAGTAACGACGACAACAACACAGCATGCGTCCTGCTGCCATGAAGCTGAAAGTGTCAGTCAGCAAACAGGAGACCCCAGTGGGTGAGTGGGTCATGTATCTTTTTGGGTTTTTACCCTCGGCTAGGGCTCCACAGTTCACCACTGGTGAGAATTTGCAAACTTGACCGTTTTTACCCACCATGAATGTAGCCACATGCTGATTCGGGGCATACTTCAGTCTCGGAAGACTATGGAGTTGCGCTCTAGGTGTTCATTCTGGTATAGGTCAGTTGTGGCTGGCCAGTCTGACATGACAATAACAGTTCCTATGGCAGAGGACACAGATGAAGTCTGACGCTGGTCTGTCTGCCTGGGCTGCAGCGTTTCTTCTCATTGTCTTTGCTTCATGCTGCTGAGCAAGTGTCTCTTTGAACTTCGAGCTCAGACCTTTCTGCACAGTCCATCTCCAGGCTGACTGTTCAAGGGCTGTTGCTTCCCAGATTTGGGGAATGGTGACCAAACATGACACCTGTGTGTATGCATTTTTAAAAAAAAATGTCAACCTTTCCTACCTACTGACACGAAATGACCTACTGGCTACTCTTCCGAAAGGCATGACAGGTTTTTAACATGTGCGCAAGATGTTTTGAGTGCATTTGCACAGGGGTCCTAAGTTTATACTATATCCTCATCCGAAGGACTTTTGGAGGGGATGGAGTCAGTACTGATATTAACTCCAAGGTAAAATCTTCTAAAACAGGCGCCTCTATGATGGCCCAGGATTGGGCCACCACTCACATAGATTATGAACCCAATGCCGCAATGGCAATGCTCTAACCACTAAGTTATCTCACACCCCAGTATGTTATTAATTTACGACACTTTTATGTCCAGCCTCGAGATATACCTATTTCAAACCATTAACTAAGATTTCCCTTCCTGTTCCATCTCTATTGCTTTGTCCCTGCCTTCAACAGCCAAAATTCCCATTACCCTGCTTAAGTGTACATAACGTGTATGTGTGTACACATTTGGATTTGTAAAAAGACAACTGTTAATCATTGTTGGTTTCATGTATAGGAGTGGGTTGAATGGAAACGCTTTGATTCTTTTTGCAAGATATTGTGCAATATAAATTCTATTTATTATTGTTATCATTATTATTATCATTAATTTTGGTTTTCTTACTTTTGCTGTCAGTGGAAGCTAAGAGCTAGTAGAAGACACAGGAGAGGAGGAATTATGTGGACGTGTTTGAAAACCCGAAAGAAAACTGAACTAAGCAAAGTATATGCATCACCTACCAGTACCACCCTGTAAGCAAAACACAAACACACACATACACATGCATGCACACAAGCACGTACACGTGCACACACACACATTTTGCTTTATTCATGGCAGCTTTTACACGTAGTTGGTAGTTGTTCATTTTCCAAGTTTAGAGTAGTTTTCAATTGTTCTGTGATTTTATTTGCGTTTCTTTGCCATGTTTTTTGCAGCATATTGTTTAAAAGGTTTGGATTTATTTTTTTAATGTAAAAAATACCAACACGCATCTCTTTTTCTTAAAGCCTGCCCTCATCTCACCATCCCTTCCTCCCCCCACCACCACCTCCTTCGTCTAATATCACTTTAACAGTTTAAGTGAACAGACATAATATAAAATTGAACACACACACACTCACTCACAGGCACTCGCGCGCGCACACACACACACACACAAACACACACACTCATATGGCTTGATGAAGAAAAAAATACATACTTTGCTTATTTAATGTACCATAAGAAAATAAAGATTTTACTTTGACAACACAAAACCATACCACATTCGCGCCCCCCCCAACACACACACACACACACACACACACACACACACACACACACATACAGTGGGGGATGGGATAGCCTAGTGGTTAGAACATTCTGCTGGCAATCTGACGACCCGGGTCGATTCCCGTTCAAGGGGATATTTTCCCCTGGAGTTAATATCAGTGCCGACTCCACTCTCCCCAAAAGCCTTTCGGATGAGACTATAAACCGAGGCCCTGTGTGTGAACGCATGCAGAACATCTTGCGCACACGTTAAATCCTGTCCTGCTTTTTGTGTGCCGGTGGGAACAGATGACAAAATTTACAAAACCGCATACACACGGGGACTGAATGTAAAAAAGCACATAAGTGCTTATTCCATTATCCTCGATATAAAAGAACAAAATAAATAAATTTGTAAAAAAAATGGATACACACACACACCACTCTTCTATATATACTTTTTTCTTTTTAAATTAAGTCTCTACTTTGATTAATGAGAAGAAAGATGCTGTTAACAGGAAAGAGGAGGAATCTCATTTCTTCATGTTGCACATAATCAACTCATGCAAGGTACAACTATACACACAAAGTCTTCATCAAGTATACAGTCTTACAGTGATATTTTCTGTTAAGTTACTTTAACGTCTATTCACATTAAGTGATTTTAGACCAAATCTTACAGTGATTCCCAGATAGGCGTGATGTGTGAGACAGAGTGCATGTTCTGGGTGACCCCCAGTGCATTAAGCCGGGGAACACCCAACAAGAGGAAAAGAGAGTAGCTGAGTGATGATCTATACTGTGGACATTGTTCCTGTGTGCAGTCAACTTGGCGGGCAAAATCGTCAAAGAGTTCAGGAAGCGGCGATGGACGGTGACTGGCTTCGGTCAGGATGACGACAGTCAGGAAGAGACAGGCAAGAGAAGGAAGACCCTGGTGAGTTTTGGGGCTGATTCTGTTTTGGTCTCATTATAGTTGTTGTGTTGGGTTAGGGTTTTTTCCTGTTTGTTTGTTTGTAGTTGATTGTGTTTGTTTTGGGTTGTTTTGGTATTGTTGTTTTGGGGTTTTGTTGTTGTTGTTTTTTGTTGTTGTTGTGGTGTTTTGGGGGGGGGTTTGTTTTTTTATTTGTGTGGTTTTGTTTTTTGTTGTTTGTTTGGGGTTGGTTTATTTGGGTAGTTGTGGTTTTTTTTGTTTGTTTGTTGTGGGGGGGGGGGGGGGGGGGGGGGTATTGTTATTGTGTGTGAGGTTTTGTTGTTGTTTTAAGATGGGGTTGGGTTTTGGTTGGTTGGTTGGTTGGGTTTTTTGTGGGGGGTTTTTTGGTAAGTTTTTTTTTGGGGGGAGGGGGTAGTTGCTCTCTTTAGGGATTTGGTGTGTGTGTTTTGACATTTTGGTTTGTTGTTTTGCTTGGATTTTGTTAGGATTTTTTGTGTTTTTGTTTTAATGCTAGATGAGTTTTTTGTTGCCTTGTGAGGTATTAACAAAATTTTGATGCTTTTTAAAACATGATTGTGTGTGTGTGCATCCGTCTGTGTGTGTCTGTGTCTCTGTGTATGCATCTTGTGTGTGGATAACATCATAAAGTGTTTATAACATAAAGAACAAAGGGTGACACATCTGACATGAACAAAGGGCGACACGTGACATGAACAAAGGGTGCCACGTCTGACATAATGAGTAACAGATGATGACAAAGAAAGAAAGATGACATATATACATGTATGTTGTATGTTTCAGGTGGTTGAGTCAGATAACCTCACATTCAGGGGAAACGATTCTGGACCCCTTTCTGATCCTGAGGCGTGCATGCAGTAAGTTCAAATTATTTCCCCTGTTATGACCTTTGTGGTCGGCTGGTCTATAAATAAACATGAATGATGGCGTTCACATGAGATCTTGCCAGATTTAACCCTGGTAGCACTGAATAGACGGCAGCAAGGCTCAGTGCTTACTGGCTGAATTAACAAAAGTCCTTCAGATGAGACTATAAACTGAGGTCCCATGTGCGAACGCACGCAGAACATCTTGTGCACACGTTAAACCCTGTTCCGCTTTTTGTAAGAGTAGGCCATTGTGTGCCGGTGGGAACGGATGACAGAAATTACAAAACTGCATGCACCCGGGGACTTGATGTAAAAAAAAAGCACATGAGTGCCTATTCCATTATCCTCAATATAAAAATAAATTTTTAAAAAATGAAACATTGGCTAGCGTTGTTTTGAAGCAGGGTGGGCTCAAACAACCCTTGATATTGATATATAAAACTGAATTAAGTGTGTAAAGCTATAAATCTATGGAAAGAGTAGATAACAAGCTTTCAAATGGGCGTGATTTTATAGCAGCATGTAGTAGTCATGATTATGTAAAAAAGAAAAAATCGAGTGGGCACTACCGATCACTGTTGCACCGTCAGGGCCCCAGATTGATTTTAACATGATAAGCAATGTTGTTGCGGTGCATAAATGTCATAATTAGGTAAATACTATTTCTTGACATTAGTTTTGAAAAAATAAGGAGTTTGTATCGCTTTATCAGTCGTCAAATACTCGGAAAAGTTCAGCGAAAGGATCGACAACATCACAACTGTCATGGTGGAATGTGCGAAGTAGTGGCTTTCTATGACGAAAATACAATGATCGCTTGACTTCATGTGATGCAAAGTACTCAGCAGCATAGCGATTTGACTCAACAACAGTTATGTTGAAGCCTTGTTGCGTCAAAATAATGTATAACAATCTGTGAAGTCGAAATCGCAGAGCAGCAAAGAAGTCCATCCAGCAAAACTAGCACCGCTTGATTCAGTCCGATCATGATCAATTTTTACCAAGTTTTTCAAAAAATATTCCACAATCTTTACCTCATCATCTCTCATTGTTTAATTCAACCAAATCCAGCCTCTAAAACTCCTCCTTGCTGTCAATATTTAAAAAAACAAAGCTTGAAAAATGCTAGAAGAATTCAATTCAATTCAATTCAAAAGCTTTATTATCTCAAAGACAGAGAAATTCCGGCGGGTTACTTGCCATACATAAAACCAATAAACATTTAAACATAATATTTAAAACACACACACACACTGTCCAACATCAGCACGCACCCATCATGAGATAAAATGCATCCACAAATCAGAAATATCTCAGCCAGCCACAAACCCACCCCAACAAAAATCACTTTACTCATGTGCCCACAAGTAAACCCGTACGTCCGCACATACACAGTCACTCGCGCATGCGCTCGCACATTGTAAACATTCGTACCCATGCTCACGCATTTTAATAATATAAGTCAAATTGTTATAACATGTTGTATAAGACAAATATCAATTAAATTAATACTATGTTCTTTTAAAATATTGAACAGTCTAAAATAATAACACGCGCATGTATTTAAAGAAAAAAAATCATTTGTATAACATGTATGATAAGACAAATATCAGTGAAGTTAATACTCTATTCTATTAGAAACTGAACACAGTTTACAGTAATAAAAGGTAGCCTTTAGTCTCTCTCTCTCTCTCTCTCTCTCTCTCTCTTCTCTCTCTCTCTCTCTCTCTCTCTCTCTCTCTCTCCTCCCTCTCTCTTCCTCTCCCCCCCCCCCCTCTCTCTCTCTCTCTGTCTCTCTGTCGTGGGCTTTAGTTCAATTCAGATTTATTGTCATACATTTATTAATTAGCAGAATTGAGGTTGGAATAAAACTATTTTTAAATCGCAGGGTTATAGACTTGGGTACTCTGTAGCGCTTTTGAGAAGGCAGGAGTTCAAAATATTTTGCAAGCACATGTGTGTCATCACTCACAATCTGTCTAGCTCTGTCTCTCACACGGCATTCATACAAGTCATTCAGTTTCATTTGCTCACAGCCCACAATTTTGCCACATCTGGTTACAATCTTGTTTACTATGTTTTTGTTTTTAACAGTCAGGCCCCCATACCAACAAACCAAGGAAATGAAAGGACAGACTCAATAAAGCATCGGTAGAAATTTTGTAAAATTTTTACATTTACTTTAAGACTCCGGAGTTTTTGAAGGAAAAAGATGCGTGAGTGGCATTTTCTTTTTTTTTTTGGGTCACACAAAAATTAATGGATTTTTCAGTAGGTATGGAAACTGTGAGGAAGGAAAAAAATCCTTATATTGTTACAGTTTGTACATGCTAGAAGAAATTATGGCGCAAACGCTGGCCGCCATTTTTGTTGAAGACGATCTTGGCTTGTTCGAAAAAAACCAACACTCTAACCAGTCAGATTCTTTGTTGCTTGTGTGTGTCGAACAATCTTCACCCCTTTCTGCGGCCCTACAACGGCCTTAACATTCATTGAGTGACCTTTGAAAGCGAAAATGAGTTTTCAGTTTTGATCACCTACATCATCCCAGAATATTCCGGGATCCGCCACATACTTTAGACCCGTCGTTACCAGAATGTTCCAGGAACCGCACAACTAGGTTTAGGATCTAGAATGGCTGTGATTGTGTGTAGTATTCAAAGTGTAGTTTTTGTAGTAGCTTGTAGTGTAGCTAGAGCTACTGCAGCAGTCTTGAGGTCACAACATGGCGTGTGGTCTGCTTGGCTACAGGTGGTTTCAGATTTTTTAAAAATAAAAAAATTAAGCAGCGTTCAGTTGAAGGGAAACAGCTGGTGCCACTAGATCAAATGTTTCCTTAGACAGTCACAGAGTTCTTTCCCTTCATCTGTGTGACAGGTAATTGATTAACCTTTTTCCAATGGGTAACCTGCTATAGGGTAACCAGTCATTACTAACCCTTCCCTCTGCATCACCCACTACTGGGTTATGGTAGCATACACATGTGCACAGTGCACGTATACTGGGAAAGAAGGGGTTCTCTCCCTTAACGTAGGGATAGTGTTAAAAAAAATATCAAGGTCAATATTTCAGCTTCTGGATTTTTGGGGGATTTTTTTTTTGGTCGCACAAAAAAAAGGATTTTTCAGTAGATATGGAAACTGTGAGGAAGGGAAAAAAATCCTTATATTGTTACAGTTTGTACATTGTTGGTTGTGAATGTTACAGTATTTGTGTACATAGATATACATGTTTGATGTATTTGTCATTGTCTTTCTAAACTTAAAAGAGTTTGTATTTTATTTTAATTGTGAATGTTACTGTATTTGTATACATAAATATAGACTATTGATATATTCATCATTATCATTTTAAACGTATGACAGTTTATATCTGTCATTTTTGAATGATACAGTATTTGTGTACATAAATATATATATATACTTTTGATGTATTCATCATTATCATTTGAAACTTTTGACAGTTTAAAGTTACATCAGTATTGAATGTTACAGTTTTTGTGTACATAAATATAGAAGTTTGATGTATCTATCATTATCAGTCTAAACTTATGACAGTTTGTGTTTATGTCATTATGAAATGTTACAGTATTTGTGTCTTTGAATGTATACATGTGATGCGTACACTTGCTGCGGATGTTGGAAACTTAGCATGTGCTGCAAGAATACACAGCATGATTCACATGTGCGCAGGTATTACGTAGCAGAGGTCAACAAGGTCACAGGTCAGGTCACCATGTCTCCTGCCCACATCTTCCAGCTGCAGCCTCGTACAAAAGGTAATGGCAACATGCATACATGCTGCGGACTTGCACTGACATCATGAACATGCATGCATGGTCGAGAATTCATACATTCGTTCACACGTATGCTTGAAATTCAAGGGGTTTTTTTTTGTTGGTTTTTTTTTCCCCATTCCTCGGTTAGAGTGTATAGTTGCATCTTTTTAATCTAGATTTTTAATTTTACGAGGTGACAACCCTGATATGGCCTCTGTGGTCAGCAGGGTTGTAAACAAGAGGATTGGATTGGATTGGCTAGAGTTCCGAAGTTCACCAGTGGTGAGATTTTGCCTATACGACTGTTTTTACCCACCATTAACCTCTTAACTGCCCAGTGCAAGTGCACCCTATATGCCGGGGAATAAAATTCTTATGTACCACTGCTATGTTCATATCCCTCTTACTCAGAAACTACCACATGAATATTCCTGATAGTCTGCCTAATGACAGTATTTATATCGTAGATTACTTCAATGCAAGCTCAAATTAGTTAGCATGCTATTTCACTGCAAAAATATATTTATAATGTAAAAAAATTGACCAAAAATACGATTTCTTTATCACCACTGTCATTCTGAGTACTCGCGATCTCAATAACGTCAAACATAAGTCTAGGCCAAATCTCATTCTTTTTTTTTAAAGGCATGATCAGCTGAATCATACACGATCTCGTTTTCATCACTGTTAGGTAAATCTACAGTTTTATTTGCCAATTTTACAGCTGTGTAAAGTTATTTATGCCTTCAACAAGAAGTGTCAGCCATTTTGAACACGAACTTCCAAAACAGTCATGCATAAAAACACAAAATACGAGCTAAAAAACGATTGTTTTTGCTACGGTTTTTGCAGCTGAATGTTGCCAAGCAACAGGAGAGTGACCTTCATTAAGTT
Source organism: Rapana venosa (assembly GCA_028751875.1). Taxonomy (NCBI): domain Eukaryota; kingdom Metazoa; phylum Mollusca; class Gastropoda; order Neogastropoda; family Muricidae; genus Rapana; species Rapana venosa. Next base: position 3,569,045 of record CM054166.1, read on the forward strand.
TGGAGTTCTTTCCCTTTAACTGTAGTCAAGGAAGCAGGCTTGTTTACTTCGGTTCGACACCCCAGAAATTTTAGGGGTTTTAGGCGTATAGGGTGCACGTTTAGCCCCGGAAAATTTCCGGGGTAAGGCAGTCTAGTGGTTAAGGTAGCCACATTCTGACTTGGGGGATATTCAAGGTTTGATCACTTTCATCCTTTTGGGATATGAAGGATCACAAATTGAAATGGAGAACAAAGCTAACAGCATTTTCCCCATGAAATATTGTCGGTGCCAAGAATGAAATCTTTTTGACATGGTAGGAACAGCAGTATGTTTAAAAAACAACAACAACAAAAATCAGTAAAATAATACAAAAGAGATTTTTTCAATTAAAGAAAAATGGACGTCTTTGATTGGTGTTTGAGAAAAGGGTTTGGGTAAGAGGACGTTGAAAATTTACTGAAGTTTTAATGATAGCAGATGTTAAGAAATAGCCGAAAATCTTATGATGGAGACAGAAGATTTTTTTGAGATTTACATTTGATCAGCTTTCAAAAATTATAACGTGACATACACACACAATTACCTACAGGTGCACATATGCACACACGGGTATTACCTGCTTTTAATTTATTCCATTAATTATGAAATAAAACCCTTTTGTAAGTCAGTGAAAGCAAATATGTTTTGGGTATTCTTATTGTTCACAGAATGCTCAGACAGCAACTATTGGCTCTCATATGAGATAGAATGCATTGTGCTTCTGTTAAGCACCTGACAAGTCAGGCCCAGCACATCTGACTTCGGTGTGGGAGGGAATTGCTGTCAGTCTTTTTGGAAAAAAGGCAGGAGAATGGACCAAGAAGGCAGAAAATAGATGAGAAGGAGGTGGCAGGAAGAAAAGGAGCTAGGCAGAAATTAAGAGAGGGATAGAAAAGAGGAAACTCCTAACAGATTTTCCAGAAGGTGGGGATACTATTTATAGTGACAGGCCCCTGGCATTCCCACAGGAGATTTGGGGTATTCAAAGTATTATAAAGCTTAAAAATGAAAACATTCATTACAGTATGAAAAATCAAAAAGCCTATTCCGTTGTGGAGATGCCAGGGCCTTTCATTACAAATAGCACCCCCACTCTCTGGAAATTCTGTGCTCAAAGTTCCCTCTTCTCTTTTCTTCTCGGAGGTTCACCAATGGAGAGATTGTGTGTATGTGACCGTTTAACCCACCATCAAAGTAGCTGCATTCCGATTATGGATCATGGTCTAAACATGAGACCTGTCTGTGTGTGTTTTTTAAAAGAAGTTTGTCAACCATTCCTACCAGCACAAAACGGCTTACTCTTCCTTGTGTTCACACACAAGGCCTCGGTTTATAGTCTCATCTACAGGACTTTTGGGCGAGTGGAGTCAGTACTGATGTTGACTCCAGGGAAAAATCCTGGGAAACAGGTGTCTTTGTGGTGGTTTGATCATGAGTCGTCAGATCAGGAGCGGTGTGCTCTAACCACTAGGCTATCCTGCCCCTGTGATGTAACGATGGATCCTGTCTGTTTCAGAGGAATTACATAAAGAAAAACTCCTGCTGGACTCCATGAATCAGAAAAAGGTGGGTGTCTCTTTTTTGTTTTTAATGGTTTCTGGCATTCATCTGGAAATATTCACTAGATAAACACAGTGACTTCACTTGACTTCTCCAGTCTAACTCCTCGAGGAGTCGTTGGGGCACTGTGCACACTGAAGTTTTCTGGCAGTGTGTCATGACGGATGCTGTGCCATTTTGACTTCTGTCCTAGGCATCCATGAAGTTGTGTGTTCGAATCTCAGTGTCTTGTGAATTAATTAAGGGTGGGGATTTTTTCGGATCTACCCAGGTCAACTTAAACTGCAGACCTGCCATTTCTGATGGTGTGTGGAATCCTGTGAATGTTGCATGCCAGATTTTAAGCTGTTTAGTTATGAGTAATTTTTTTCTGATTATTTTGTAATATTTTCCTTATTAATCCTTAGGGAGGTGTCTTCTCTTCTTGCCTTCCCTTACCGGGAGGGGTGTGCACAGTGCCAGGTCTTCTCCTGTACTTGTCACTCTGCAGGAGGTCTGCCTGCTGGCCTCAGCCCACACATTCCGACTTAGAGCAGCTCTTTTTTTTTTTACAAGATGCATGCTGGGTATTTTCGTGTTTCCGTAACCTTCCAGACGCTGACATGAGTTACAGGATTTTTAATGTGCATGTGTGACACCCCCCCCCCTCCCCCACCACCACCACCACCACCACATAACTAATCACATTGAGCCGGAGGTCAGTTTCTATTTGTTAACATATTATTAGTCTGCAATAAAAACAATTTTTTAAAGGTTGTTGTTTTTTAAAGCTATTCCATAAAAAAAAAAATTTTAAGTTATCACACACACAAAAAAGATTGAAAACTGGACAATTTTATGTCAAGTCATTACAAAATGAAATGCTAGACTCCTGGAAGTGGCCACATGAGAAATTGGTGAATTTTGCTACGTAATAGACGGTCAGGATGAGGGGGTGGGCGTTTCTAATGCATTTTTCAAAGCGAAAAAGAAAAAGCAAACAACAAAATCACGCCTTGATACTTCAGAACAAGGTAAAAGAAAGCTCGTTATGTGATGGAGCATCACATTTGTTCACAAGCTGTTCTCCATACTTTTGCACACTGGGTCTCACTTTACAGTTTCATCCAAAGGATTTTGGCAGGGATGGGGTCAGTACTCATCTCCAGGGTAATGTCCCCTAAAACGGGCACCTCTGTGCTGGTTCGATCCTGGGCCGTCAGATCACGAACACAGCACTTTGACCGCTGAGCTATCTTGCCCGCCGCTGTGGATATTTGAACCCATGACTTCATGGACTCTCAAGATTGAAGTCAGACTGTTTTAACCACTCGGCTATAGCGTCCATCACTAAACACTTTGAATTTGATTGTTTGTTTGGGGGGGTCTTTTTTTTTTCCCATCTTCTTTCTTTGAGGGAGGGATAGGGGGGAATGGAGATTGTTTTAGGGTTTTACAGTTCTGGTGGGGTGGGGTTTTTTGGTAGATATTTTTGTTGATATTTTTCATCGTGTGGCTAATGGATTTATTTGTTGTATGGCTGTGTTTCAGAACTTCACTCCCACTGACCTGCTGACAGCGTCGTTTGGCAGTCAGAAACATAAGTCGGCGATGGAGAGTCGACACAGGAACAAGATGGCCGGAGAAGCCTTCGCCACTGTCATGGGGTCAGCCGTTGAATCCTCGACCTTGACCGAGCAGAACCCACGGCAAGGTCAGTGACCTCTTGTGACCTTCAGGGGTCATTGTGAGATCGGGTTGTGTGAGGAGAGTTAAGAGATTTGTTGTTGTTGTGTTGTGTGAAGGTGATTGTGAGATGATTTGAAGATCTGGTTATTTTATTTTCCGTTTAGGAGTATTACTCTATTAACATTATTTTTTGTGTTATGTGTATTACTCTGTTAACATTATTTTCATGTTATGTGTATTACTCTGTTAACATTATTTTTCATATTAGGTGCATTACTCTGTTAACATTTTTCATGTTAGGTGTATTACTCTGTTAACATTATTTTTCATAATAGGTGTATTACTCTATTAACATTATTTTTCATATTAGGTGTATTACTCTATTTACATTATTTTTCAGATTATGATTGTGTATTACTCTATTAACATTATTTTTCCAGATTATGATTGTGTATTACTCTATTAACATTATTTTTCAGATTATGATTGTGTATTACTCTATTAACATTATTTTTCATGTTAGGTGTATTACTCTATTAACATTATTTTTCAGATTATGATTGTGTATTACTCTATTAACATTATTTTTCATGTTAGGTGTATTACTCTATTAACATTATTTTTCATATTATGATTGTGTATTACTCTTTACATTATTTTTCAGATTATGATTGTGTATTACTCTATTAACATTATTTTTCAGATTATGATTGTGTATTACTCTATTAACATTATTTTTCAGATTATGATTGTGTATTACTCTATTAACATTATTTTTCATGTTCATGTTAGGTGTATTACTCTATTAACATTATTGTTCATGTTAGGTGTATTACTCTGTTAACATTATGTTTCATGTTAGGTGTATTATTCTATTAACATTATTTTTTTGTATTAGGTGTATTAGGCCTACTCTGTTAACATTATTTTTCATGTTAGGTGTATTACTCTATCAATATTATTTTCCATTAGGTGTATTACTCTATTAACATTATTTTTTGTATTAGGTGTATTAGGCCTACTCTGTTAACATTATTTTTCATGTTAGGTGTATTACTCTATTAGCATTATTTTTCATGTTAGGTGTATTATTCTATTAACATTATGTTTCATTTTAGGTGTATTATTCTATTAACATTATTTTTTGTATTAGGTGTATTAGGCCTACTCTGTTAACATTATTTTTCATGTGAGGTGTATTACTCTATTAACATTATTGTTCGTATTAGGTGTATTGCTCTTTTAACATTATTTTTCATGTTAGGTGTCTTGCTCTATTAACATTATTTTTCATGCAAGGTGTATTACTCTATTAACATTTTTCATATTAGGTGTATTACTCTATCAATATTATTTTTCATATTAGGTGTATTACCCTATTAACATTATTTTTCATGTTAGGTGTATTACTCTATTAACATTATTTTTCATGTAAGGTGTATTACTCTATTAACATTTTTTTTCATGTAAGGTGTATTACTCTATCAATATTATTTTTCATATGTGTATTACTCTATTAACATTATTTTTTATGTTAGGTGTATTACTCTATTAACATTATTTTTCGTATTAGGTGTATTACTCTATTAACATTATTTTTTATGTTAGGTGTATTACTCTATTAACATTATTTTTCGTATTAGGTGTATTACTCTATTAACATTATTTTTTATGTTAGGTGTATTACTCTATTAACATTATTTTTCGTATTAGGTGTATTACTCAACATTTTTCGTATTAGGTGCATTACTCTGTTAACATTTTTCGTATTAGGTATATTTCTCTATCAACCACATCATCTTAATTTTCAGGGAAAGAATTTCAAATTTGTTTGATGGAGGACGCTCTAACCGAGAGTTAAGACCGTTTGACTTCAATGCCACGGGTCCATAAAGTCCTGGGTTTGAATCTTGGTGCTGTCTGGTGAATTAAGGGTAGGGATCTGTTGTTTACCTCCCAGGTCAACTTCAAGTGCAGACCTGCCAGTGCCTGAATTTCATTCCCATACAAACACATGCAGAAGGTCAAATATGCACGTTAAAGATCCTGTAATTCATGTCAGCATTCGATGGGTTAGGGAAACACGAACATAACCAGTATACATCCCTGAAGTCGGAATGCAGCTACCTTTGTGGTGGGCAGAAATGGCTGCGTCGCAGAATCTCGCTGTTGGTGAACCTTGGGGCTCTAGCTGAGGAATGGGAAAAAGAAAAAAAAAAGTTGTTTATACGCCAGGTTTAGACTTAAAAGTCATACTGAAGCAATAACAAAATCTATCTTTTGACGGCATAGCACTATTGGGTCACATTCCTCGTCATTTTTATAATCAGTGTGCTGTGTCTTTTGAAAGCAAAACAAACAAAAAAAACCTACTTTGGGAAGGTCTGATAACAGAAGAAATGCTGGTTGTTGTTTTTTAAAAAATCAACATTTTGTGGGAAACTGAGTGCTGTGGGTGGCTCAATCCAGGATAGTAGACATCATGAGCAGTATGACCCTACCATTGAGGTAGCCACATTTTGACTTGAGGGATGGTGTCTAAACACGACACCTGTGTGTGTGCGGTTTTTTTAAATGTCTTCTGAAAGGCAGAATGGGGTTTTAACATGTGCTTTAGGTGTTCTGTGTGCGTTCACACATGGGGCCTTGGTTTATAGACTCATTGGAAAGACTTTGACAGTTTGTTCGATTTTCTTGTCAAACTGGGAAGAAAGGGCAAGGCTGGAATCACACTCAGAACCTCACGGTTTACTTGTTAGGCAGGTGAACGTCTTAACCGTCCTGCCACCTTCCTTCTTTTATGTGCATATGTTAATATATTAATGTGTGTGTGTGCAGTGGCAGAAGACCAGGAGGCCTGGTCAGCTCTACCCCCTTTCAACAAAGATGCCCAGAGTCCTGCAGAGGTCTACAGTCTTAAAGACAGTATGTTGTCTGCTTCAACTTCTTCGTCATCTTCTCCATCTTCGTCATCTTCTTCTCCATCTTCGTCATCTTCTTCATCTTTATCATCATCATCTTTATCATCATCATTTTCTTCTTCTTCTTCTTCATCTTCTTCTTATTCGTCATCATCATCACCATCACTATCACCTTCTTCTTCTTCATCTTCATCATCATCATCATCATCATCACCTTCACCTTCTTTTTCTTCTTCTTCTTTGTCAAACATTCAGACAGAAACTATTGTCTGTAATATGAGCTAAAATGCATTGTGCTGCTGTTTAGCACCTGACAAGTGACGCCTAGCACATCAGACTTTGGCATAAGAGAGAACAAATTGTTACCTTTTAAGTCTTTCTGGAAAAAAGGCAGTAGAATGGACCAAGAAGGCAGAAAATAGACAAGAAGGAGGTGATAGAAAGAAAAGGAACAAGGCAGAAACAAAGAGGGGGATAGAAAAGAGGGAATTCCTAGCACAGAATTTTCCAGAAAGTAGGAATGCTATTTATACTGATAGCCACCCCCCCTCCCAATGGAGGAACGACAGTCAGTGATGATGTTGAAGCGTTCTACACAGTGAACATTGGGCAGAAGACAGAAGTCTGTAGGGAGAGGTGGACAGCTGAAGATGTTCAGAGAAGAAGCCTTCATTCTAGACAGTGTTTCTCCACCTCACGACAAAGACAACAGGCAACACACTAACAGATGTTCGTGTCAAGTCATGATTATCAGCTGTTGGGCGTTCCCTAGCTTAACTCAATGGAGTTGCAGCCTGTTTCTCATCTCAGCAAAACTTTGAAGGGGTAGTTTGGCCATATTTTAGAAAATTATAAATCACTCTCAGATTGATAAACCAAACAGTAGGCTGTATATATCAAAGTAAAGTTTATTTTAAGTACTTTAAGAATTAACACTGCAAAACACACACACATGCACACACACACACACATACACCACATGCACATGCATGCCCACACTTGCTTACTCTTAGATTTTTAAGAAAAACAAAGACCCAACTGAAAAAAACCCAACAACAGAAACAAAACATGAAATAACAAACAGACAAACAAGTTACATCAGATTACAAAACCCATGCATTCTTTCACGTTCATACTTTAAAAACAGAAACCATCCCCCCCCACCCCCCCCCCCCCCCCCACCCCCCCCCCAAAAACAACAACAACCCAAAAACAAAACACCTGGGTAGTCATTACCATTAGCAATGACAATACTGTCAGAAATGATATTCCCCCCCCCCCCCCCCCCCCATCCCTTTCCACATACATGCATGTGTACTCACATGTGCTCATACGCTTATATCAATGCGGTTTTTGGGTTTTTTAACATCAAGCCTTCCAGTCAGTATCAAATCAAACAACAGAAAATATCAAACAAATAAATCAATGATAACGTTAATAATAATACTGATAGAATAATAACGATGATCACCCACCACCACTAAGAGCAAAAACACAGCAGTAATAATAAGCGATGGAAAAGGACAGGGTAGAGATGGGGGGACAGTATTTGTGTGTGTGTGTAAAGTGGCTATGTGTATATGCTCATGTTATGTGTGTCAGTCTGCCTGTCAGTCCGACATGGTTATGTGTGCGTTGATATGATGTGATGTGGCTGTTTGTTGATGTGATGTGGCTGTGTGTTGATGTGATGTGGCTGTGTGGTGATGTGATGTGGCTGTGTGTTGATGTGATGTGGCTGTCGATGTGTGCAGTTTTGGGTCCGACACAGATGGATGGTTTGGTGCATGCGGCCGATGTGTTCATCAAGTGTTCACCTCAGACACTGAGGGAGTGGAGAGAGAAGGAGACGTAAGTGATGACGATGATGATGATGGTGGTGGTGGTGGGAATGGTGGTGGTGGTGGTGATGGTGATGATCATTAAGACGATGATGTGTATGATGATGACGACGGTGATGATGATGAAGATGGTAGTGGTGGTGATGGTTATAAGCCTTGTTGCTTTGTGTTGTGCAGAACATTTAGGCTCTGTCGCTTTGATATGTTTACATGGAAATTACCTTTAAAAAAAAAAATCTCCTATACTGAGATTATATCATTAATTTTGTGAGAGAGACTGACAGAAAGACAGGGGGGGGAGACAGAGACTGGAGGAAAGAGTGAGGGAGGGGAGAAAAAGGTAGATGGGAGGGAGGAGATCATGTTTGATTTGGTCCTTTTTAAAAAAATCTTTTTTAATGTAAACACTTTACATATATAATGCAACATACACACACATAGAAACATCAAAGCCATGAGACAATCAGCAATCATGGATAAACGTGAACAGACACTTCGATGTAGAAGGTTATCACCCCAATGAGAAATACTTCAATATGTTTGCGATATTCTCATTATTTTTAAAGATTTTCTCATATATCAGTCCGATTAGTTTCGAGTACAATTTGTTTCAAAAACTCCAAGCGTTGTGAAATTCTGTCAATTTACCACTTATTTTTGCATTAAATTGTCCTATTGCATATCTAGCTTTTAGCTCGTTTTGAAATAGAAACATTATTAAGAATTTTTTAAAAGTCATTTTGCATTGAAATAATAATACATAATACTACATGGAATTTATACAGCGCTATATCTTGCAAAAAACAAGTCAAAGCGCTTTCATTCATCCTAGTCTTTCATGCAGCCAGTTACAATTGATAGACTTTTACAAATTCAAATGTTAACACACACACGCGCACAATTAATAGTTTTTACAAATTCAATTGTAAACACACACACGCACGTGCGTGCCCACACACACACACACACACACATACACAGACACACATAAAGGTTGTACACTCCGCAGGTAATGGGGGAGAGTTGGTTGTTGAGGGCAGGGAGAGAACTGAGATGAAACAAGAGGGGAGAATCTTAGGTTTGAAATAAATGTGTCTTTAGGCTGGATTTAAAAGCATCATATATATAGATATATACTTCAGCAAACATCAAAATCAAATCCAATGCATCGTTTGTGTCTAGATACTGATCAACTCCTAAAATTACCAGTTCTCGTGACATCTGAAGAGAGAGAGAGAGAGAGAATGTGACATTTTTCATTCAACAAGTGTTCAACTGTATTCCAAAAACAGTGTACAAACTCAACAGTTCCATAAAAATGCTCAATAGAGTCTCATTCTTTTTGACAAAGTGAACATTGTACAGTATCTGTTATGCCCATAATATGAAGAATCGGATTTGTGGCAGTTATTCTGTGTAGGATTCTGATTTATAGCCATTTCAATTGTACATCAGTCTTAAGTTTAAAAAATAAATAAATAAATAAATAAATTAAATAAAACACTCACACATACACTCACTCACTCACGCACACACACACACATTCACTCACTCACGAAGAGCACTGTTGTGTGTGCAGGTACCAGCGATCGGTGCTGTGTCGTCTGCAGTCGTTGCCGATGGAGGAAGGTCGCAGGCAGGAGAGGTCGTGTCAGCTGCTGTACCTGCACTACATGCTCTCCATGTTCCTCTTCAGGGCCGACCAGATCCGCAAACGAGGTCAGTGGGTGTCGGGGGGGCGAAGGCCCTTAGCTCTCTTGTCCTTACACACACGTTGGGGTGCTTTCAGTCCTGGGCTAGAGCTCCGAGGTTCACCAATGGTGAGGCTTTGTGTGTGTGTGACCGTTTTGGCCCAGTATGAAGGTAGTTGCATTGCGTCTGTTGGGGATATGTGCTGGGCGTGTTTGCGTTTCCGGAACCCACTGAATGCTGACATGAATGACAGGGATCTGTCATGTGCGTCTTTGATTTTATGTATACATATATACACAATGTGAATTAAGGCACTGGCAGGTCTGTACTTGAAGTTGACCTGGGAAAGGGTAAAAATCCCCACCTTTAATTCACCAGGTGCTGCGGAGATTCGAACTGAGGACTTCGTGGTATCGAAGTAGACCGGTCATAGCCACTCAGCTATAGCGTCCACCACCCTTACAAAATAAAAAAAGTAAACTTTAGAATGGGACCAGTCTCCATGGCGCAGCGGTTAGCATCTTGGGTTATGGACTGGAAGGTGGCAGGTTCGAATCCCGTGTCATAGGGATAGGCCCACAAATCCCCTCTCAGTCCTGCAGTCCTACCCTACCTCCAACACCAGACGTGGCCCAGCCCAGCAGAGCTCCAGGAAAAACTCTGGGGACCGATGGGGTCACTACGACAGACTGCAGACTTTGCCATCCAGACAGGATTGTGGGGGGGGGGGGGTGTTGTGCCACAGGGGCAGTGGTCAGAGTAGGCTATTTTAAGGCAGTCACAGTTCAAAATCACAAAGCAAGGCTAGAGCTGTGCATTTATTGCCATGTAGCTGTTGAAGGCAGAGGGCAGAGACTGGATTTACCCGAGTAGCAACCAACAAAATGAGTATTTCCGCTGAGTATGTGATAAACAGAGTTAACCTGCAGGCATCAAGTGGACAGATGTGAAGCTGTAGCCAATAATAATAATAATAATGGAATTTATTTATATAGCGCTATATCTTGCAAAAGACAAATCAAAGCGCTAACTAGGTAGTGCACACATAGGCTGGGTCAGAATTAACATTTTGGATTTCCTTTGCTGTATAACACATAAAAATCAACAAAAATCAATGCATCTGGTGCTCAGTGCTGGTCTTTGAAAGATTTTTTTCTTCTTTTTAATCCCCGAAGTTGTGGCTACCTTCATGGTGGGCAAAAACGGTTGCATACGCAAAAATCTCACCATTGGTAAACCTTGTAGCTGTAGCCAAGGACCAAAAAACAAACTGTAGATTCAGCGCTATATAAATTCCATATATTATTATTATTATTATTATCTCCTGATTTTGTACTAAATGACAGCAGATGGGATAAGTGATCTTTGTACGTTTGGTTTCCACTTACAGCCGTTTCGTTTCAAAGTGTGGTGCACTATTCTTTCCTGACGACATCATCTTGTCAGGAGATGAAGAGTTTGCTCCTTTATCCATGAAAAAAATGCTTCCACCCTCCTCCCCTTTCCTAAAAAGTCCAATTTTGGATTTTTCAAGGTTGGCAACTGTGCTCTAGGCTATGCCACTGTGAGTAGTTACTTCCCTTCCTTTCCACAAAAGCATTACTTCCCTTCATTCCCATGTTTCTAGAAGGGTTTATTTCTGAACATAAGGTGCTTAGTTCAAAGGGAAATGACTTTTAAATCTAACATTAACTCCAAGTAACATGCACTGTTGTGTTAACAAGTGATTGCAGTAAATTCTTTTTTCCCCGTTTAAACATATTTGTTACAGTGTTGATGACTCGCAGGTGTTAGAACAGGTAAATTTGACAAATAACTGTTTACAAAAATACTCGTCTCAATACAAAAGGCAGCTGTATTTGTGTTCGTGAGACACCTGGATGAAGTCCTCAATGGTAGTGCCTGAAAAGAATCATCCACAGAATTTTCTTCCAGATATCTTGAATTTGAAAAGTCTGATGTATTGTTTGTGAAAATTCCTCTGGATATTTTAGAACCAGAGGCTGGCAGTTGTGTGTGTGTGTGTATGTATATATATATATATATATATGTATATATATAGAGAGAGAGATATATAGATATAGATATATATATATGTATATTGTGTTCAAAGCAATATGTCGTCAGCCGAGTTCAGCTGTGAAGCGTTCATTGTTTATGGGATTTTTTTAAAAATTCACAAGTAATTTTCATTTATGTCTAACAGTGTTGTTAATATCAGATTGTATTGTTTGGCTGGTATACATTTTTATTCTTTTTATTCACAAGTAATTTTGAGTTATGCCTTTCTCTTTTCATGCCTTGGCTAGGACTCCGATGTTCACCAGTGGTGAGGTTTTTGCGCATGTGACCGTTGTTTTTTCCTCCCACCTTTTAGATAGTTGCAGTCTGACTTTAAGAATGGTGTCTAGACACAACACAACACCTGTGTGCAGGCATTTAAAAAATATTTATCATCCGTTCCTACCAGCTCAAAATAGCCTACTTTTCCAAAAGGCGGAACGGGTTTTTTAACATGTGTGCAAGATGTTCTGCATGCATTCAAACACGGGGCCTCAGTTTATAGTCTCCTCTGAAGGACTTTGACATTCAGCTTGATTTTTTCCATCAAACTGGGAAGAAAGGACAAGGCTGGAAAAATCGAACCCAAAACCTCACGGTTTACATGTCAGGCAGGTGAACGTCTTAACCGTCCTGCCACCTTCCTTCTTGAGTGATGTCTTATGGCATTGATGGTAAAATTGTCAGACATGCCTTCATCATCAGCCATGATCAGGCACACCTTGTTAACTGTGAAAGTGCGATTTTACATTTTTACTACCACCACCCCTTCCCACCCCCACAATAAATAGTTTATTCATCTATCACTGAAGCAGTCCCTTGCAGTGGGGCTTTATCACACCACCAGTGAAGCTCAACTCTGTTGCTGCGTCTTTTGGCGTAGGAGTACATGCACGTCTTCTTCTCCTCTTCTTCTTCCTTTTTTGTCATGTTTCTCCCAGGGGAGGTTTGACATTGATGAACCTTCTCCTCCATCTCTCTCTGTTTTGAGCTTCCTCCTTATTTATGCCCCTTTCTCTAAGATCATCTGCAATACAGGCAGCCCAGGTCTTGCTAGGTCTTCCCTTTGGTCTCTTTCCATCCACTACGAAGTTCATTGCTCTTTTTATGATGTGGTGGTCTGCTTTCCGTTGAACGTGCCCAAACCAGCACGTCTTGCATGCACATTAAAAAAAACCCCTTCTCCCTGAAGTCAGAATGCGGGTGTCTTCATGGTGCAGGGCAAAAACGGTCACATGCACAAAGTCTCACCATTGCTGAACCTTGGAGCTCTAGCCGAGGAGCAACAACAACAACAACCCTAAACAGAAGAAAACATTCACCTGTCATACATAAGCCAGCTGTAGCTGGTGGCATGGTCAACACAGACATACCCAGCATGCACCCAGCAACCTGGAGAGGGATGGACTCCGCCAGGCTCAACTTGCCCATCACACGCACTGCCTGAAAACTTAGTGCCCTTGTTGTTTTCAGTCAAGTTATTGTTATGATTGTGGGTATTGTGAAGTGTGTGATGATGATGGTGGTGGTGTGTGTGTTGTTATGTTGTTCAGACCCCCTGCCCACAGAGTGGCCAGATGTCATCAAACACTGGATGCTGGATAAATTCACCGTCAAAATGGACAACCAGAAAAGGTCAGTCTGTGTGTATGTGTTGTGCGTGTTGTTCTGTTATTTTTGAGTTACCTTGGAATAAGCAAATCGTGTGCTTCTTTTTTTACATCTAGTCCCTGTGTGTATGTGGTTTTGTAAATTTTGTCATCCATTCCCACCAGCACACAATGGCCTACTCTTCCTTACAGTACCTCAGTTTATAGTCTCATCCGGACTTTTGGGGAGAGTGGAGTCTGCACTGATGTTAACTCCAGGGGAAAATATCCCCTTGAACGGGAATCGAACCCGGGTCGTCAGATTGCGAGCGCATTGTTCTTAACCACTAGGCCATACCGCCCCCCTGTGTGTGTGTGTGTGTGTGTGTGTGTACAAGTGTGAGTGAGTGTGTGAGTGTTTGTTTTACTTTATTCTTTTATTTTGAGGATAATGAAATAAGCACTCATGTACTTTTTTACATCTAGTCTCCATATAGGAGGTTTTGTAAAGTTTGTCATCCATTCCTATCGGCACACAGTGGCCTGCTCTGTTAACTCCAGGGGGAAAAAATACCCTTGAATGTGATTCGAACCCAAGTCAGCAGATCATGAGCACAATGTGCAATGCTCTAATTACCAGGCTATTCTATCCCTGCATGTGTGTGTGTGTGTGAGAGAGAGAGTGCACGTGAAAGTGTGTGAAATAATCTGTAGTGTTACCAAGCATGATTAAGTGTGCGTGTGAAAGCTCATGAGAGTGTGTGTGTGCGTGCACATACATACATGCATGCGCGCAAGCATGACAGGTTTCATATCTATAGAGTCGTGAAAGTCTGAAAAAGTCGTAGGAAAATGGGAAAACCTTTCCTAGGCCTTGAAAAATCAGTTTTGGGTTTAGAAAACTTGAATATAAAAAAGAAAAGAAAGTTCACCTGTCAACTCCAAGAGCAAGGACCCATAAGTTAACTCAAATTCAAAACAAGTTTGTACTTCAACCAACATGAACTGAAAGTGAAAACAAGGTTCTGATTCCCATAACTGTCAAAATTGACAAATTTGGCAGGTGAGAATTATCTCCCTTCTCTGCCCAGTATAAACTGACAAACCTTAACTCAATGGAGTCGCAGTAAAATGGATCCCGCCATTTTGTGGTGACATGTGATTTTGGTTATACTTTAAAAATTCAGCAGACTTACCCAACATAATAATGACATACACATTATACATCATTAAAAAGTTTATAATGTCTACTTTTAAGATTGTTTCACAGTTTTTTAATAGACGACTGTATTTATTTTTTTATAAATTTTCAAAATGTGTCACTGAATGCTGAAAAATAGAAAGTTTTGAAAATTAGGGCTGTGTACTTATATGCCTTGAACTGTTCATCAACTAGCCCCCTTCAAACAATGAAGTTGAAGTTGGCTGAATCCATCTGATGTCACTTTTTGTACAGCAGATTTTTTTTTTTTAAAGAATCATAACACTGGAGAGCCTGAAATCCCAAAGGTATCACTTGTTGACATGTCAAACAAAATTAGCCAACAGACACAAACTAGGCAAGCTTATGGTCAAGGAAAGGAACTGTGTTTAGAAAAATTATTGCCCTACAGGCCAGAGTACTTTCCCTTGAGTTTAACATCTGTGTATTTTAAAAAATTCGTAATTCTGCTGAAGCCTAAGCTTCCGGCACGTCACAGTGAAGGAGAGGAGTAGCTTCGGCACAACCTCAATGAGTTAAATTGCCATTCTAAATTGACAAATATAGCAGATGAGAGTTACCTCCCTTCTGTGCCCAGTATAAAGAGTTCTGTTTACTTCCCTTTCTTTTACAGTGTCTGCATGTGTCAGTGAAGAGAAATGTTCAAAAGTGACCGGCAAGCTTTTAATGAAATAGTGAAAGTCAGATGATTGAACAATATCAAACTTTGACTCAAGCAGTTCCTAACGTGTTAACTTTTGAGTGCAGTATTGGATCATATATCCAACATGAGAGTCCATGCATGTTTGGAGAAGCCATATGGGAAAGAAAATATATTCATTTACTTTTATATTGAAGATAATGGAATATTCTCCATATGGGAAAGAAAATATATTTATATACTTTTATATTGAAAATAATGGAATAAGCACTCATGTGCTTTTTTACATCCAGTCCCCAAGTGCATGTAGTTTAAAAAAAAAATTTTTTTAATTATCTGTTCCTGCTGGCACACAGTGGCCCACTCTTTCAAAAAGCAGAACAGGTTTCAATGTGTGGGTGCATTTGCACACAGAGAAAAGATTAACATGCAACTTGCTGAGATTGACAGCAAAAAATTACTATAGAGCAGTTGAGAAATTTTCAAATCCCAGGCATTGTTAAATATGAATATATTTCATAATTTCTTAAGATAATTGAAGCTTTAAAAAGCTTTCCCACATAAGACCAGCTCCTCATTCCACAGTATACTAGTATTCATGAATTGAAGGTATGTGACATTCCAGTTTTGCCAGCAGTAGAGCAGTGACTGGGAGAATTTTGTTCTGAGTATGGGTCTGAAAAAATATTTGAGAGGGTTTGGAAAAGGTTTGGTAAAGTGTGAAGTTTGGTCAAAGTTTTAAGAACCCTGGCATGTGTGCGTGCGTAAAGCGAAACAGAATGACATTAAGTGAAATGAGAATGTTTTTGTTTTTATTTCATTCAGAAAATATTCTTATTCACTTGCTTGATACTGGTAGTCTACTAATCCACTTGTTGATTGGAGTCTAACATTCTACAGAACTTACTTTTTGTTGTATTGAAGGCCTACTGTATTGAACATTGTATTGATGGATACTGTAGTGTAGATGAACCAATGAGATTTTTTTGTTTGTTCCTCAGCTAGAGCTCAGAGGTTTACCAACAGTCAGATTTTGCGTATGCGACCGTTTTTAGCGGCTATCAGGCAGCTGCATTTTGACTTCAGGGATGGTGTCTAAACACATCTCCTGTGTGCGTGTGTTTTTTAACATTGTCATCCGTTCCTATTGGCATGAAATAGCCTGGTCTTCTGTAAGGCAGACTGGGTTTTTAATGTGTGCAAAAGATGCTCTGCATGCATTCACTCATGAGGCCTTGCTTTATAGTCTCATCTATGGAGGTGTGGAGTCAGTACAGATGTCAGGGTAAAATTCCCTAAAACAAACACTTATGTGGTGGCTCGATACCTGGCCATCAGATCAAGAGTGCGATGCTCTAACTGCTGTGCTGTCCCGCCCCCTACATAAAGGGGTACTAGGCATCTTGTCTTGGCTGATTTTTATATCATAAGTTCTACTGAAGATATTGCCATGGCATTTTGCACAGTGGTAGAAAGCATCAGTTTTAAGCTATAACACAGTTTTAAATGCTAATATTGGTAGAAACATTTTAAGGATTTTTTTAAACAAAAATTTCAGTGAAGAACAGGTATCTGCTCCTCATCAACAATTTGAAAAGATATATGAAGAATTGAAGTCAAAATCATTACAAATGCAAAGGACATGAACAGAAGAGGGCAATATGTGTGTGCATATTTAGTTACAGTGTGAATTCATATACTAGATGCAGAGAGCACCCGTCGGAATTTTGCTTAAAATCAAATGTAAATAATCAAAATTAACCTTGCCCAAATCCAAACCTTCACAAGAGAAAGACATTTTTTAATACTTTAATTGCAGTCAGAAACCATTTTTAAATCGATGTACAAAGTTTCATGGTGATACCTGCTGTAGAACTTGTACAGTAAATGATTGTATGTATCGTTGTATGAGAAAAAAGGGCATTTTAAGAAACTTGACTCCAAAGCGTTAAGTTTAACATGATGTCAACACACACAAAACCCATATTTTCTTGCTGTTGTCAACCTCAGGCTGTGAAAACACATAATTCTTACAATGTAGTTCTTTTACCTACAACTTTGTACAACATTTTTTTTATATTTATTTATTCTTTTATATTGAGGATAATGGAATAAGCACTTATGTGCTTTTTTACATCCAGTCCCCATGTGTATGCAGTATGGTACATTCTGTCATCTGTTCCTACCAGCACACAATGGCCTACTGCAACTCTTATGAAAAGCGGAACAGGATTTAACGTGTGCGCAAAATGTTCTGTGTACGTTCGCACACGGGGCCTCGGTTTATAGTCTCATCCAAAAGACTTTTGGAGAGAGTGGAGTCTGCACTGATGTTAACTCCAGGGGAAAATATCCCCTTGAACTGGAATCGAACCTGGGTCGTCAGATTGTGAGCGCAATGTTCTGACCACTAGGCTTACATCTTCTTTTCTTGTGAGGGCAGGATGAATAAAATAGGCCTAGATGTAAGCTTAATCCTAACAAGGAATACATGAAATGTGTTTTAATACTTTTATGGGCAACACATATTTGTACACACTGCAGCACCCCACACATGTACACACACACAGTGAGAAAATTTTTTTAGTTGTTTCTGACAGTCCGAAAAATGAGCCTCTAGAATTTATTAGCTATTGTGTAATGTGTTGCAAAATAGTTTGTTATCCTGTCATTTATATTAATTTGTCTGGTGAATGCACAAATGTATTTTATATATATATATAATATATATGTATGTATGTATGTATGTGTGTGTGTGTGTGTGTGATTTATATTCTGTCCATTTATTTGATGGTTGCTGTGCTTTGGGTTTTTTTCCCCCCTTATAAATCTTATTTTCAGACAGGTCTTACATTACATTGATATTACTTTTCATTTTCTTTCATCATTTACTTCTGATATGATTTATAATAGTTATGCATACATCTTCTTTTCTTGTGAGGGCAGGATGAATAAAATAGGCCTATAATGTAAGCTTAATCTTTTACCATCAAGAAGGATCACTGTGACCACACACCATTTAAAAAAAAAAAATTCTTATTATATGCATACATAAAATTTGTTTTTTGATGGATGGCTTGATTTAAAAAATTTTTTTAAGCAGTTGCACCTACCATCAGAAAAAAAACTTTGATTTGACACACACCTTTAGGTCACACACACTTCACACACCCACTAAAATAAACATGTCATATGTACTGACATGCAAAGTAGAGAAAATTCACAGACAGGAAAGGTCAGTATGAAAACCTAAAGTCAGTATGAACACCTAACGAACAAAACAAAAATAAATAAATAAAAATCATTTACTGGTTCTGCATTCTGGACAATGTTGCCCCTGTCAGTGTTACTCTACTAGTGTCAGTGACGAGAGAGAAAATGCAATTGGCGTTCGTGATGATGTTGAGATCGTCATTTCTTCTGTTATGTTATTGTCTGGGGTTGTTTTTTTTAAATCTCTGTATTTTTGCTGGGCCCTGGTTTGTCACTCGAGTCAAATACGTTTTCGAATTTTGGTGAAAATACCTTTTTCTCTTTTCCCCAGCAAACGAAGGGACTGATCAATTTCAGTTCAGGTCGTTAGGGCTCACAACTGGCTTAGCCTCTTCTCAGATTTCTTGTTGTGGTAAACTTATGGAGGAGAAGTCTCACCTTCATTCCAACTTTTCTCGGCAAAGTACGTACGGTGCCTGTGTTCACTGGTCAACATCGAAAGTAACACTGTAAACAAAGATGGCGCCAAGTGTGGAGGTTCAGCCAATCAGAATCGTGGTTTTATCCCTACGGGTTAGGCCCAATCACCAGTCTGCAAACTGCTTTTGAGTGAGAACAGTTTACCTTCGTAGTAGGCTTAAGGTCATATGAATACCAAATTCTTGCAGCGATATCATATGCATACAAAATTAGGTTCACCAAAAAGAGCTTTTATTTGCATAAGCAGAGTGAGTCAAATAGACAAGGGCACAAACTCTGTGACGTCATACCGAAATCAGGAAGCGATCTCTCACTAATAAATTTATGCAGGGTTAACATGGCAACATGTGGTTGCCCTCCACAGTCGGTGGAAGCAAAGCGATCGTACCTAGGGACAGAAAACAGCGGATTTTGTAAATCGCTTTCGATTTTGTTTGGCCCCCTTCTTCCAAAACAGTATAATTATACGTATTTTTAAAACAGATCTGAAAAACAAAATCTGCCCTAGAAGTGTTCGTAGACATTCTTTCAAAATTTCCAGTAATCCCAAAACCGTTATGTAGAGATTTTTCATTAAAACTGCACACCTAGCCCCCCCACCCCTCCCCTCATGTGTGTATATATATATATATATATATATATATATCCCCCCTCCTCCCTTCCCCCGTAAGAGAAGCAGTTTTTGGTTGTGTAAGGGGGGGGGTCATGATCTCCTTAGTTCATTTTTTCAGTAATGTGTGAGAGGAAGAGGTTTAAAACACCATTTACTTGGATAAGACAATGTTATTTCTGTGTTTGGTTGTAGCTTATGCTTGGGTTTTTTTAAGAATATGTTTAATCCATGTTTGTGTTTCATCTGGGAGACCTGTTGCAGATGTGCCCCTGCTCGGGTGAAGGATCTGCTGCTGTCCCACATCCTGGTGCTGTGTCTGATCATGGACGACTTCACCACACCCCTGGGGGACATCCTCAAAGACCTCAGGATCTCCCCCACCAGGTAGGTCAGATATGTGTGTGTGTGTGTGTGTGTACTGAGTTTTCTGGGTCACAGGGCGTAGTGCTGTCTAAGCCGCACCACCTATATTGTGTAGAACATTTTTGTTTCATTTGATCGCGGTCAGGTTATGTAGTGTAATTTCCAGGTTACTTTACAAGCCACACCATTTGAAATGTTAACAAAATAGACCTGTAATGGATAGTTTTCATTTGATAAAAAATGTGGTATTTATCAGCTCATAAAACTGATATAGGTATCTGTATGCCGTGTTTGGAATAATTAACACCTGCACAGTGTCATAACAGTGACATACTGTTGAATTATATGGATCCAGTTACTGATTTATTGTGCTACACATTTGGTTGTGTAGTTGTAGGCCTAGAGAGGTTTGTTGTGGGTTGTTGTTGTTTTTCAATTTGGGTGTGTAGTTGACCAAACATTTCTAATCAAGGACTAGAGGGTTGGGTTTCATTTTTTCTTTTAGATTTCATTTGGTTGTGTAGTTCACCAAGATAATTCTAATGTAGGCTTACAGGGCTGGTTTTCTGTTTTGTTTTGTTTGTTTAGGTAAGTGACCAAAATATCTCTAATGTAGACCTACACAGTTGGGTTTTTTTTGGGGGGTGGGGTTAAAAGCTTACTTTGGTCAGATATGATAGCAGACAGCCTTTTTTTGGGGGGGGAGGTTGGCCAAAATATTTTGGGGAGAGGTTGAAAAAAATTGTTTGAAATGTTTTCTAAACAGAATGCCAAAACAGGTTTTGAAAATCAGACTGCTCTGAAAGACCGTTTATAATGAAAACAAAATGCTGGGCTCCCAAAGCTTATCATAGGAGTGACCAACCAAATTTACTACCCATGGTTAGAAATAATAAGGGGTTTTTTAAAAACAAAAATAAACATTGGGAAGATAAACGAAAATCTTACAGGCCTACATTTATCTCGTAAGCTGTGGAAGGTTGGTGTGGCTTCAAAAGCAGTGGCTGAAAAACCCAGACAATGCAGTACATACTACATACACGGCTGTGCTTTAAAGATTTCAGGATATGTGGCAACACTTCAGCGACAAGTCTTCTTACCAACTCGGCTAGAAGTGAAGGACTGACCAGTGGTGACATCTTTGCGTATTTGACTGTTTTCCTGCCTTATAGGCTGCCTTCTGGGGTGCTGCTGTCAGTTTGGGCGTCCTTTCCAACTGGCACACAGTGGCCTACCCCAGATGAAATGGGACTTTACATGTATGAAGATGGCCCATGTCTGTGTTTACTCACTGGAAGATGAAATGGGACTTTACATGTATGAAGATGGCCTGTGTCTGTGTTTACTCACTGGAAGATGAAATGGGACTTTACATGTAAGAAGATGGCCTGTGTCTGTGTTTACTCACTGGAAGATGAAATGGGACTTTACATGTATGAAGATGGCCCATGTCTGTGTTTACTCACTGGAAGATGAAATGGGACTTTACATGCAGTCTCATCCGAAGGACTGGAAAAGTATTGGCTTGTAAGAATGGAACCTATCTTTGGACCAGATGTCATCACAAGTAAGTGAGTTGACTTTTTTTTCACCCCCCCTGTTCCTTAGCTAGAGCTAGGTTCATGGATGGTGAGATGTTGCAAGTGTGACTGGGTTTTTTTGCCCACCATGAAGGTTTGGACTATGGGATGTAGTATAGAATGGAAATGTAGTGTAGTAGTAAAGGGGATCGTTGTAATGCAAAATGTCATATTTCATCAAATTATTTTTGAAAAATTTCTTATTCATGAAAATGTAAAGTTTTAAAGATGAAAATTTTATTTTATTTAGTTGTAAGACAGCTGAACCAGTGTGGTTTTGTACATAGTCAGTTGAGTTGAGTTGAGGAAATGCACCTGCCTAGAAAGCAAAAGGTCTGCGCAGGCTTGAGCCCAAACATTTTCCCCCATCCACAAGACTGTTGAGTGGTGGTCTAGTCTTTCAGCAATCATAGGGACAGAAATGCATGTGCATACAGGAAAGTGGATGGCAAGTGCTCTATCCACATCTGTTTGTCAACTTTGTTGGAAATCCAAGATTCACGTTGTGTGTGTTTTTTTTAAATTATATTTTCCATTTCCAGTCATATCTTTTAAGTATTTTGGAGAAGTGTGTCCCATAGAGCAGAGCAGTGTGCTTATGTAGCTTTTTTTTTTTTTTAGTGGAAGCTGAACACTCGTCCATTTGTGTGTATGTGGTTTTATGAATTGTAGGTCCATCCAATCTAATGGAACTCAACTTCTTCAGGAGACAGGAGCATTGCAAGATGTTTAGGCAATGAATTTTCAGAAAGGAGGCAGTGTATCTTCAGAAAAAAGGAAAGATAGATCATGGTGGGCAAAAAAGGTCGTATGCACAAACTCTCACCATCAGTGGACCTACAAGACCCCCCCCCCCCTCTCCCTAAAGTCCTCCTACCCTCCCATCCCTACCCCCCCAAAGTACCCTCCTCCAACCCCCACATCTTCTTGTAGGGGTGGTGGGTTGTTTGTGGGGGTGGAGGAGGAGGGGTTACTGTAGATGGGGGGGGGGAGGGAGGTTTTAAAACCCCCCCCCCCCCCCCCACATCTACAAGTAACCCCTCCTCCTCCACCCCCACAAACAACCCACCACCCCTACAAGAAGATGTGGGGGTTGGAGGAGGGTACTTTGGGGGGTAGGGGTGGGAAGGGTAGGAGGACTTTAGGGAGAGGGGTGGTGGGGAGGGAGGGAGGGAGGGGGTGGTGGGGAGGAAGGATGGGGACTATGAGGAAAAGAGATGGGGGTGCAGCTCCTTTGATGTTGGGTGGAAAAGGGTCTCTACCTCCCTTCCTAATCCCCTCTACACCTCCCTCCTACCCACAACCCCTTCCTAACTCCCCCCCCCCCCCCCCTACCTACAACCCTCCCCAACTCCCCCCCCCCTTCCTAACTCCCCCCCCCCCCTACCTACAACCCTCCCCTTCCTAACTCCCCCCCCCCCCCCCCCCCATCTTGTAGGGGGTAGATAAGGGGGGGAGTTACTGTGGGGTAGATAAGGGGGGAGTTACTTGTAGGGGGGTAGATATGGGGGAGAGTTACTTGTAGGGGGTAGATATGGGGAGAGTTACTTGTAGGGGTAGATAAGGGGGGGGGGGAGTTACTTGTAGGGGGGTAGATAAAGGGGGGGGGGGGGGTAGATACCCCCCCTACAAGTACCCCCCTTATCTACCCCCTACAAGTAACTCCCCCCCCCCCTTATCTACCCCCTACAAGTAACTCTCCCCCATATCTACCCCCTACAAGTAACTCTCCCCCTTATCTACCCCCTACAAGTAACTCTCCCCCCCCCCCCATCTATCCCCTACAAGTAACTCTCCCCCCTTATCTACCCCCTACAAGTAACTCTCCCCCTTATCTACCCCCCTACAAGTACCCCCCTTATCTACCCCCTACAAGTAACTCCCCCCACCCCACCCCTTATGCTACCCCCTACAAGTAACTCCCCCCTTATCTACCCCCTACAAGTACCCCCCTTATCTACCCCCTACAAGAACCCCCCCCCCTCCCATCTACAACTCCCCCCCCCCCCCCTCCCATCTACCCCCTACAAGTAACTCCCCCCTTATCTACCCCCCTACAAGTAACTCTCCCCCTTATCTAACCCCTACAAGTAACTCCCCCCCCCCCCCCCCCCCCCCCATCTACCCCCTACAAGTAAACCCCCACCAGTAATCACCCTTACATTTTAACCTACCTACCAGGAGGTTAATCTTGGTACCTGGGGGTGGACTGTTTCAGGTTACAAACGCATGCGCGAGCCCTGGGCTGTCGCGTGAAGACAGGGGTCAACAAAGACTCCAAGGAGAAAGAGTCCTCAGCCGTGCTGACCGTGCCCTTGACCTTTCCTCAACCCAGCAAGGGCAAGAAGAAAGGGCGCTGAAATAAACACACTGTTGTACATACTTTAGACGCTTGTCTTTTTCTCCAAGTGTGTGTGTGTGTGTACATGAGGTCTGAGACGAGAGAATCATCTCTGGGTGCATGTTGGGGGTTTGTCACCCTAGTGTAAAATAAAAAACCAGCATGCATGAAAGGCCTAGCTAGGCTTAGAGCCTCGTCCAAGACTTTGAACTCTTTGTCTGACCTCACCTACAGGCTCCAGTATATAAACATTTAGCTTCTACAAAGCTACAAAAACAAAACACAAAAATAAAAAATTCATCATTTTAATGGCATCTTATGCAATGAATTAGACCAAAAAAATCCAGACACAAATTGCTAACTCACCTTAGCCACATGCAGTTAAAAAAAAAAAATTCAAGACAGCAAGTTTTTTTTTTTTCAACTATCAAGATTCCATAAATTCTAACCCATGACACGTTTTGAATGAACAATTTGACATAATCAAAAGAAAACCCATTCTTCTCGAGACTTGAACAAACAAAATAACCACTTTCTGAGATGCTGTGGCCAAATGGTAGGAAGACTTTCACCCAGTCTGACGACAGCTATGGGTACCAGGGTTCACTTCGCCTGTAACACATTACCTGAAAAATTCAGGGAACAACGCTGCCCCTGCCTCCTCAAGAAGTCGGAAGTTACTGCAGCCCAACTTGTTCACTGCAGCTGCACCACTTTTTGACATTCACTGCTTTTGCCCCAAACCTGCTAGATAAACTTGCCCGTTACTTGCAGAGCAAGTTAAGCACCACAATCACTATTCTCTCTCTCTCTCTCTCTGTGACAGGCTAAATCGGCTGACCAGATGCGAAGAGACCTGCAACAGGCACGGTCATATTGGCCAAAAAAACAAACTGGGCACCAAGCACTCAGTACTGTCGGGAAGGAAAGCTGCCCAGACTTAGCATGTCAAATGAAGATTTGGGACTGTCTTCTATTCGGCAGAGCTGGAGTAAGACCATCGTCTGGACTGGCTGCACTCCACGACTACACTGAGCATGGGACAGAGAGACTCGAGAATACTTTAATGTCTCAACAAGAGAAATTATGAGAGAGATGCCTTGCTTATATCAGCCTTGTTTTCTTGCAGGGGCTGTCACAGAGTCTGGATAGGGCCTGGCTAAAAAACTTGTCTCAATTAGCGGCAATGCAGAGGTGAACCCAGACTTGGCAAGCTAATTGTTGGCTATGGCCAACACGCCTGTCTCATAATGGTAGGACCACCGAGGAAATCAAGCATCCCTCAGAGTAGCGCCAATCATGAAATGTCAGGCAAATGAAACAATGAAATGGTCATTTGTGCACAATAAAAAAAAAAAAAAATTTAAAGCCAAAAAAAAAAAAAATGACCACGATTAAAAAACAAAACAAAAATTCAACATTCAAAATCACGGTTTGGTTTGACAGACGGAACATGACAGTTAGTAGTTTGCTGAAAGAACCGGCTAGCTGGCAGTGTAGTGACGATGCAAGGACAACGATGACCATGACGGAACAAGCAACAGGAGGCAATCAGAGATGGTACGAATATACAGGCAACAGCACACACACATCTCTGTACAGCATCCAAACCGTGCACACACTCTCTCCCATGATAAAATTGCACCAGCCCTGCTTTCACCACAACGAACAGGAAGGAAAATAACCCAGAAAACAGTGACAACAACAACAACAGGATATTCCTCTTATTACTGGTTCACTGCTCTAGTTGCCATGAGTTGTTAACGTCTGCTGGCCAAGTCTGCAATACCTTGGCTTCAGTCACTCCATTGCATTTCAACGCTGAACAAGAAGAAACGAAGATCCATGCCCCCTTTCTTCCACATTTACATCAGAAAACTGGGGCATGCAGAGATTACAATATGTTGAACAGAAACCAGAAAACAAATATTTTTAATACACAACTAAAAACAAACTTTGTAAGGTAAAAATGCTACTAAATTTATCAAGCCAACTGAAACGGGGATATAGCAAAACAGACACAAACATTCTGAATCTATCAGACATACCCTTACACCACGAAATCCATCTTTGCCAATATACTCTCATAACATCTCCTGATAAGAGGAAACATACACTCCAGCAGAAAAACTGACAGGCGCCAAACCAGATACACCTCAGACAAAACTCCTCGCAGACAGACGGACATACCCAATAAATATCGGTGAACAAGTTGCCAACGTGTAATGTTGCTACAATATCTACCACCAGCATTTTCTACGAATCAACTGAGCGGAACCCGCACACGACAGACCAAGAAACGCTCGGTCACATTTCCCTGCACAGCCTTTAGACCTGGTGGAGGGTTGACGCTCTGCATCCATTTCAACCAAGCCACAGAACACTTTGCAAGCATCAGTTACATACTATGACAGATAATGCATGAACACTTGTACTTTCACATAACAATTTTTTTTTTAACCCTGAAAACTAGAGACAACAAAGTAGGTAATAATTTTTTGTCAAAGCCGAAAACTACTCAAAAGAACTTTACATAAAAATAAAATTATTGATACAGGTAAAACAAAAAAAACAAAGAAATGTCAAATTACATTTTTTTTTTGAAATTCTGAACTGAAAAATTGATCTACTCATATTTGAACTTATCTTTTAAAAAACCACCTAACATGAAAACCAATTATACTAGACAAATAATTATACTAGACAAATAAAAAAAATCATTAAGACATTTAGGTAACATCACCACTGTCAATCATCACATCAAGCCCCCCGACTCATTTTCACCAACGGCCGGCTGGTTCAACGACGCCACAAGAAACAGGACAGGAGCAAGGGCCTCAACCCCAGTCGGCCTCAACCCCAGAGAACAGTTGTGCTTCCATAAACAGACTTTCCTCACTGATTTTTCCTTCATCAGTGTTTAAAAAAGAAAAAAACCAAACAACAAAACTATGTTCGGACAAGTCAAGTGTCGTGAGCCTAACTGACCAGCCCATTTGGACGCCCAAAGTGTCCCGAACTGACCAACACTTGAACCTGAGCAGATTCCAGTCATATCTCCTCTTAAAACCTGCGGAGAACTTCCCCACCAAGTATCCAGACCAAGAATTATCCTCAGTGTTCTCCATAGAGGTATAGGACTGGCAAAAGCTGAGGAAAACCGCACAGATAAAACTTTAACAATTTCGTTTGGAAAAAAACCTGGAGTGCTCAGAACAGTCACTAAAATCTTCTCCGAAAAGCCTCAAGTTTTTTTTCTTCTAAAATCTTCCCTTTCAGCCCTAACATAGCCTACAGTGTCAGAAGTTGCAAGCTGAAACACGGACTACTACAAGAAGAGGGCTTCTTCACTGTAAACCTGGTCTCCACCGCTTCCTGCAGCTTCTGTCTACATGAAAATCACCTTCTGTTCATCTCTGCTGCATTATCCGATTCCACAAAGAAAACACAGCAGCCCTTCAATGCAGACATCACAGAACATAGTCGTACACTGGTAGAGAGAGACAGAGCAGCTACATACATGATGGGAAACCCAAGACATTTAAAAAAAAGAAAGAAAAAAAGAGGATACTATTTTCTCAGTCATCTGAAGTTGAGAGTTCAAAACATACATCAAATTCTACCATTAGTAAGTTGCTGGCAAGACAGTGTCACTCTTCCGCGTAAACTGTCAAATCACTCGAAACTGGACTCTGCATACGCACGCACGCACACATGCGCACGCACACAACCCCAATCCAAATATACAACCCCATTTTAAGAAGTCCTATGTACATACTCCATAACAGTCACCCAATCCAGTCACGCACACACATGCGCGCGCATGAGAAACAGACTGAAGAGACTTCCAGTCCAAAAAACAAACCACCAGACAGACAGACAGCAAGCCCTTCATTCATTCATTCATTCCCAAACCCACTTGGCAGTATGGCGGCAAGGCGCTTCATGAGAACAGAGAGAAAGTCACACACACTCCATGAGGTCTGACGTCCAGGGTAGGTAGGGTGGAGGAGGGAAGGAAAGTGGGAGGAGAGAAGAGGGCAGGTAGGAGATGAGCCCTGGTTTACTGCCATGTCTGTGTGGCTTGAAGGGAGAGGTCTGATTCAGCCAATGTCCATGCTCCCCTACACAGGGTCCAACTTACACACGGCCGAACTGTGCTACCACACCTTACATCCCTCTCTGCTCCACCCTATCTATGTAACTACCTCCCAGCCACAGTGGCGCAGGGTCTGCTCTACCAGGGGGCCTGCCGGCACTACGCATCAGGACCTGACAGACAGACAGACAGACAGACATGGCAAACCACGGGCGAGCTAGAGCAGGGGAGGGAGGGAGGGAGGGGACGTCAGACCGGTTCACCGTCAGCGGCTCAAGCTGTGCGAGCGTCTCTCGCTGGAGGAGGAGTGGCAGCTGCCGTGGTAGAGGTCCTCCTCCTCCGTCAGCTTCCGGAAGAAGGGGTGCCTCATGGCCTGGCGCAGCGTGTAGCGGCCGCTCACCTCGTAGGCCAGCAGCTTCTCCATCAGGTCAAACAGCTGCAGGTGATCTTCGTTGTCTGGGTCTTTGACGTAGCGCTGAAACATGAATTAGTAACGTCCGTCAGCATCGTCGTTCCTGCACTTCACACATGTGTAGATACCAGACTGTGTAACACAAGAAAAGACAAAGTGTTTCACAGGCTGTTCACTGACAACTGATTTCACCGACTTCTCACTGAGCTCCATGAATCAGGGGGGCACTGCAGTGACTTTTTCAGGCAGTGTGTGGTGGGCAAGTTAACTCTGTGGTGGGCAAGTTAACTCTGTCAGCGCTCGTTCCTCTCCAGGCAGCAGAGTAAATACGAGGCATGTTCGAGTCATCATCCCACCAGCCATAGCTGGCTTACTCTTCTATGAATGCAGAGTAGGATTTTAACATGTGAAAAAAGTGTTCTGCATGCCTTTGTATATGGACCATGATTTACAGTCTCATCAGAGGAGCACGAGGGAGAGAGGAGTCAGAACCTATGTAAATCCTGGGGAAAATTCCTCTTGAACAGATATCTCAAGCAGAGACTTGAACGATGCCTTCAGTTACCATCAGATCACAAGTACAACGCTCTAACCACCAGTGATCTGTATCTGGAGGTAAGGTTCATCTATGGTTGTCACTGCACACTTTGGCAGTCATGGTTTCCCCTTTCTTTACATCAGCCGTCAGTTCTCTCTTCTTCACTGTACAAACCCGACTTCTTCCTCCACTCCTACAGGAAGGAGTCTTTAGGGCACCGCACTGAAGTTGTCAGGCATATGCACGTACGTTTTTATGTTTAAATCATTTTTACATATACATGTTATTATGCTTAAATACACATAACAAGTCTTGTCACCATGGCAAATGAATCTTTCCCAAGGTTTTAGGCTTGAATTATGAACACATTTTTACGTTAAAATGCATTTGTATTATTATGTTTATTTGCATACAAGTCTTGTCACCATGGCAAATAAAAACACTTTCCGCAATACAATTTACTTTACAAAATAAAGAAATGAATTTTAAAAATAAAATATAAGCATCTTTTCATAGAAATCAAACTAAAAACACCCACTGCTTACAAAGAAAAAAACAAAAACTAAAAAAAAAACAAAATGCAAACCAGAACAAACCAACCAAACAAACAAAAATACAGGCATACGCTAACACTCAGGCAAAGCAAACTGGAAAAGCAAGATGTACGCAGGCCAAATTTCCAAATCTTACCGTTCGAAAACCACGATGTCTGACAACACCCTCTTCTTTCCCCTGGCTCTCTCGCCCACCCCCCTCCTCTTCTCTCTCTTCTTTTCGCTCTCCCCCCTACCTTAGTATCTACCTCCACATCACTCCACACACACACTGTGTCTAGCAGGGTAAGTAGATGAGCAGCTATACGACAAACCATTCCCAATGAAACCAAGGATCGGCCACACGCACTAACCAACTGCCACACAAACCAAGGAGTCCAGGGATATTTCTCACAAATTAAAATAAATAAATAAAAAGCCTCTCTCACAAAACGGGAAAAAAAATAAAATGCCAAAAATAAAAAAAAACAATTATAAAAAGTTAAATCTTTTCCAGAAACCCCCATTCTTTAGAAGGGAAACAAAACGCAAAATTTAAAAAAAGCAACAAACTCTAAAAATAATAAAACCAAAAAATAAAAACGTTTTTTCAAATCTTGCAATGTGAGCATGTGTCACAGCACTGAACCCACATTCTCAATGTCACGGATTACGACGATGACAGACACAAGGTATTGGCTTTCTACAGACGACAAACATGTCAACCCTTCCTCTTTAGTCCAAGGCATACACGCATGGAGAACAGGCAGTTACAGATGAACTAACAGACAGACCATTACTGATCAACACAGACAATATTAATCCTGGTTAGTGTTTAGTCACTATCACATCTGCACAGACATCGGAAAACACTGGGGGTGGGAGGGGAAGGGAAGGGGGGGAGGGGACCACACACTAACCTCCTCTAACGCTACGATAGTTAAAATTGTTCCACTGTTAATGTTCAAAAATATCTAACAGAAACACTCGAGTTTGTTCCAACAACGTAAAGAATGTTTGCCAAACTCAATATCTAACCAGATCCCTAACACGATGATGAATGAAAGCACAGTTTAACGCATTCTTTCACAAAAACCTGATCAGCGCTTCGCTGGCTGCAACTTGACGTAGAAGGCTCGGACTCGGTGACCACACGCATTCTTCAGTCAAAAACTGCTTGGTCACAATGGCTGAACACTCAAGACTACCATACAACAGTAGTCGTCAAAAGCATGAGGGAGTAGTAAGTCACAGCAGCAGCAGCAGCTTCTTTCCAATCTTCTCTCGCTTCTTCAGTGGTCATGTTTTGAACAACAGAGTTGTCTATGTACATACAGTGCTGGCTACAAAGCGGTCCCTGTGTATTAGCTGGGCTTTTCTTCTAGGGACTCGGGCGCTAAGACGAACTGGTCGTCCTCGTCTTCCTGAGCCTGCGCAGCGCGAATGAACTCCTGCCGTTTCCTCTCCCCCGCTGGGCTTCTCCCTCCTCGCCTCTCCCCGTTTTTTGGCTGTGGCGCGTGGAAGGTTCCCTGCCCGCCTTTGGGAGGGTCCCCCTCGCTGCCGTCTCTCCCCGCCACACTGACTGTTGTCGGCTCTGCGGAGTTCTGGCTGCCCTGGGCTGGGCAGGGTCGTCGTCGTCGTCGCTCTTGTCGCCGCCGTCCTCTTTTCTGCTCCCCTTTCCCCCCCGGTGACGCTGTGGTGGCTTCACAAGCTGCCTGCTCTGCAGGGTCAGGGGAGGTCGCCGCACTTGCAGGTGCCGATGATGTTGCTGCACTTGCAGGTGCCGATGATGTTGCTGCACATTGAGCTGCAGGTGGCGATGCTGCAGGTACAGGTGATGTTGCTGCACTTTGGGTCATTGGTACAGGTGTTGCTGCACTTTGGGTCACAGGTGTCACTCCACTTTGGGTCGCTGGTACAGGTGTCACTCCACTTTGGGTTGCTGGTACAGGTGCCACTCCACTTTGGGTCGCTGGTACAGGTGTCACTCCACTTTGGGTCGCTGGCACAGGTGTCACTCCACTTTGGGTCACTGGTACAGGTGTCACTCCACTTTGGGTCGCTGGTACAGGTGTCACTCCACTTTGGGTCGCTGGTACAGGTGTCACTCCACTTTGGGTCGCTGGTACAGGTGTCACTCCATTTTGGGTCGCTGGTACAGGTGCCACTCCACTTTGGGTCGCTGGTACAGGTGTCACTCCACTTTGGGTCGCTGGCACAGGGGTTGTTCCACTTTGAGTCATTAGAACAGGTGTCACTCCACTTTGGGTCGTTGGCAGAAGTGTCACTCCACTTTGGGTCGCTGGCACAGGTGTTTCTCCACTTTGGGTCGCAGGTGTCGCTCCACTTTGGGTCACAGGGACCGGCGGTATTGCTCCGCTGGGCGTGGCTGCAGGTAGCGGAGGCGCAGGAGTTTTAGCTGCGGACGAAGACGTGTCCTCCCACGTCAACTGAGGGGACACTCTCACGGTGGCCTGCACAACCCTCTGCTGAGCACTGGGCTCTGCTGTGCCTTCCTCTGCTGTCTTCTTCACCACAGTCGCTGCTGCAACTTTCTGCTCTGAACCGACGTCTGCTGTCTGTGTTTTCTTCGCAGAGTCTGCCTCTGGCTCGGGCAGGGGGACTGGAGTGGCTGTGTCACTCTGAGGCTGGGATGAAGACGCTGGTGATGGGGCCGCCGCCATCTCTTCATACGCGTCCTGAGTTTCGATCCAAGCTTCAAACGCATTCTGGGCCGAGACGCTTCTGGGAGCTTCCGTCTGCGGCTGTTCCGAGACTGCGGGTTTTGGAGGGTGCGTGTCAGCCTTGGGCTGGGGTGAAGTGGGTGTGGGTGGCTGAATAGTTATGGTGACTGGTTGCGTCTCCTCTGCGACAGATGGCGTTGTTGTGATGCTGGGGTTGGGCAGCACGCACTCTACGGAGCTTTCAGGCTCGGCTAACTCCACCGAGCATTCTGACTCCCACTGCATGACCCCCTGAGGGTTCTGCTTGGGCTCCTGAGCTACCGCTGAGGTCTGAGGCGGAGGATCCACCGACACCACCACTTCTTCCACTTTCAACACCGGTCCTCCCCCTACCTCGCTGCTCGAGGAAGGTGCTGGCCCAACTACCGTCACCACCGCCGCTGCTGCTGCTGCTGCTGCTACCACAGCCTCAGGGAACTGACCAGCGTCGATGGCGACATCCTGGGTGGGGATACGCGGGTAGAACTGCTCCGGGGTCTGGGTGCCCTTGTCCAGCATGCTCAAGGGGGAGGAGAACTCGTGGGGGCTGGGGCACATCTCCCGGTAAAAGCGGTCTGGGGTCTGGGTGCTCTGGCTGAAGAACTGGCCCATGCCCAGCGCCTCCATCACTTCCGGCGGCTCCTCGCTCATGGGGGAGGCCGGCGTCACGCTGATGCTCATGCCGTCGTAGTCCAGAGGGATGGCCATGTCAGACGACCTCTCCGCTCCCCCAACCTCTTTGGTGGAGGAGCTGGGCGAGGTCTCGGACGACTTGAGGGAGAACTTGTAGGGAGCGATTTCAAAATGGAAGGGGGGCGCCGCCGTCTGGTCATCAAAGACGTTGTCCAGGTCTTCCCCTTTTCCCTCATCCTCCGGCAGTTTCTCTTCCGAGGCTGGTGGTGGTGACGTTTGATCTTTGGACGGTTTGCTCTCTGGCCGTCGTCTCCGCGCTTTGACCGGGGCTTTTTTCTGCTGGTCTGCTTCGCTTGCTGCAGTAGTGTTCTCAGCGGCCTGGGGTGTTGTGGGTTCTCCAGTGGCCTTGTCCTTCCCTGCTGCCCCGCCTTTCTCCACCGACACGTCGTCCAGCTTCTTGTCCTCTGCAGCGGGAGACGGGGTCAAGGGGGAAGGGGAGGCGTACATGGCGGAGGGCAAGGCCGCCCACCTTCGGGCCGCGTCTGGGGGACCTAGCTTCCGCAACCTGCTGCCCTCCTCCTCCTCCCTCTTCTCCTCCTCCTCTTTCTTCTTCTTCTCTTCCTCCTCCTTCTTCTTCTTCTTCTCTTCCTCCTCCTTCTTCTTCTTCTCTTCCTCCTCCTTTTTCCTCTTCTCTTCCTCCTCCTTTTTCCTCTTCTCTTCTTCTTCCTTCTTCTTCTTCTCCTCTTCCTGTTTCTGCTTCTCCTCCCTCATCCCCACCCCTCCCTCCCTATTCCTCCCTCTCCCCTTCTCTCTTTCCACCTTGGTGGTGGTGTTGTTGTTGTCATTAGTAACGACAGAGGGTTCTTCTTCAGGCAGAGGGGAGGGGACAGAGGGAGGAGCGTGGTTAGTGGCCGAGCTGGCTGGGGGGGAGTCTACGTCATCGAACGAGCTCATGAGAGCCAGGGCGCGCATCTCGCGCTTGCAGGGGGTGAAGAACGCGTGGCGCACCACGTCTTTCAGCGTGATGCGCTGCTCGGGGGTGTACTCCAGCATCCGCTCCACGAGGTCGAGGAAGTCGACGTGAGCGGGGTCTTTGTCCATCAAATGGTGCTGCAAACATAGTCCACACCATCACCACCCCGCCCCCCCCCCCTCCCCAAGTGCCCCAGCTTCTACAGTCAGTGGTCTACAGTATCCAGAAGGCAAGAGGTGGCAGGTCTGACTCCCGTTAGAATCTGAACTCCCCTGCTGCTCTCATCCACAGAGGTGAGAGGTGGTCTGGATGCTAGTCTTTCAGATGAGATGATTAACTGAACTCCCCATGTTCCATTTACATGTACTGTACAGAAATGAACCCAAAGCAACAAAGAGATGTTCCTAGGTCGAATTCTGTTGAAAAAAAGTCGCTCTGACAGGAAAACAGATCAGGAAACAAAAAAAGCAAGGCGCTGTTTGTGGCCATGCACTCATCATGGGAGAACAGTCTGAAATTTCACCTACACAAATCTGACTGACCTGACTGAACGTATGAAATACAATACAACGTATCATATCGTATCCACTCCCAGAAATACAATACAACATATCATATCGTATCAACTCCCAGAAATACAATACAATGTATCATATCGTATCAACTCCCAGAAATACAATACAATGTATCATATCGTATCAACTCCCAGAAATACAATACAACATATCATATCGTATCAACTCCCAGAAATACAATACAATGTATCATAACGTATCAACTCCAACCCCAGTCTTTAGCCTACGTTTATACTGCCACTCATGGTGACTGTGTGGAGAGGCAAAAAACAGACGCACCCGACCCATGTTTATTTTTACCTGCCATGCTTAAGGTGTTCAAACTGCCACATAAATGCACGCACACACTAACCCTTCCGCAAAAAAAAAACCCAACAAAAACCGCACCCTGTGTTTTGCTCAATTTCAGTTGTGCTTGCGGTCGGAAAATAAGTCAGGTGGAAGGGGTTCCTTCCCCTTCTTTTTTATCACTGGAAACCCTCCAGGTGTTCATACTGAAACACTGCTGCTGCTGTGTGTGCATGCTCACCCAAAGCAGCTGTTGTTTATCGCTGTTGTTTATTGCTGTTGTTTATCGCCTTGTCAGTGCAACGTTTACAATAAGAACCAGCTGCCCGACCAGCCTCCCTACTTTCTCATGGACATAGGTAAGTGTGCACGCCTTTTCCAATGTGTACACTTTTCCACGCCTGCTCTACAGGTGTGAGTGGCAGTATGAACGTAGCCTTAGTCTAACAGAGAGTTCTGCACACAGGAATTCTTTTCTTTGACACTATCCTGTGATTTACATAGGTGGAGTGAACATTTTTCCTCCTCTTCAAATCATACACTTTGAGGTTTTAGTGAATATTTCCCACTCCTGAAAGATGGTATTCCAATCCTGAAGTGACTGAAGTAGTGAAAGCAATGTACTGACTGTCTATCCTGTGTATTATCACAACTCCACCCCCATAGAAATCTTACATTTCTTCTCATTCCTCTACACTGGTGCTCTCAGACCTTTTTTTTTATTATAATCTTAAACTCTGACCTTCAAGAGGTTTTTTATGTACAAATTGCCATTCTTTTTCATTTCATTTACCAACAAAAAAATTTACAATTTTTTTTTCAAGCACAAGCTTCCTTACAACATTTCTAAAGACAGAGCTTAGCTAGTAATATTCCTGATAAAAGCATTTAAAATCCATTCTACTTAATAAAATGGAACTATATCAAGTAAACCAGCACTGAAATGTTGTACTTTGGGGCTGATACAGCATACCATTTTACAACACTCTTTTCTCTTAGTGGTCTCAATGTGAAAAACTGTCAAAGCCTGCTGAAATGATGATCCCCCCAAAAAACCTGATATTTCATCATGATTCCACAGGGCCTTGTCCACCCTTCTTGTCTGTGATCTTAAACCATTGATATAATCATTGTATGAAAAATAGAACCAGAAATACTTTTCTTTACAATTCAGAAGCCTCAATCTAAATCTGTCTTTTTGCAAGAATCCCCGGTCACATAAACATCTGTCACCCAGCACAGATATTTACTATCTGTCTTTCTCTGTCGTCATATTAACATGGATTCACAGCTGCCCCCTTCTCTTCGACCCCCCCCCCCTCCCCCAATCATCACTGGTTCATATACTGACACATCCAACCCATTTCCTATTCCACTAACACAATGGACACAAAACTGTTCATTCACAATGCATTTTCATCCCAAGTGTTCATCCACTGTATATGTGGAACTGATAATTCCTGTCTTTCCATTTCCTTCTGTCAACGTCAACATACAAGTATACAAACACACACGAGAAAAAACCTGCCTCACAGACTGAACACAAAACACAATGACTCCTCTTCCACCCACTTGTATCCCTGAAGCTTGCTGAAGCACCACTGTCTACATCCTTCTCAACAACAACAACAACAAAATGTCCGACTTGAGCCCCAAATAAGGGGAGATCACTCATAAGACAGGCTGCACAACCAATCCACTGTCGGCATGCAGCTTCTACGCTCCCTACAGAACCAATCACAGCGCGTCTTACATCATGCTGACACACCACATCACGACGGCCGAGACATCCCCTCGGCCCTGTCGTCATTCAGTTAGCAATGGAGCATTTCATACGTACTACAGGGATGGTGCCCAACACACAACCACTCGCTATCAGTGCAGACCCACTACTCACAAACACCACCACACATCACATGGCTCACTCTCAATGCGTGTACATGCATCAACAAAGTCCACACCAACACCAAAGTACAAAAACTCAGGTGACACCAAACCAAAAAAAGCCTGCTGTGCAAAACAACACCTGAAATTCACAGTCACAGCACTAACACTCTTCTCCTTCCAATTTAAAAAATATAAATAAATAAAAATAAAACTTTCTTGTAGGTCACTAAACATACATTAAACACTTCGGCCCTTGAAGTACAAAGTGTAAAAAACAAGTGTCTTCCTTGGTTTTCACTGACGCTGAAAAACATTTCTTCAAAAACCTGCTCATAAGCATCACCACCACCACCACCACTATCCTAACCCCCAAAGATCTTCGAAATCATGCCCCCCCCCATCACGTTTTAACAATATCTATAACACCTTTTGCCATGGTGACAAGTATGTTTAACCAGTACGACATAACCTTCCATTTGCCATGGTAACAAATATGTTTTTTGATACAAACAAGTGAGCAAGATATTTTATGACAATTATCACCATCAATATTGAGTGCCATGGTAACAAGTATACTGAATGACAACAAAAATATTCCCACCATCCAAGCTGTATTTTCAGCCAGTATTCTGGCGTCACAGAGCATTTCACACACAGCTTATTTTCATGGGCTAGCAACAAAAAGAAGTACAATTTCAACATTCTGATAAAATTACTGCCAGAACTTTCGAGTTACCATCCCACTTTGATTTTGTTTAATCTGCTTTCAGAACATGCTTTGAGATTTTGTAAGGTGCAAAACTTAATAACCAAGAAAGAAAATCACCAAAGACTTTTTCTTCATATCAAGCAACTGAAAAAATATGCACAAGCCTTTTCATCCAAGTGCAATTTCAAACGTGATTTAAACCAAAAAAATATGATATTGTGCCATGGTGAATGCTTCCACTACTTCAGAGAAAAATGACGGGGAATTTCATCATGAATTTTGCCAGTTCATAGAAAATATTTCTAGTTCACTAAGACACTTTCATTCTACATCAACAGAAAGGAGCAGAGAAAGAAAAGAAGAAGAGGAAGAAAAGGGGGAAACCAATGCACTTTTGATGATAATCATATCTGTTTGTATGCATTTTCTTTTATGCATGCACACACTTCAAGTCTGTGTGGATTACAGTCCAGTTCATGGCCTCGCTGCTGACTGACTACAAAGGCCACATCAAAGCTGTAAACATCCCCGCAGTCGGAATGCAGCTGCTTCAGTGGTGGATAAAAATGGTCACATTCACAAAACCTCAGCACTGGCACACCTTGGAGCTCTAGCCAAGGCACAACCCAAAAAAGCTGAAATAATACATGTACACACACATAATGTATACATGTGAATGAAGGAATTTATCTATAAAGTGCATGAAACTCTCCAAACCCGTAGGTGTATATATGTGTGTGTACATGAGGGAGTGTAAGTGCCTGAATTTTTTTTTTTTTTACTAAGTACTGACATCTTCAGACAAATATACCATTTCCGCAAAACAAAATGGCTTTCTTCTCAAAACCAGCCTACATGCATAACCAAAGGTTCCACAAAAGAAAACAGACAGGAGAAAAGAAAGGAAAGAAAGAAGAAATAGAAGCAGAAAAAAAGAAGCAGCAAGGAAAGGCACTCTTACCCGCATCGGCTTAACATTGTCTCTGACATATCTTCCCGCTGAGCTCTTTTCATCCCAGTCTAAGTGACCGTGGTAGAAATACTTTTGTTTTCTTCAATGCCGGGAGGAGGTGGAGGGGAACACAGCAAGGAGAAAAAAACACACACAAAAAAAACAAAAAACAAGCACGATTAGCATGCAATGCTGGCATCAGAATCCCACAACGGACACACTGGAAGAAAATAATCCTGATAATGATGATCATGGTTACGGTAACGGTCAGGTAGAGTCTGGGGGCCCAGACTGACTGCACTAAAGCTCACAATCACAACATCCAAAGGCACTTGGTACATACGTCCATCACTACCACCAGCCACATTCCTGGTCCACAGAAACCCCGAGGAATGCGTCTGGAGGAGAGCACAGGAGGAGGAAGGGGAGGGAGGGAGAGAAGGAAAGGAGGAGATGGACCCCGACAACACAACTGTGTCACTTACAACCCTGACATGTTGGCATAAGTTTAATACCCACTAGCTTTATCTCTTTTGGACTCAACAATAAACTGTTATCCCCACCCCTATTATAACCTGTATGACCTTCGAATTTACCAATAACATCAAGTGTTCCACCCAAACCCTTCACAATTTATAAAGTGCTCCTTCTTTATGTACAAGCTTCCTTCCTTCCTTCCATCAGACTGTGTACTGGTGCTGGTCCCTTCTTAACCCCCCCCCCCCCCCCCCCCCCCTGCCAACTTTCCCTTTTAGACCCTCTCCTTACTTCCAATCTTTACTTTCACCCCCCCCCCCCCCCCCCACTTTGTTCTGTCTACCAAGTTACATTAGTCACTCTCTAACATAATAGACATAAACTTTCCAGTTGATGAAAGTCGATATACCTATTTTGTTAAAAAAAATGAAGCTCATAAGCTTTGCAGTAATATCAGCTTTCTTCAATCTTCAGTCATCTGTTGTGGTTGAATACTGTAGAAAAAATCTGTCAATATGTGCGAGTGCATCTAGACCAGAAATTCATAGGATTATTTTTGGTCATGTCAAAATGACATATATATATATATACCTTCTTTGTGACAAAACTTTGTGTTTAAAGCAAGAGGGGGAGAGATGGAGGGGACGGGATGGGGGAGTGGAAAGAGTGAGAAGAGAGCACCTAGTGAGGTTCAGAGAGGGAGAGGGGGGGAAGAGAGGGAGAAGGGGAAGGGGGAGAGAGGAAGGGGAGAAGGGGGAGAGAGGGTGAAGGGGGGGGGGAGAGAGAAGAGGGGGAGGAGGAAGAGAGAGAGAGAGCAGCAGCCCTGTACACTGTGGTGCACAACACACAGATGATTTTCAAACTGCTGCTGCAGTCCTGGACAGAAGCCATTTCCCACCAAATCCATCTCCATGCTGCAATGCAAAACACAAACCACATAACCAAACATAAAACAAACCACACACATCCACAAACAAATGATAATATAAAAAAAACCCAAAAAGACCAACACACAAACCCATCCATGCTCACGGTGCACTTGAGGGTACAACTTGCCCCAGGACATCAGGACGGGTCTGTCTGCCTGTCTGTCCTGCTGTTCTCCAAACATTTCCTTCACAGACTAACTCTTCCCTCCATCTTGATTCCACTGACTGCACAAACTTCCAACACCGTCTTTCATGTCATATTGGGAGGGGGAGGGGTAGCCACTTGAGGCAGCATCCGTTTATCCATTTTCTTTTCCTTTTGGGGGTTTTTTGGGGGTGGTTTTATTTTTGGTTTTTTTTTTTTGGGGGGGGAGGAGAGAAAAGGAAAATGGAATTAAAAAACAATTTTTCATTCAGAGTTGTCTGCTCCCCTTCAAAAATTATTCTGCCCCTATTTTCCAACACTACCAACAGTACAAACGACTTCCAGCACCAGCCAGACATTTTTAAAGAGTTTTAATTTTTAAAATCTCCAGGCTTTTTTCTTCACAGGCCTACACAAATGTTCCAATCCACACCCTCTATCACAACCCAAGACAACCTTAAAAAAAACCCCAACAACCCACCCTACTAGAACCTTTGCCCAGTAGGAAAAAACCACAAGGACAAGTCACGAAAGCTTTACTGGGACCTATCCCCAATGCCGTATGGTACAACTTACTCCTGCTGGCTTTTTTAACTTACTCCTGCTGGCTTTTCCAACTTACACCTCCTGGCTTTTTCAACTTACTCCTGCTGGCTTTTCCAACTTACACCTCCTGGCTTTTTCAACTTACACCTGCTGATTTTTCCAACTTACACCTGCTGGCTTTTCCAACTTACACCTGCTGGTTTTTCCAACTTACACCTGCTGGCTTTTCCAACTTACACCTGCTGGTTTTTCCAACTTACACCTGCTGGCTTTTCCAACTTACACCTGCTGGCTTTTCCAACTTACACCTGCTGGTTTTTTCCAACTTACACCTGCTGGTTTTTCCAACTTACACCTGCTGGTTTTTCCAACTTACACCTGCTGGTTTTCCCAACTTACACCTGCTGGCTTTTCTAACTTACACCTGCTGGTTTTTCCAACTTACACCTGCTGGCTTTTCCAACTTCCACCTGCTGATTTTTCCAACTTAAACCTGCTGGCTTTGACAACTTACGTCCACGAGAGCTGCAAGTCCTAAACCATTCCTTTTCCCTGCCTTGTTCTTGTGTACATTCTTGCCAATCAGTGCATGCTGACGACACACGAGGTGTGCCAACGCTACACAAAATACCAACCTACCCGACCAGTCGAACACTGTTTCTCAAGAAGAGCCAGCGCAAAAAAATCCTT
Organism: Rapana venosa; assembly: GCA_028751875.1. Classification (NCBI taxonomy): domain Eukaryota; kingdom Metazoa; phylum Mollusca; class Gastropoda; order Neogastropoda; family Muricidae; genus Rapana; species Rapana venosa. The sequence goes on from CM054166.1 coordinate 3,609,959, forward strand.
CACTCGAAAAAAAAAAAAAACCATTCAAAAAGTGGCGAGCAGCACACACAATAAAACCAGCATGCAAAGGCTGAAGTCGGACACTCATGCACACACCAAAAATTTTTTTTTTTTACATCGTACACCGAGAACCGGTCCTTCTGGGGGGGCAAAAAAAAAAGAAAAAAGGGATACGGAGATACGGGTGGATGTCAACACCGGAAAAAAAATCCACTCAAAAAAAAAAAAAAGGGGAGAGCTAGCACGGAGGGAAGGGCCAGGTAACTTCAGCAAGCTTGCTAGCAGCAGCAGCGGCAGGAGGAGACAGCAAAACTGAGGCACACCGCACGCACGCACGCACGCTACCACGCACGCTCGCCAGTCAGCGGCGTGGGCTCAAGGCCCCAAACGGCGGCGGTACTCACGTAAAGGGGCTTGCAGTTTTCACGCACATAGCGCCCCGCCGGGGTGAGAGGGTCCCAGTCGAGGCGTCCATGGTAGAAGAAATTGGTTCTTTACCACAGACAGAAGTCAGCAGTTAACAACCAAGACACAGCCAACCCCCTCGTGTCTCTCTCTCTCTCACACAACACAACACACACACACACACACACACACACACACACACACACACACACACACACACACACACACACAGGGACAGACAGGAAGAAAGTTACGGCCACTTTAGCCATGGACAAATGGCAGGCCTTCCTTCCTTGCTTCCTTCCACTCACAAGAGAAGTGTTCCACCATAAAAGAACACAGAAACAGTACTGCAGCTTTCTCACAATTATTAAAAACATCCTCTTCTCACACTTTCTCCGTCCTTCCTGCAATTTTAAAAATAACGTCAATCAATGAAAAGCAGAAGCAAAAAGTCGGAGCAAAGAGACACAGAACACAGGTCAAAGTCAAGATGGTTTCGGTAGCAAAAAATACTACAAGTGCTTTGATATGTGATTGTGAGCTTGTTGAATAACTGACCATAATCATTACTAGTTCATTACTTATTCTCTCTCGCTCAATCTTCTGTTGTTTCACACACACATTCACAACCCCACCCCCCAAAATATATATAAATATATCTCTCATACACACACACAGTCTCTCCCTCTTCTCTCTTCTTCCTCACCTTTTGCACACCTTCAAAAATATATCATTTCACACATGTTAACTATTGGTGTTCCAAAAGCTATAATTAACCTGTTGCATTAAATCTAATTCGCAATAATTACACAATCTAAACATACCACCTCCTGTAAATCACAGTACACAAGTGAATATACAATGACAGAAAACAACTTGTACGCATTTGCGCCCATCCATACGCACCATGCACACTGGCATACTACACACAACACTTTCTCACACAGGCACACTCACACCCCCACCACCTATCACTTTCATACACACACACACTCTCTCTCTCACTCACACACACACACACACGCACACACACAGGACACACACACACTCACTTGGTCTTTTTGGCCATTCTGTAGGGCAGAGAGCCCAGAATTCTCTCCATCATGGCCAGGTGTTCTTTGTTGTCGTGAGTCTGCAACACACACACACACACAAGACACACACACCACACCACACACACACCACACCACACACACACGCGCACAACACACACACAACACACACACACACAACACACACAGTGTCACCAGTACGTCACTCCACTCCTTCAGTTGTATGCACTCTGAGCACTACCTGACTCCTGAGCATTACTAACATTTTCCTGACAATGTATTAACAGCCATTTGAACCAGGTAGAGCCCATATTTAACCAGATAGCTGGATGCATGCTGGGTATGCTCATGTCATCCATCCCTCTAAACACAGTATTTTAATTTTTTTTTTTAAATATATATTTTTAAATTTTATAAAAACCTGCATTATTTTCAGGATATTGAAAGAACATACAAAAATAAAAAACTAATCATTAGTCCAAAATCCATCACTAATACTTCAAGGATAACAATAACACGGAACATTCTTCTTATAATTCAATGTCCAGCGACACCCTCCCCCTAAAAAACAAACAAACAAACAAAAACCCCATACCCCAAAACAATCCAGCTCTTCCCCCTCTGGCCTCCAGAAAGCTGTGCATTCATCTCAACTTTCAGATTCAAACCCTACCCACCTCTACAGTAACTGTCAGATCGTTAACACTCTAACCACTACGCTTTTCTGCCCCCAACATACGGAACTCTGCACAAACCTGCACACGGTAACCACACAATAAACAAGAAAGAAAAAAAAGGGTCGGAGTGTTTATTTATTCTTTTATATCGAGGATAATGGAATAAGCACTCATGTGCATTTTTACATCCAGTCCCCGTGTGTATGCGGTTTTGTAAATTTTGTCATCTGTTACCTGGAAGAGGGTGTAGCCAGTGTAGAGTTCAAACATGATGCAGCCAATGCTCCACACGTCACACGGCTGCGCCCACCCCAGTTCTGAAAACACAACACACACACACACCACATCTCTTAGACTACACAGCTCTTTTTGTACACACACACACACCACATCTCTTAGAATATACAGCTCTTTTTGTACACACACACACACCACATCTCTTAGAATATACAGCTCTTTTTGTACACACACACACACCACGTCTTTTAGACTACACAGCTCTTTTTGTACACACACACACACCACATCTCTTAGAATATACAGCTCTTTTTGTATACACACACACACCACGTCTTTTAGAATACACAGCTCTTTTTGTACACACACACACCACATCTCTTAGAATATACAGCTCTTTTTGTATACACACACACCATGTCTCTTAGAATATACAGCTCTTTTTGTATACACACACACCACATCTCTTAGACTACACAGCTCTTTTTGTACACACACACCACATCTCTTAGACTACACAGCTCTTTTTGTACACACACACCACATCTCTTAGAATATACAGCTCTTTTTGTACACACACACACACCACGTCTTTTAGACTACACAGCTCTTTTTGTACACACACACACCACATCTCTTAGACTACACAGCTCTTTTTGTATACACACACCACATCTCTTAGAATATACAGCTCTTTTTGTACACACACACCACATCTCTTAGAATATACAGCTCTTTTTGTACACACACACCACATCTCTTAGAATATACAGCTCTTTTTGTATACACACACACCACGTCTCTTAGACTACACAGCTCTTTTTGTACACACACACCACGTCTCTTAGAATATACAGCTCTTTTTGTACACACACACCACGTCTCTTAGAATATACAGCTCTTTTTGTACACACACACCACATCTCTTAGAATATACAGCTCTTTTTGTATACACACACACCACATCTCTTAGACTACACAGCTCTTTTTGTACACACACACCACATCTCTTAGACTACACAGCTCTTTTTGTACACACACACACCACATCTCTTAGAATATACAGCTCTTTTTGTACACACACACCACATCTCTTAGAATATACAGCTCTTTTTGTATACACACACACCACGTCTCTTAGACTATACAACTCTTTGTATGTACTGGTTTCCTTATACTTAACTGTTCTTTCTGTATGTACAGCTCTCATTGTCGCAATGGCACACATTCTCTCTCTCTCCCTGGCTACAGTTGGGATATTATCCCTTATACACATTTCTCTACACAAAATCCCAACAGGTTTTTAACATGTTCCTGGCTGAACATGTCACAGATAAATAACTTGCAGTCAGCCAACATTAGCCCATCTTTCTCCAGGTCACAGAATGCATGCTAGGTATAGTCTTCACATCCAAGCCACAAGCTATAACTGGCTTATTGTTTTATCAAACACAGCTCGGTTTTTCTTCACACTGTGCGCTAAATGTTCTGCATACATTGTTTTTTCCATTCCCCGGCTAGAGCTCCAAGGTTTCTTTTTGATTTTTGCGCACACGACCGGTTTTACCCACCATTAAGGAAACCGTATTCCAGCTTCGGGAATGTTCTGCACACATTCACAGGCAGGATCGTGGACTTTTTTTTACAGAGGAACAGCACCAGCTTCAAACTTAACAACCCTTGGAGAAAAAACCCTTGCACACAATATCTGAGTGGAGGGAGGTTCAAGCATTCAACCTCAGTTACAGTCAGATCATAAACTGCAATGCTCTAGAAACCACACACAGAAGAACACAAAGAAGACAGAGAGAAAAGGAGAAGGGGGGTGGGGGGAAAGGTCAGGGGGACTGACCCAAGATGACTTCTGGCGCCCGGTAGTGGCGGGTACTGACGATGGTGCTGTGATGTTCGTGGTCAAAAGTCGCTGACCCAAAGTCGATCAGCTGAATGTCCGTTCTCTTGATCCTCCGCTCGTCTCGTCTCTGATCAAAATAACATCAGTGAAAAAAATTGATAATTATAAAAACAAAACAGTTGACATTAAAAAAAAAGTTTGACAAAAGACAAGGAAGAGCACAAAGATTTTTTTTTCTAAAATTAACACTGCAAGTAACAAAACAGGAATTAGTGAAAGACCTTTCCCTAGTACTTCCATTCTAATTATCATCTATCTCTCATATAAGTTCTAGCTGCTTCAGTCACTGCTGTTAAGGGTGGGCGTGGGTGTGTGTGTGTGTGTGTGAGTGAGAGAGACACAGAGAGAGACAGAGAGACAGAGAGAGAGCCTGGAAACGGCATATTACAGGGAAGGACCTAAATTGACAGAGAAGTACCTATCTGAAGTTTTGTTTTTAAAAATGCCAAACAGAACTTAAAAGTAGTACTACAAGCTTTCAATACAACAAACTACACACAAATACAACAAACTACACACACATACAGGCACAAGGCCAACAAAACCTGCCTTTTTGGAGTTGTAACAGACTTCGAATTCGGAGTCGACGAAGAGGATGTTTTCAGGCTTCAGATCGGTGTGGGTCAGCTGGTTATCATGGAGGACTGAAACACGCACACACACACATATATATAGAGGGTGCCCGTCATTAACCTCTTCATTGCAAATTCATCACAGACGGTAATAATACTACTACTAATAATCATCATCATCATAATAGAGATGATGATGATAGTAAAAATAATAGCAGTAATAATAATAATTATAACAATAATTATTTGTTTTTGTTTTTTTATCTAGCACATTTGGCAAGTAAATTATTCAAGTATGTAACATCAATATTATTCTCAAGTATATTTATATATACAAACGCACAATCCATTGAAAATAGTTTTGGATGAAAATCTATCAATCAATAATAATCTTTTAAAAAAACCACACACACAAAAACCTTGACAGACAGAGCGTTGTACGCTAAAAAGCAACAACTACAAACCAACAAGGGAACACCATATTCATGAATACAAAAACAACAACAAAACCATCGGTATCTGCAACCAGCCTGGGGGCAGACAGACAGACGGACACAGGGTCCTCCTAACAAGAAACCCCACTGTATGCCACCATACACCAGCCAACTCAGTATATACACACACACACACCACAAACACACACACACACACACACACACACACACACACTCACTCACTCACTCACTCACACACACTGAGCTATTGTCAAAGGTCAATACAATTACACGGGGTGATAGGAGAGGGGGTAGGGTGGGCCAGTCCACAGGCACACTACAAATTCTGCACCCCTGATAATTTTGACCCCTGGGCAACACAAGCTGGTCAGTTTTGGCATAGATTTGGGTACAACTTTCTAAAAAAAATCTCAAATTCTGAATAGTCACTGGATCTACATAATTATAAATAAGTCCTTGGCACAAAAAAGAAGAAAATTTCTCCAAATTATCAATTCAAGTCAAAATCCTTCAAGTTTGCTACTACGTTACACATACAACAACTACAAAAATCATTCGTTCTGCCTGAGGCCTCATAAAACTACTCACAGTTGACTGCGTAGCATAGCTGGTATGATATGTGTCGAACTTGTTCAATGGGATACGCTATGTAGTTGTTGTCCTTCTGCAAACACACAAAGACATAACAAAAATAAATAAATATACTATCAGAGACCAACTGTGATCAGTATCCAAGTTCTCCCTTCTTTCAAATTGGCTGCTGGTCCTTAGTTGTGTTGCACTGTATACCACTTTTTGTCACAGCAGATTTCTCTACGATAATTGGCATTCAGGCTGCTCATCCAAGTGTGTGCATCACCGCAAGAGCAGCACCATCCATACTTTTCTTTCCCTGTCTGCATGTGTATCTGTTTCCCTTTGGTTGGGCTTTTTTGGGGGGGAAGGTTTTGTTGGTTTTTTTGTTTTTTTGGAGGGGGGGGGTGGACGTTTTGTTTCCCTTTAGTTGTTTGTTATCTGTTTAATTAACAAAGGCAAACACTTATCTGCTGACTGCACACAATAAAGCTATCACAAACTTAATAAATAATGGAGGAAGAGTAGTAATAGAAGCAGCAGCAGCAGCAGCAGTAGTAATTACCATAACAACAACAATGGTGGTAAATCGTTCTTATAAAGCACAAAATATACCATGAGCAAATCATCAAGCTGCTTACATCTTTCATTCCACTACATAAAATTACCCAATAACAAGCAGGTAACACACACACACACACACACACACACACACACACACACACACACACACACACACACACACAAAGCGACAGGCACAGCCACAACAGAATTGTTCATTTTCTCTCTGCCCATACTGAAGACACTATCACTGACTGACCAGAAAGTCGAAGACGCTGAGCCCCAACATGTTGAAGGAGATGCAGACATGCCCGTGGAAGTCAAACCAGTCCAGCATCTGAACACACAGGCTGCAACACACACACACACACACACCAACAAGGTTTGTTTTATCAAAATACAGTACCCTTCAATTTTTGTGTCCATCCTTAGCTGTATCCTTTCTTTTCTACATTCCAGGTAAGCCATATAGCAGCCTGGTTTTTTTGTCTGTGGTAAACTGATTTGCTCCCAAGCAAAGGGGGGTGGGGAGTAACCTAGTCATTGATTTATGTGTTGTACTAATGACATGATGGGGATTGAGGCCTTGGTTCCAATTTCCGCTGATGTGTCTGTACAAAGAATTTTTTTTCCATGGAGTGAACAACAGTACCCCACTCCACTCCCTGGTTAAGTCCTTCAGACGAGACTATAAACCACAGTCTCGGGTGCAAATGCACGCACACAATTTTGCAAACACCGCATAACGCCATACGCCTGTTGTAGAAAAGCAGGCCAGATATGGCTGGTGGTATGGATGACACACAACTATACCCAGCACACACTCTAATTAGAGAGGTGTATTCTCCCCCGCCCAACATGTATTCAACTTGTCCAAGATACAGGGACTGAAAAATCTGGTGCAGTACCCCAACGACTCCTTCAGGAGTTAAGACTGGAGAAGTCAGAAGTGCCCCATAAAGAGGAGGGGATGTCATCCTCATGTCAGAAGTGTTGCTTACCCTAACTGTAGATCAGTTTTCAACTATCCATAGTGATATGTTGGCGTGGAATTTTTTAAAAAAAGAAAGAAAGAAAAAAGGTAAAGGTGTTCCACAACCTATGTGGTCGTAGGCATGGAGTGCTCAGGAACAAAATTCAATCACATTCCAAATACTGGCAGTTTTTCATAGTTGTTGATTACCACATACCCCATCCCTGGATCAAAATTCCCTTGGCAAACAGCTGTAAGAGCAGCAGCAACATACGAAAGGACAGATCACGAGAGAAGAATGGATCAGGAAGGACAGAATATAAAAAGAAAAAAAGAAAAGAGGAGCTGACAGACAAGGGCAGGGGAGGAACACAGACCAGGACAGACACAGAGGAACACACAGAGTACTGACTATTTTCCGGAGGGGTCTTTTTCTTTCAACTTTTCCAGAACGTTGATTTCCAGCTTGGCAGCTTCCCGGTACTTTTCCACGTTCTTGATGACTTTGAGGGCGATCGTTTCCCCATTTCTGAAACCACCACACAACCAACACTGCATTACAAACCGAGTCCTGGAACTTGTAACATTCAGAAAAACACAGGGGCTACCACATTCATTTGTAATGTATCTAATTTAGAGGGGGGGGGAATGTGAGAGTCACTCAGTCCCCCCCTCTCCCTCCCAGGCTATAAATCCTGTTTACAAGAATAACTGTCCAACTTTCTCCTCCAGTTCACTTCGTCTGCCTTTCCACATTGTCCAAATAGTTCCACCAGCACCCTAACAAAAAAACAAAACCACTACCCCATACAATCACCACCATCCTCCACCCTACACTTCTCATCAGAATGTCACAGTAACTGAAATAGGTAAGCTTTTCAATGGGTTTTGAAAGAGCTCACTCTTTGAGAATATCATTAATTTCATTTTATTTTTATAACATACTGTGAGTTCTTCATTACAAAACAACAACAAAAACAGTAATACTAAAGGGAGAACTCTCAATGAGACCAAAAACCAAACATTTTTTTCTGGACCTAAAAACAAAAGGGGTGCACCTGGTGGACCATTTACAGAACAGGAGGACCATCAAGGAATCTGCAGCAAGTTGCCTATGCCTGATGGCCTAAACATACAGGCCCACACTGAGGAAGCAGACGTTTGATCTCAAAGACAGAATCAGGCCCCTCAAAGACAGAACTGGGTACTGAATATAGCTCTGCCAATTAGCACAGAGTCCACACACACACACACACACTAACTCACTCACTCTCTCTCACTAACTCACTCACTCTCTCTCACTCTCTCTCACACACACACACACACACACACTCACTCACTCACTCACTCACACACACTCACTCACTCACTCACTCACTCACTCACACACACACACACACACTCTCTCTCTCTCTCTCTCTCTCTCTCTCTCTCTCTCTCTCTCTCTCTCTCCTCACACACACACACACACACACACACAAAGCAGGCAGTCTCCAGCACTATCTGTTTCAGCCCATCCAAAGCCATACACAGATGCCTCTACAAGGCCTCGCTCACTCACTCTCACTCAGAAAGTAAAAGCTGCAGCAGCAGCAGCTCTGATGGCCAAACCAGAGGAGAAAGCCCCAAGTCCTGAAGGACTACACAAACCCCACTGTTGTCACTGCAAGCAGTTACCACCTACTTCTTCAAACCACTTCACCTGACTCTTTCACAATAACAAATCTTTCACGTCTTTATTTTCCTTCCATTCACCCCTCCCGCCCTCCAAAAAAAAAAAATGTTTTAAAATTTGTCTTTAAAAAAACTTTCTACCCCCACCCCCCTCCACTTTCCTCTATTGGTCAGTAGGCTACCCCCTCAACCCCTTCTGCTGTTCTTCTTCATCATCATCATCATCATCATCATCATCATCATCACCACCATCATCTGTCTCTCTCTCTCAGAACTATCTTGCGCACACATTAAAACCTGTTCTGCCTTTCGTCAGAGCAGGACTTTGTGTAAGAACTGGTGACAATATTTACAAAACTGCATGCACATGGGGACTAGATGTAAATAAATACTTTTTTTTTTAAATCACCCGAGTTGTTTATTTCATTATCCTTGAAATAAAAGAATGAATAGATAAATGGATAAATAAAATCTCTCTCTCTCTCTCTCTCTCTCTCTCTCTCTCTGTTCAAGAATAGACATCAGTGTACTTATGACAAGAAACCTACTCATATGAGCACCTACATGTACATGTACAAACACACACATGCAAGTACACCCAGTCAGTGGATGCAGCAGCAGGAACAAGAATCAATGCAAAGAGAACAGTTTATGGTGCAGACTAACACCTCCACCCCTTATTTCCTCCAGCTGCCCCCCCCCCCCCCCTCCCCCCACCTCCCCCATGAGGGCAAGCAGCAGCAGCAGCCAGGTGGGCTATTTACAGCCAGCCCTAACAAAGGAGGAGTTGCAATTTGCTGTGTGTATTTCAGGGCCTGACTGAAGCCCCTGTCTTATTTACACACAGGCTAAATTTGACCCCAGCCTGCCAGCCTGCCTGCCTGCCTGCCTTCCTTCCTTCCAACAAACCTTGGTATCCAACCTTGGCCGACATCACAGACCCATAGATCTACTTGGACCAAACAGTGGCACCCACACTGACAGACTACTCTAAAGTAGAGAGCATCAATGTTAAAACTGATGAAAATTCATTACAAGTAAATTTTGCTAGCTCCATTTTTTGGGGGGAGGACACAGCTTGTAAATTCTGAGACAAATATAACTGAAATAAGAATTAAAATGTTAAAAGGGAGGACCCCCCCCCCCCCCCCCCCCCAATTTTTTCAGGCACTGCTGTTATGGAAATGGTCTTATCTGGCCACTGAAATCATTTATTATATATTTTAAAATCTTAAGAGAAAAACAAAAAGGTTTGTTTTCACAGAAATGTTAAGCAACATTAAGTTGGGTTTGCTTGTTGTTAATTTACATTGGGAAATCTTTAATTAGACACATAGCAATGTTTGAAATATGAATATATATATATAAAGGCCCACTATCTTGGTTAAAATTACATCAGTCTCACCTTTAAAAAAAAAACCCTCCCCTTCTGGCAACCTAACTTATATATAAAGCATAATTTTTCAATATTTTTTTCCCAGAGCAAACTGCAAGACCAGGTCATTTGCAATACATTCCCCAAGTAGAAAATGGGGTCGCATACACAGTATCTCACCACTGGTGAACCCCTGAACTCAAATGTGGAACAAAAAAATATATTGGGGAAAAAAAACTGGCAATACCCTGACTCATACAACTGACTAGCTCATGTGCTCTCTCTCTCTCTCTCTCTCTCTCCTCTCTCTCTCTCTCTCTCTCTCTCTCACACACACACACACTTTCGCAGCATACCATTTCTACCCAGACTCTATCCACATATGGGACAGTGGCCTTACATGAACACAAACATCAAATCTCATATTTTGAGAAATGGAAAGTAGAGGATGCAAACATTTCTTTCAAACTGTTTTCTCTGAAAAGATGCTAGTAAAATTCTATCAGTGAGGCTACATTAAATTAATAATCCAATATAATACTGTGATACTCATACAACTAGCTTTCACTATTATCAGAAAAATGCCGTCAAAAACACAAAACTGCAGCAATATATCCTTTTGCATAACCAATCATCCAAAAAACCCACCAAAAAACAAAACCCAGACTACTCATGTAAAACTAGTTCATCATAAATCTAAGCTTTTTTCTACAGGATGGGAGAAAATGTGGGTATTTTCCAAAACCTCTTCTCCGAGTTCTTAAATGTTCAATAAAATGCCTCATTTCATACATAACAGGGAACACACACAGAGCTGACTGCAAGAACAATCATATCCCCCTTCACGGTTAACTTGCCAAAACGATGCATCTCCAGAGGAATGAAGAAGGCTGATGTGATGTTTTGGCAATCAGCTCCACTGGCAGATCATGCACACTTCCTACAGCCACCAACCTTTGAATTTTAACTTCAGCTGTATTGCATTTTATCTGTTCATCATCTTCAACTTCAAAAATGCAATCCAATTTCAAGCTGAGTGCCTTTCTGTTTTGCGTTTTCTTCTGCTTTTTGTTGTTGCGTGATTATATAATAAAATATATGCAGTGTAAGGGCACTGAAGACTTGTTTTATATTTCCCAATTGTTTTGTTTACAAGTACACTACTTAAAATGATAGAAAGACAAAACCAGACAACCAACACCAAAGCCCCCAAACCAGTGTTCTTTTAATCAGGACTTCTTTTTTTATCAACTTTACAGCTTTCACATATTTTGATTTGTTTTGGTTTTTTAAAGCAATCACTGTATAAAAGAGAAAAGAAAAAACCCAGCCTTACACAATATGCCTCTAAGTTATCATCTGGTTCAAGATTTCAAAATTGATGCAGTGTTTCAACCCAAAAGCACGCCATTTACTCTGGGTGTGACTCACAGAATACTACACTTAATCCATTGCTGAGGGTCAGGGTCAACTCCCGGGCAATGAAGAAAAAACACAGAAAGAAAAGAAGGAAGGAGGACAATAACAACAACAAACAACACTATGAATCAGAGAACAATGTGGCAGACAGATAAGAAGGCACGTTTGTAGTAATACGGTTAAAGGATGGGGGCGATATATGTGTGGTGTGTGTGTGTGTGTGTGTGTGTGTGTGTGTGTGTGTGAGTGTGTGTGTGTGGTGTGTGTGTGTGTGTGTGTGTGTGTGTGTGTGTGTGTGTGTGTGTGTGTGTGTGTGTGTGTGTGTGTGGGTGGTGTGTGTGTGTGTGTGTGTGGTGTGGTGTGGTGTGGTGTGTGTGTGTGTGTGTGCGTGCGTACATGTAAGTGTCTGTGTGTGTGTGTATATGTATGCATACTTGTATGTGTGCACGAGTTGTGTGCATGCTTACATGTATTGTATCTGTGTGCATACATGACAGTGTGTGCCTAGTACACAGTTTGTGTGCTGGGCATGTGTGATATAACTAAGGAGACTGGAACTAATACTTGTCAGGTAATATTGCCCAGCAACAAACTACTCCCCAACCCCCTCACCCCTACACACACACACTCTTACTCCTCTCCCCCTGCCCCCCTTCTCACATCTCACAACAGATGCTAAACCAGATGGTGATAAAAGAGAGAGAGGGAGAGGGGGGAGGGAGAGAGGATGGAGAGAGAGGGGGAGAGAGGGGGGAGAGAGGAGAGGAGGGGCAGAAACAGCTGGGATAGTTAGTTGGTCCCCAGAAAGAAAAGGAAGGAGCCTGCAAGAGGTACAGTAGTACACACCAGGCCTCTTGTCACTATGACAACCACCAGAAATAGACACAACAGCACTGCTCCCCATTTTTTTCCCTCTTCCTTCTATTTTTCTCTCACCTGCCTTCCTTTTTTTCCTTTCCTCCACCCCTCCTCCCCCCCTTATCTCCTCCCTTCCCTAGTAAATCACATCCCTTCAAAGCAATGAAATTTTACAACACTTTCTCTTTCTCTCTTTGATGCTGCTTCCAGTTTTTTATATTCTACCATCCAAATTGGCACAGTTCCAGTGAAGTTTCTTTACTGGTAACAGTTACTGGAAAGTCACTCCTATGCTATTATCAACTGTATCAAATACGGGGTAACTGTTCACGCTACAAATACCTGCACTAGGGATTCTCTCAGGACTACGTGACTCACAGAAACTATATTTATTTTTGTTAGTTAATCTAATCTTTTACTTCGACGATCATGGAATAAGCATTCAAGAGCTTTTTTTCCCATTTACATCCAGTGCATGTGGTTTTGTAAATTTTGCCATCTATTCCCACTGGCACACAATAGCTTACTCTTGCAAAAGTTGGAACATATTTTAACGTGTGCGCAAGATTAGTCTACCTGTGGTCACATACTGATAGCCTGTGTGCATTCACATACGGTTTATAGCCTCATCCACAGAACTCTGGGGGGAAGTGGATTCAGCACTGATGTTGTTAACTCCAGAGCAAAACTCCCCTTGAAGGGTGGTGGCTCAAACTTGGGCTTGAGCCCTGGCCGTCAGCTTGCCAGCGCAACGCTCTAACCTAAACCACCGGCACCAAGCTATCCCGTGCCCTGTAGTTCCCTATGGAGTCTTTGAAGCACTGCCATGATTTCTTTTTTGGGGTAGTGTGTCATAGGTGAGCTAAACCTGGCCAAGCCCATCCCTCTGTCTCCAGGTAAAGCAGGGTTCATGGTGGGTCGGTTGAATCATCCATAGCCTTAGCTGGCCTACTCTTCTATCAAAGATGAGTAGGTGTCTTATGAGTGCGCAAACTGTTCTGCATGCGTTCACAGAGAGGTCTTCTGTTTATAATCTCATCCAAAGAACTTTCATTATAATTCAAGATATTTGTTCTGGCCCTTTGGGGAAAAGTTTCCCTCAAATGAACACTCAGATCTGTGCATTCATTTACTTTACTTTTTTTTTTTTATTCTTTCATTTCAAGGATAATGGAATAAACATGTGCTTTTTTAAAAATCCTGTCCTTGAATGTATGCAGTTTTGTCAATTTTGTCATCTGTTCCCACTGGCACACAAAGGCCTACTCTTCTGAAAAGCGGAACTAGTTTTAAAGTGTGTTCACATGTATGTTGGATTATCGTCTCATCTGAAGAATCAAATCATGAGTAAGATAATCTGATAAGAACTAAATAAAGCAACTCCCCCCTGCACCCCCGCCCCCAGAAATCTATTTAGAGCACAGGAATGCAGAGGATACATGAAAATACTCTGGCCACACAGCCCACCCACCCACCCCCCAATTTTTTTTTTTTAATCATGAAACTGCTTCTGAAAAAAGTCAGTCCCTGAGGTGAGCTGGAGAAAAATTGGCAGGATGGGGTTACTAACTGGTGAAGCTAATTACAAAAAAACTTCAGGAATATGTTTCAATCCCTGAAACAGTGTGTGTGCACATAGAATATGTGTGCATACACGGCAGCATGCATATACCTGCTTGCTTGCAAGTGTGAATGTACCTTCATGCATGTACGCTTCTGCGCGTGGGAGTGATATATAATGTGATGCCCCCACTCAAGCCTATTTGTGCCAAGTATGTCTTCCTAGCAATCTCTTCTGTATCAGCCACACTTTCAGTCAGTGTCATGATTGTGCAATGATTAACTTTTTCACCACCAACCACTCTTGTGTAGAAATTCCCAGAAATCCTGAAGTGCTTGGCTATCGCACCAGTATAAGTTGGGGAGGGAAAAAAGATAAAAATACATTGGAAGAAACCCCAAGCACGACAAACGGCTGCCAATGGCGCGTAATCTTGAGAACTGCTGGGCAGTGACCTAGGTCATCACCTGGAGGCTTTATCTCGTCGCACACGCTATGATGCATCTGTCTGATGTTGCTACAGAGCTAGTCATGACGTCAGCACCACAAGGGTTAATGCCAGAGTCAATCCAAGTTTTTGTACAATGCCTATGCCATAATTAAAACCATCAGTTGTTCAAGTTCCTATCATGACTATTGCGTGACTAATTCATGCCTCTGTCTCTTCAAGTTTGCCAAATGACTGTACCGTCATTTTTGTGTTAGATGCATGTACAAGTTCACACATCACTGTGTCATGATAAAGCCCCTGTGCCATGTTCCAAGTTTGCGTAACCACAGAAACATGATTTAATAGCGTGCTTGGTATACTTGGTGCAATGACACAAAACACACCCACACACAATCGTACTTGTAAAACAATCACACACACACACACACATCTCAAAACAGCTTCCTCCCATCACAAAACATTCAAAGACCCGTTCCAAACTCCCACATGATTAGAACTAACTTCTCAGACACAGCTACACCTTTTCTTTCTTTTAATTCAAAACCACTGACAGTATCTCACAAACCCACACACTGAAACCTGCCAAGGTTTCTACAACCCCCACCCCTTCACACCACAGGGAAACGGTGAGGAAAGTTCTTGAAAGCAACAAAGGAGCTACACATCTCCTCTCTTTTTGGGGATGCTTCTAGGAAGCAGTGCCAAGAATCATTCAGAGTGGTGACGTGTGAACTAGTCTTGCTTTGCTAACTTCACACCTTCCACCTCTCTCTCTCTTTAGTTTGGCTAGAAATAGCGCTGAAATGTTCAGCTTCTGTCGCAATGATCTGGTGTATAAATCAAACGTTTTTTGAGTGAGTGAGTGCAAGAGTGAAAGGGGGGGGGGGGGGGGGGGGGGGGGGGGGGGGGGGGGGGGGGGGGGGGGGGGGGGGGGGGAGGGGAGGAGGGGGGGGGGGGGGGGGAGGGGGGAGAGGGGGGGAGAGGAGGAGAGAGAGAGAGAGAGAGAAAGAGAGAGAGAAGAGAGAAGGAGGAGAGAGAGAGAGAAGTGGAGATAGAGAGAGAGAGAGAGAGAGAGAGAGAGAGAGAGAGAGAGAGAGAGAGATAATGAAGGGGAGGGGGAGGGTAGAAGAGGAAGTCAACAGATAGAAAGTACAATCAGTGTGTGCACATGTACAGTCTGTACTATATATGTGTTTTACATAGAACGAGAGAGACATACGAAGAAGAGGACAGAGAACATGAAGAGACAGGATGGTGGGGGAGGTGGAGGTATGAAGTACGAAGTAGGGAGGGTGTACAACAGACAGGAAGAGACAGGAGAGAAATTCCTAAAGTATAATGGAACATGCACATGTAGCTGTATAGTATCAATTGGTGTAAGTGCATCAATACAGTGCGAGTTGACTGCAACATACCGTAATGTAATGTGTGCCACTAGAGAAACCATGCCAAGATGACACAAGCTGTGAGCTAGGAATGTATGCAACACACATACATACAATGTAGATGTCATACACACACACCAACACATAATAAGACTCCTATGCAATCTTGCAATCTGCTCCCATCCTTTTCTACTAGCCCTATAACTGCTTAAGTGCCAGTTCAACATGCTTCTTACAACAGCAACATGAATCATGCTCAACAAAACACATCATGCATCTACCCACCAACAACACACCCATACAAGGCATTCAAAACCACACAGCAACAATCAAGCAACAAGACAAGAATGCACGAGCTGACACTCAACAACCTATTAAACATGCCTCTCTCTCATCACGCTACTCTCAAGTCATTCTTCCAACTCTCAGACTCTATTCATTCAGTTCTCTCCATCACTCACTCACATCACACAACTCTGTCTCTCTCCCTTGTTCAAACACACACACACATGCGCAAGCAAAAATAAAAATAACTGCCATTTCTCGAAAACCTTACACACATGACAACCCCCATTAAACTCTCATACAAAGGTTAAAATCTCCACACAAGCTTACTTGGAGCAGAAGCCAGACACAAGACAAGAAAGTGTTCAGAACATTCTTGACAAAAACTACAGAATCAGAACACTGATTTTAAAAAGTGTTCAGAACATTCTTGACAAAAGCTACAGAATCAGACGCTAATTTCAAAAAGAACATTCTTGACAAAAGCTAGAATCAGACGCTAATTTCAAAAAGGGTTCAGAACATTCTTGACAAAAACTACAGAATCAGAATGCCGATTTCAAAACAGAAAACCGCTACAAAGAGAAGAAACCGGACCATACCACAGCAACAGCCAAACAAAGAATATGTGTATATCAGAGGGAGGAAGGGAGGGAAAGAGAGGGAGGAAGGGAGGGAAAGAGAGGGACGGATGGAAGGAGGGAGGGGGAGGGAGAGGGACAGAAGGAGGAGGGGGGGGGGGAAGGAGAGAGAGAGTTAGGCAGACAGAAAAAGACAGACAGACACAGAGAGAGAGATAGTTTTATCTTGATCAAGATACAAAGCAAAAGCTGTTGGGGAACAACTCTTCTGTAAAATAATAACAAATAATAATGTGACCATTTATGACACTAAGTTTTGGACAGTCACTTATGATAACTGTTCACACTACTACTTCCTAAAACACTTTTCAACATTCAATGACATGAGGCGGATGGTTTCCAACACTATTTTTACGGACTCTTTGGAAATATTCATGACTATCTTTGACACTCAAGTCTTTCCTGACACTTTTGGAAACTAAGTCTCTGACACTTCTGAAACACTTTCTGACACACAAATGTCTTTTAAAAATGCTTTATAAAACTAAGCATCTTCTGACTTTTTTTTTTACGTTTAATTTACCTAGATCTTATCTTCAAAGTTACTTCTGTTTTGTTTGGGGTTTTTTGGTTTTTTTAACATCAAGAGTCTCTGATAGTCTAAAAGACACTTCTGACACTAATTTCTACTCTCCTCAAAAACACTTTTTGACACTATGACATCAAGATAATCTTGGACTAAGTCTCCTTCCTCTTTAACACCAAGTGTTTACACCAAGACCATCTCTGACACCCTCTACTAAAGACACTTTGATTTTTCTTAAAAACTAAGACTTTGACACTATGTTTCATTCATACCACCACACACACACACACACACACACACACACACACACACACACACACACACTGAAAAGGCATTTTTGGTCTGTTTGTATTCCTAAGCAGAAAAAGTTGTTTCTGACTGACCAGTCCACAATCACTGGCAGAAAAAAAAGACACTGACCACTGGCTGACCACAGACACTGACTGAACAATGGACTCAGACAAAGCTGTCAAAGAACACTGACCTATACTGTAAATAATAATGGACTGAACACTGAGAGAAAACTGAGAAAGAAAGCAAATAGCCAACTATTAGACAAAAAAAACCACTGACAAAGACAGTTATCAATGCTAGCTACAGAACACTGTCAAAGACAGATAGGAGTCAACATAAGACCAAAATTTAAAAAATCAACAATAAAACAATTACCACTGGCTAACAAAGAACTACACAATAATCACTATATAACAAAAAAAGACACAAAAAGACCAACAGTAACTGAATGTTAAAACAAAGAAAACACTAAACTAAAAAAAAAAAAATCAGAAAACTGGCATTATTCAACAAAAGACACAACTTACAAAACGGATAACAAAGGACGTTGACAGAGAAGCCATTCCACAAAGAACACAGCAACACCAACCCACACAAAGAACAAGAACATGAAAGCCCAACCCCCTCCCCCAACCACAAGCAGCAACAGCAGTGTACTCACTTTCTTCGGTCCTTGCACTCCACCACCTTGCCAAAGGTGCCCTCGCCTAAGGTGGCCACCACCTCATCTGTGGAAACACAACCTCAGTCACAATCTTTCCTTCCTTCCTTCCCTTCCTTCCCCCTCACCTACCACCCTTCCTTTATTTCTTTTCTTCTTCTATCCAGTGGCAGCAACCTTCTTTCTGTGGCTGCTGAAATCTTTCTCCACTTTCTTCACTCAGAGCTGCTCCAACCCCAGCCTTCAAGAGTACGAGGTTTTGATGTGCTTCATAAATCAAGGATTCGTTCATTCCTTCATTTAACCAACCAAACAAGGGAATGGTGGTTTCCAGTACACAAGTATGGATGTGACATCATGGGGGATGAATACGCCTGACTAGTAGAGGTTTGAAGTAAGGCTTCAGGGATTTGAAAGAAAATAGTTGTTGAAAAATGTGGGGATTGCACATATGGAAATCCCCATAAAGAACTCTGGTGGGAAATTCTTCAAACTTTTAAATCTTGGTGAAATTTAAACTTGTAAACAATTCTGGTCTCGTTATTTTCTTGAGCTGGCGTCTGTTTGTAACCAGTTCCAACGTCTTTTATTTAAAGATAAAAATGTCATCATATCAAGTTTAATTTTACTCAAAATTTCAAATCTTTCATCTCTGATTTATTTCTTTGATCAGCTCCAAGATTCAAAATGGTAACAAAGTTAGTTTGGAATCACAAAATGTGGTGGGGTTTTGTTGCTGCTGTTGTTGTTGTTTGGGGGGGTGGGGAGTGTTAATTTATGGGAAAAAGATTGCTGCCACTTAGTCTACCACCAAAAAAACCAAAAAGGGCAGAAGCCAGGCTGTCCTGTCAAGACATAATAAAAGTCATCAATATCAACCAATAATACTTGTCCACATTCTAACCACATTTCTAGATAAACAAAGAGGGCCTAAAATCTATTTCACTTTTAAAACACTCCAATATCAAAATACGCCCTCCTAATAAAAATAAATAAATAACAAGTCTGTCACAAATAATTGCATGGCTCTAAAAAGAAAAGGCAAGTCATCATAATTAAAAAGCATACATCATTTACACCAGGGCAGGATTATAAGTATGAAAAAAAAAAGGACAAAAAATATCTGGCCAATAGGGGAATGTGGGGGGAGGAAAGATTAAAACTTTCAGAAAATTGGGAGGGACATGGGGGGGTCGGGGACGAGAGATGAAAGAGGGGGGTTGGATCCTAGACAACTAAAAATTACGGAGTAGGTGAGTACATCTGGCTTGCAGCAGGTCTCCTTGGCGATAAATCAGGTGTCCGTCACCATCATCTTCCACACTGGCCGCATGCTCTTCCGTCGCCTGCGATCCCGCCCGCCAGTCCACGCATTAGTCCCCGCATCACGCATATCGCACCCACAGCCCCCCGCAAGACGGAGAGGGACGCGCATCATCGGTGGTGAAGCAGCGGTGATGGTGGTGGTGGTGGTGGTGGTGGTGTGAGCGTGTCCAGGTGGTATCATTGTTTGATTGCCAGTGACGGCAGGCCAGATATGTACGATAAAGACAGGCAAGGGTATGGCTAAGGTCAAGATTGAGTTCACATTTCAATGGTTATTCTTTTTTTTGAAAGACTTGCCTGGTGCGTGACGGCGAAAGAGCATCGCCCACGCACCAAACCTCACGCCACAAAGCAAAAAACAGAACAACGAAGAAGAAAAAAAAGAAAAAGACACAGGACGAGGACATGCACGGGACACAAGAGGATGGATCAAGCACTTGACACAAAACGACTGCACACCATGAATCATGTATGAACTACACACATAGACACATTCACACAAACGAAACACATTTATACACACATACACACAGAGTACTCTCTACTTGCAAAACAAATGAACTAGTTCACACATTTGACAGATGACTAGGTTACATGACGATGAAGGTTACATGAGGTGATAAACCATGAACAAAATGATGAACAGTAATCAATGGTTTCATCATAAACTAATGATGAATGTTAAATGCAAAACGATGACACCACCTGATGGTCTAAATAAACTGCTAAAGTGATGAATGATAACTATAAGCAGAATGACGAAGATAACAAAAACTGATGATTTCATCACACTACATGAAAATGATGAGCACACCGATGATCATGAAAATTGACAGTCTGATTACACAAGGTGATGAATGATAAGCAAAATAATGCAAATAATGTTCAATGATGCTCTCTATATCAGTTTAATGATGAATGAATGATAAGCAGAAATGAAGAACATGTTCACTGATGATCTGATAATATCCGGTGATAACTGATAAGCAAGAAACACACACTAACGGTGAAAAAAATGGCACAGGAGTAACTTAGTCACAGTATCATGATCACTGATGAATGCTTTTTTTTTTTAAACTCTTTTTCCACGGTCTAAACAAGAACACAAACTATGTTAGCCGTTACCATAATGATTATCATGATCATATTGGCACTGACTTTGATGTTGATTCCTGATTCATGGAATCCTTTTTTAAAAATACAATTTCTAATAGCAATACAGATTCCAAAACAAACAGGATGTGCAAAAAAAAAAAAAAAAAAAAGACTTTTGCCTCACTATGCTTTAGCATCTATCACTTAGCCCTAGTTTATATAAAGTAACCCTTAAAAATAAACAAAGAAGGGGGGGGGAAAACATAAACTGCCTTTATTCTCAGTTCTCTTACACAAATCAGTACGGGCATTTCATACACAGCATAATCTTTATCACTAGAGAAGTTTTATGACGTAAGCAAGTAACCAGTTACTGGATGTGTAAAGATCGCAAGAGTAGCCAGTAGGCCAGCTATGGGCAGCAATATGAATGACAATAACACACCCAGCATGCACCCTGCAACCAGGAAAGGGATGGGCTCCACCAAGAGTAATCTGCCCTTATGACTCCTCAAGGAGTTATGGGAGAAGTCAAGTGAACTTCCTCCAGAAGAATCCGCCAAACAAAAACAACAAAGGAAAGGAAAGGAACCTACGTTTCTGACATTTGTGACACTCAACATCTCATGAAAAGATGCCAACTTCAAAACACGTAACTTTAACTTGCCTGGGGAGTTTTCTGTTAAGATTTAAGCACTCTTCAGAAAACGGCATACACACACACACACACAATCACTCGAACAGACAAAATGCCATATAATATGAAATGACACGTTACTGTTAATCTCATTCAGACAAAACCAGACAAAGCACCAGGACAAAACAGAAACAATACATCTCAAACATACAACAATCCATAACATTTCACAACACACAACAATCCTGAAGGCGATGAAAGCCAATTTGTTCAAGCAGTCAACATAGCTTGCTCACAAAAGCTTCAGCTTCTGAGTGTTCCAAGGTGGCGTTTAAGTAAAAAGAACACTGTGTGAAGCTCTCAGCCACATCATCCTTGGCAAAAGCTTGGCTCCTTGCATAAGCCAATCTGCCCAGTACCTCAAGGCAAAAGCTTGCACAGCCTGACCTATCCCTTCAGTCTTCACTGCCAAAGTCTGAAGGGCGCAGTGCACAGCTGCACACTAACTAACCTACGCACAAAAGCCTTGACTCAAATTTTCGGAACAATGAAAATATTTTACATTTTGTGGCCCACAAACATGAGAAAATGGCTGAATAATTTGAAATTCAAACAATGAAATTACTTTACTCTCTGCCTGTAAAAATACTGATAACGCATTCTGGTTTCTCTTGAGGTCTTAACGAAGAGAAATTCTCACTTGAAGCAATGTTATCATGACTCAACGATGACTGAATAAGTTCTTGGGGTTTTTATGTTTTGTTTTTTTGGGTGTGTGTTTTTGGTTGTTGTTGTTTTGTTTGTTTGGTTTTGTTGTTGTTTGTTTTGTTTGGGGTTTTTTTTTTTGGGGGGGGGGGGGGGGGGGGGGGGGGGGGGGGGGGGGGGGGGGGGGGGGGGGGGGGGGGGGGGGGGGTGGGGGAGGCGAACAAAATTTCTTGTTGCTTTGTTTTATTTTTGCGTCTTTGTTACGTTCTATTTTTAGTTTGGATTTTGTTTTCCTTTTCAGCCTTATGTTTTGAAAAGATTACACTTGCGAAAGAAGATAAAAACGTTTTTGTTGTTGAAAACAAAATATTGGGTGGATGGGGTCAGCTGTGCAGTACTGGGTCTCAAAGTAGGCAGTTTCTTTGTATTATTCAAGAGAGGGCAGAGGGAGGAGAGGGGAAAATGTTCAATTTCTTCAGCTTTCATCACCTTTCAGTCAAAACAACACAACTGATATGACATTTAACAATGATATACACGCTTCACAAAATATTTTTAACAAGACGATTGAAGATGTCTGAAAAACAGAAAGCACATATTAGCTTCAAATTTCATTAGAACAGTTTCTCTTTAGAAATTCATGATCAATAATAAATATTTTCACAGCGCCTCATCTTTTTCGAGCACTATAATTTTAAAAGCAATACCACTATTCATGATATACATCAATACAATCCTGAGAAATAGTTATTACACTAATGTGTCTTTTTGAGTCGAGGTCTGCTACTGATTGTTTAAGCTTTTGCTACTACCGTTCCCAACAGGAAAAAATAACCAAGCAATTCTATGGAAAGTTATTTTGATTCAGACAACCCAATGAAATAAATACTAAAGTAGAATCAGTGTTCCCTCTCTCTTCCCATTTGACACCACCACCTCAGACTGTTTCTCAGGCAGCCAGAGAGAGCAACGCAAAACATCTCGTGAACTGGCATGTGTACAACTTGTTCTTGGGGAAAAGGCTCAAGTTAAAACACACTCGTAAACAAAACCTACGCACATTCCAGCAGGAGTATGACTTTTCTTCTCTGTTTCCCTCTCCTATTGAACCTGACAGACCAGAATATTTGTGAGGGCAGATAGTGATTGAGACATCATGATCTCTTTGAGAGATTGCATGATTTACTTCAACCACAACTACGAATAAATATTCGAGTGAAATGAAAAAAGGAGAGAGCTATCTATAAAAAAAAAATCTGTACAAGAGATACACATAAAATTATATTTCAACCAGAACTAATGATTAATATTTAAGCGAACTGAAATTGGTTGAGAGCAATTAGATTGTACCGTCTTCATTATTATGTTGTATTGTGTTGTACTGTTTTGTATTGTATATCACTTTCAGTCACAGCAATACACACAGAAGAGGGTACCATACAACCAAACCTAATAATAAATATTCAGGTAAAGTGAAAGTGGGTCAAGTCAGATTCACAATTACCTCTGCAGGATATACTTATAATAATTCTATATTTAGGTGAACTGAGTTAAGATAGATCATGTGAGTGAGTGAGGGAAGAAAATATGTGTGAGGAAGGCAGGCAGGAAAAAGAGAAGGAAGGAAGAGGGCAGGCAGGCTGGCAACAGCCCAACAACATTCCTGTCTGGAAGCTTGGGAGAGAGAGAGAGAGAGAGAGAGAGAGAGAGAGAGAGAGAGAGTGAGAGAGAGAGAGAGAGAGAGAGAGAGAGAGAGAGACCCATGCTGCTTGCTGGCAGCACACACACAACATCACCATCACCACCCCCACCACCCAAAACCTTCACAACTGTGCCACTACCCCCCCCCCCCCCCCCCCCCCCCCCCCCCTTCCTCCCCAAGCCTCTTCACTCAGGAACAACACACACAAGCCTCATTACAGGGCATGTGCCTGTGAGCACTTGGCCCCTAACTTCCTCTACAGAGTTACAGCATACATAGGCACATGACAACAATGATGATGACAACCATGGTTGATAGTGCTAGGCTACAGCAGTGGCATACATCTTTGTGTACTACTGCCTGATGCTTTGCTTACAGTTTACCTACACGAACAAGAGGGCACAGAGCTCCTAGTAAACTGGAGAGAGAGAAAAAGAGAGAGAGAGAGAGAGAGAGAGAGAGAGAGAGAGGGAGGGAGAGAGAGAGAAAGAGAGGGAGAGAGAGACAGCCCACTAAGAAAACAATGATGCAAGTTGAGTTAGCTTAGTGTTGTGTTGTTCTGATAGGCCATGATTTTTTAAATAAGGGGGCT